>JARJLF010000141.1:0-367343 GCA_029378395.1 Mycena leptocephala | reverse complement strand
AGGCTGATTCTAAACTACTTGGTAGTTATTTAACTTATAACCCTGGCATTCACTCGTTCGTATCCTGAATCTGCATTCTGTACAGTATGTACATACAGAAATTTGTGGCTTTTTTGTTGAATGCCTTGGATTGGAGTCCTGCGGTTCACAATGATACACCATTTTCCTCCCTGAGGACTCAAATCTGGCTTAATTTAAAGAGTGAGAGCCGAATCGTGCCTGAAAAGTATCCAGAAGTCGCTCCCACTTGTCGTCAATACCGGGAACTGCAAAGGAGTGACTGAAAGGCACTCCTGATGGACGACCTGTTTGGGAGCTCCAAAAATCACGCAAATACTTAAAGTAGTGACCAGTCACTCATTTGCAGTGACTTTGCTTTACACAGTGTGCTCAAGCCACACCACCTTGTACCGCGGATCATCGCTGCACAAGTCTACGACAACTTCAATTCAGCCAGAAGTAACCAACAAGTAACCATATCCATTCCATAGGCAACGCCCGACCCAGACCAAGAACTTGAAGAACGGGACCAGGCTCTGCCTCAATTCTGCCACAAGTGACTCTATTACCTCTTTATAAAATTACGCAACTCCGTCCGAAGCCTTTTAAACTCCGCTTTCGGGGGATCAGGCCCGAGGCTTTGGAAGCGCTGGGTCCAGACCTTTAGAAGCGCTCCATAAACGGCGCTTCCTCGGGGCTTTTGGCCTGATGATCAATTTCAAGCGCGCGCGCGCCTATAAAAGTGTACACAATGCCAAACTCCGCTTTGCCCGGGGTATCAGCATTAAAATTTCCTCAAGGGCCAAACTGGTGCTAATGCTAACTATCAATCTGCCTTGAGTATTGGCAAATTAGAATTTAGCAATGATGAAGTAAAGTACAGGCTAAACTATTGAAAACCTCATGAAATTCATGAAAACTTCAGTGTCTCACAAAAAGAAACCCATTTTTCATGCTTGAAATTTTCTGGGCCCCAGTTTTACCTAGGTTTTCCCCCTAGGCTTTTTTTGTCTGCACAGATCTGCTAGCCAATTTAAAACTGAGTGAACTGAACATAATTTCTGGGGGGATATGGCCACATAAATGAAAAAAAGCACTGAGGCCGTGCCCTGGCCAATTTATTTTTCTCTGGCCACTGATTTTTGGAAGTGGCAGCTAGGTGATGTGCACCATAACAAAATTTCAAACTATTTTCATTACCGACGTTTGTGACCCCTAAACCTCATCGATACCACTGTACATCGCAAATTATATCTCGTCGTTCGTCTGCTGATTGTATTATTTGCTTTCTTATGCAAACGGCGGTAAATCCAGAATTTTCACATTTTTTGAATTTGTGTGATCAATAAAGGGGGAGGGGGACCGCGGAGCGGTCCCCCGACCGCTTGTGATCTATCCAAATCGCAGTAGGTGAGTGGTGCCTAACAGTTTTATGATATTCCGCGCTTTAAATTTTGACATTCAGCGGAATATCTTGCAAGGCGAAGTATAGATATTACTCATCAACACGGAAAGTTCCCTGGCAAGCCACGGCAATTCCAAGCCGTTTTGTCACCGAGAATTTGGCAATCGGGTCAAATTTGAGTCCTTTTGGAATGAAATGGTGTATCATTGCGAACCGTGTGACTCCGGCACTCCAAGGCATTCAACAAAAAGAATTTGTGTTAGGGCTGTTGAAACACACGGCGTTTGCAGTACCGCAAGCGGCGTTCGTAGTATAAAAGCCTCTCAGACGAACGCAAAAAGACAAGAAGTTCTTCCTCAGGTCTCTCACGCCGGGCTCAATCAGGGCCAGCATCAATGCGTGTAACAGGTTACTCTCACCCCGTTGAATGCCCTGGAGTGCCGGGGTCATGCGGTTCGCAATGATAAACTATTCAATGATACAATGATCGATAGCCATAACAAATAGCGCTATTTGCGGCGGGACTCCCGCCCGTCATCTACGTGATGCCATCAAAGGTGGGCTGCACGCCTCCGCATCAATCCCATCAATCTCCCCGCCGCCGCCGCCCAATTCGTCCGTGCTGGCCCCGGTAATGCCTAAAATCTCCAGAAAATCACTTATTGTCAAAACGTGGAGGAGGGCAATTCTCCCTGGATCCAGCTCTTCCCGGCCTCAGGTACAGTAATCGTCGTGAAATACCCTTACCACATGTCGTCAGCTGGAATGCAAGGCCATCATGACAGAAGACGTACCAGGGAACGCAATAATCTCGAGATCGGGCAACGTATCGTCCTTCAAGTTCTCGATTTGTTTTGTCCAAAATATCACCTTGACCAGGCTCGAGTCTGCCGCTCTTCTTCAGCACCTCCACACTGTCCGCAGCTTTTTGGATCAGAGCAGGGGCCTCGGAAGTGGCCGACTGGAGTGGGAAATAGGCGAAGGATGTGATGCCGATACGGTGCATGCCTTTTAGCTCAGAGCTAGAGTCAACACACGTGAGTACCCATGAAGGATGAGAAGATCCCCCGTATGCGCTAAGCGTACATCGCTCGGAGGTATAGAACAGGTCACGAGTGAACTTACTTGAGCCTCTTGGCCTCTGCCGCAAACATGGGGTCACGCATCAGATCATAGGTTTCGTGTGTGTCGTTGTGGTTCAGCTCGTACGAGACACCCAGTAGCAGGAAAAAGTCAGGACTGATGGAACCGTGCAGACATTAATTAACACTTTAACACTTACCGAGGTATGTGTGGTCCTGCACATTTTGTCCCACTCCACGAAAGTCAATCTATGTGTCAATTTACGTCCACGACATGGGTAACAGAAAAGAGGAAGTTGCATTACTCACCTTACACTCGACGCCAATATTCTCCAAAATCTCTTTACGTCCAATTCCTGATAGTTCAAGTATTTGGGGAGACTTGATGGCTCTGCAGACAAAGAGTTAGCCAGAGGTTCATAAGATGGAGTCAGCGGTGATGATGAGAGCTAGAGCCCAAGGATCGATTCCCAGACACTTTGTGCGTCGCTCCTTCTCTTTTCTTGCAACATCCCTTAAGGAATGATTACAGTATTGCGTCCTCGTCGATACGACGTGCCAGTAGGCTCACCAACCTACCCACCGGCTTGTCTGACGAGCTCCACAGCCTTACCCCCCAATTTTCACTCTGCCGTCTCGCCACGATTACAGTGCTCTTCACGGTAATCCAAAACAACCGCCTCCGAAAGGAGCTCGACGTAGAGACATTCAACGTGATAGACATCTCATGCGGTGAAATGCAGCCAGACAACAAGGTATGGTCCAAATCAGATTATGTACAACATGTAATCAGTGCCTTCAGCCGGACCCCAAGTCACCGTGAAATTACCTGCCACACGTTCTACGGACGGCTCATAAATATCCCACTCTTTCATAACACTTCGTTCTTTTTATTTAGTGTAGGCTTCAAATTGATGATTCATCATTGTTTGGTGCCGAGTTTGAGGCCAAAGAGCCAGAAGATAGACATAGTGCGACCTCTCGCCTCAGGGCCGGTGGTGGTGAGAACGGGTGGGAGGTTAGTAAGAAGCACTGGCACTACGGGTGGGCACTCGTTGGGCCGCCAGTCTGCGGCGCATTCCTACGAGCCATCGTGCCCAAAATCAGCTTTAAGCTCTCGCAAATCATTAGGTTATTACTCGAGGTGAAACATTACATTTGGACATCTGACCAAGAGTAATGCATGCTAGTGGGGATGTTCGAGCATTCCCCTGATCTATACCTTGAAAAGCTGACCTTATTGCTTTTGCAATGGTCCTCATTTGAAGTGCGTGACTTGACATCCTTCAAACCATTTCAATTCCAATCCTGCCTGACATCCGGCAAGCCGTTTCAATCCAATAAAGTCCCAGGGCCATTTTCGAGCGCGAACATTTACAGCCATTCAGAACCCGCTCAGAGGCATTATTGCGGTTTCCAGAGCGCAATTACTGGTTGGCATTTTGAAACGCGTGACCACTTCCCAAGCTCAGCCGCTGGGGCCGACGTATGATGAAGATTTCGACGACCCTTACACGCACTCTAGATCCTCCGTCAACCCATCTAATCCATCTTTATCTTGGCTATAGTATCTCTCTGATTATCTACCGACCCCGAAAGCCGCCAACAAACCACGCAAACCGGCCGAGGTGACCCAAGATCATAGAAAATATTAAAAGGAGACCGGATTTCTACCAGGCTACTGTAGTTCAGGTCAACTCTGGTATGTCTGGCTCTGTATAGATGGCTAAACAGACCTTGAAAGATCTATGCAGACCCAGACTGACCTCTACAGACCTGGACAGATCCAGACAGAGTCTCGCAGATCTCAACAGATTGAGTCTAGTCGGCCAAACAGAGATATCTGTTTAGCTACGCTTAGTGGACCTAAACACTGTGTCTGAAGCTTTTAAACTCCGCCTGATTAGCGCGCGGATTTACTCGCTTCATTTAACCTCTTTCGTTGTCACCTCCCCAGACAGAACCAAAGCTATAGAAGTCGGCAGTGAGAAGCCGGAAATTGTCTAGATTCAGGGTCCTACCAGCCGCGGGTGCGAGGTTCATAAGACACAGTAGGAATATTACAATTGAATACAGAGATATGGCGACTTTTTTGGCGTGTGACTCGAAGCAACGTGATGTGATAGAGTGACAAAGTTGGGATGAAAAGCGGTGGCCGATGGATTACATCTGTTCAAAAAAAAAAAAAAAAAGAGACGTTGCACAATTTGCCGACAGACGTGTCCATCTCTCTCTTTAATTACGGGTGTCTGTCCGAAGCCTTTACTCAACGTGCCATTTTATTCTCTACTAGCATGAACCCGTGCTACGCTACGGCTATCAAGGCCGTATATTTGAGCGGCATCCATTAAAATTCAAAGTAGTTGAAACAGATTCAGCAAGTCAATCGAATTGGAGTCAAACGCAATAGAAGTCGAGACGAAAAAAGTCGGTTGTATGCAGTCCGGTGTGGGGAGCTTTGAAAAAACAATTACCAAAGAATGTCTCACTATCATGAGGCCGATGTCGTCCGGCGCACCCTCCGAAGAATGTCGATATACATGACAGTGTCCCACGCACTCGATATGGGCACGGATATAGGCCCAAAAATTATTTTTGACATATTCTATGTATTCTTGGCAAAAAATCGGGTATATTTCCTTTGATAGGGGCCATTCTTTTCCCATATTTTTCTTGGATTTGTGCTGGAGCAGAACTTTACAAAAGATCGTCGCCTGTCATCATCTTCCGGTTCAGACTCAGACGCTGAAGACAGCGAGTTCGAGTAGTTGAGGAGGGTTTCCTCCCCGCCTTCGAGATATCCAGATAAAATGCACATGCCCACTAGGGGACAGTCGTGCCCGTGACGGCCATCACCCGGCAGTTGATTCCATCATCCGTTTCAGAGCGTGGTGCTCTGGCTTTACGACTGTACCTGCCCACTACTGTGGCGTGGCCGCCGTGTTCCCGACAAGCGCCACGGCCCGCTACCAGCTCGAAAGAAGATTCGAATAAAAATGTATTTGCATATAAGAGGAGGAACACAGCAAGCCAAACACAAAAATAATGTCAAGCCTCTCCAATGCCAGTGGGTGTCCGCTTGCAGAGAAAAATGTCACGCCAATCATACGGTTACAAGATCTCAGTCAGTCTTCATGGATTTGGATGAAGTCGTGCTAGATAATTCAGGCTAATTCATGCAGAATTAGTGATAGAGAGAAACTTGTCAAAATATTTTATAGTGGATAATCTTGGATTTCAGGCTGTTTGGGTGTTAGACGCCCTCTAGCAAGTCTGAAACTTGTTCAAACGGCCTGGTTTTAGGAGGCAAAAGACTTACGTGGATTGTGAATGATGTCATAGAGCCATAATTTCATAAAGTTCATGGTTGCATTCAACTCTCACAATATTTCCAGATCAGAGTGGATTGCCCAATGTCCAGAAGGGATTACAGGCATCATCGACTGAATTATCTGGAATTCTGCCTCTATGAAATCTTTCTAAGTGTATGTTAGTTCGCTGTTGCAAAGAATCAGCTCATTTGAACATGTTTGGACTATGCTAGACATCATTTATCGCGGAAACACTCCGAAATCACAGGCCAATCAATATAAAGTATTTTTGCACGTTTCTTTCTATCACTAATTGCGTATGAATTAGCCTGGAAGATCTGGCTAGTTTTCATCTGAATCGGTGCAAAACTGAACGAGATCTGGGGAATTCTTCGAAAAACAAGGAAAATTTTCATCCGCGCCTTCGGTACTGCCAATGGCTGTAATGTTGTTCCTGCTCTGGCTAATGGTCGAGACAAGTCGAAACAAATACACAACTTTTTATTACCAATCCCGCCCGAAGTTTATCTGGTAGGCCTCTTAACAACGGTGCTCCGGGGCGGCACTGCCGCTGACCTCCTCTCACCCAAAGCTCTCAGACCTGCCAAGCCAAGCCGCGAGTCCATTTTTGGTGTCACTTTCGCCTCTCCCTCCTCAGCATCATCCTTCTCGACATCCATGGATGTTTTTAATGAATACAGCAGCAGCAACGGTTCTTATCACCACGACGACGGCTTCCTCGGAGTCAGTATGATTGGTTCAGCTCCCAGTCAATATCTAATCGCTGATACATGGCCTCAAGGAATACATCACGACGCCTAGCCTTGAATGCTATCTATTGATTTGTCTAACTGAATTGTGAATATATGATTACAGTCATTTGCAGTACGAGGGCGCGACCGAAAATTTCCTGTTTGAGATGTTTCCAAAGAATTCTCCATATCTCGGCCAGTTCTCAACGGATTTGGTTAAAACATAGCCAAATGTCCCAGGGTAATCCACGCGGAATTAGTGATAGAAAGAAAGTCGTAAAAATATTTTATATTGGATGATCTACAATTTTGGGCTGTTTCGTGCATGAATGCAATGTATCGTGGTCCAAGCGTGTTCATACGACCTGGTTTCGTGGAACGAGCAACATATATACATTAGGAAGGATGTGATAGGGTCAGAATTTCGGATAACTTTGTCTTTGGCGCTTGTAATCACTTACCATTTGCAAACCAGAGGCTCACTGCGTCTGCGCCGGGAAACGTGAAAGAATATCAATGGATGGATCATTTTACTTGGGTGGGGTTAATAATGGGCTAGGCTTGGGTGATTTCAAGGTGTATACCCGGTCAAAACTCGAGTTGAAGTGGCTCAACCAGGGTCAATTTACTGGTTCGCTGCGAAATCTTGACACGCCTTGCCGACATTCAATTGCAACTGTTTGGATTGGTGGGTGATGAGCCCGAAATCCCGGCACACCTGGCCGATGCAATAATTTTGATCCTGAACCTTTCGTCGTAATAGTACAGTAATTCACCTTCATTTGCACACAGTTCATCCACTGCTTCAGATGTTGTAGGGTAACATTATAGACGCTAGGGGCACATAGTCTTGCGAAGTACAAGCACAGATGCACTATCTAGTGTTATCTGTGGTTATTAATTGACGTCGGGTAACGTCGGGTAAGTGATAATAGTGATAGTGATAATATTATACACAGCATGGTCCAGCCTCTGAACACTGTGTTCTCAAGAGTATCCCAGCGCGCGCAAGCTTCTCGCGCCTTCGTCTTGGACCCCAACTACCCTACTTGACGAGCTATTCGTTATCAGAACGTCTATCGAAAGCAGAATGCGAAGTGGTAAGTAAGAGAATCTAATCGTTACGCTGCGGTAGCATCAACCAGTGCAGAGGGAGTGGGGAACGAACATGGAAGCAGCCCAAAAATATGCGTGATCCCGTATGCGAATTTTGCAACCATAGAAGCAGTGTCTGTAAGCTAGCATGCGAGTGAAGAATTTAGCGAACGGCAGGGAGTCCAAGCTTGGTAGGCCAGGTGTGTCCTTCTTCATTCGAGTGACAGTCTTCGCGAAGCTCAACGAGTTCGGCTTGCGCCGTACACTCCAAAAGTGTGCTCCGGGGACTCAATCACTTCTGCAGACTTCTGAGGTTGCGGTCAATTCGCGGGCGACGAAATTCAACCCAGCATAATTATTCCAAGGCTAAACAGTGGCTTTATGGCAGTAGTGGAGTCAGCGCTTTCCGATGCTTGGAATTTACCTCATCGAGTTAATGTCGGAATTACAGCGCTTCATGACTGGTGCACCGTTTTTTTCCAGTTCTAATCTTCCTCGCAGGAGGTACAATCTGGGCGTGTCAATATCGTCGATGAATCTTTGGAGGTATTCTCGAAGATCGGCATTCACAGACTTAATAACCTGGTACACCATCAACGGTGTGATGGCTGCAGGTCCGGCAATATTTTGAAGGGTAGTTGGTGAATCACATAATTCAGATCCATTACCCACGATGCTTTGCCCTTGTCTGAAAGACACACAGAATCGTTAGCGCCCACTTTGACATATCTGCCATTATTTAGTGCCACGAGATATTTCAAGTGTGTCAACGCCAATGTGACTCGCCTAAAACGCAGCGGTACTAGACCAATTTCTGTGAGCAGGGGTGCTGTTGCCGACTGCTCGTTAACCTGATACGCGTCGTATGAGTTCGACTTGTACATCTTCAAGTGGCTTCAAGTAGTTGAGGTCCACATCAAGGCTGCCTCCCAGCTGTGTGTTAGGTGTGGATTCATTAATGCCATGTACACTTTTGCGTGCCTTCTAAGACAGCAGCGTGCCGATCATAGACTCTAGGTCAAGTAGGGTATTTGCAATGGCCCGAGCTTTGCTTGCTTTTCTGGTAAATACAAATTTATTTGTGCAGCCAACATATTTTGTCGGCTTGATGATGCTCACGTCCTCTGCTCCAAGGCTGAAAACTGGATGGGATTTCAGAATCGGTTCATTGAGCGTTGATCATGATCTTCACTTTCCAGAGTGCTTTGATCTTGCGCCGAGGATCAGAATCACGTCGTCGGTTTGCCCCAGTTTTGTGATGAGCATGCCAATGAGTAGAAGAATGCTTGCATCCGAGAGCAGTTTTGAGTCTGATTAGTATCTCTCCGCAGGTCGTGTTGCCCGTTAGAATTCCTGTGTGCTCGGAACATCGTAGACGGCTTGGGCTCGATAAGCACGCGCGCGTGTCAGCTCAGTTGAATTTGGTTTCACGTGCGCATTTTTAACTAAAGTGCTGAACGGTCCACGGAAGGGTATTATTCGGGTCCAGGAGGACAACAAGGGAGCGGGTCAATCGCACGAGAACAGTATGATGGCGAAGTGCGGCGATTGCCGAGAAGGCAGTGCATGCTGACTCATCGGCCAGAGCCAGGTAGCGCCTGTTAGGCGCTGAGCGGCGCCGGGGCAACGACGAGGAGCAAGACAGAGTAATAGTAATAGTATCCCTTGTGAGGAAGGTATTCAGAGGATGCTATGTGTGGAAGGATGAAGCTCTGGGGGCAAAAATGAGCTGGATGCTCGACTAATGAAGCGGATCTAGTTTTTTTTTTTGTGGATTTGGTTTTTCATCCACCCGGGCATCTATCTGCGAAAGAAGGGCTCGTGTAGCGGGACCACTACGGCGCTTCGGGCCTAATAGGGTGTCTAGGCGTGCTAACGCCGAACTTCAAAATCGGAGATGATGGTGGTCGGGATCAAAGCAGTAGTAGTGTAGTTGCCGGGTTACCGATCCTGGATCCTGATCCTGATCCTGAACATCAGGATGATCCGAATGCACTCTTAGTCACCCAGTTCAAATCATTCCACACGAAGAGAGGAATGTCTCCGCCAAAGTAAGTCCCGATTATAAGGGATGGACATCTGTAAGGGGCTGAGTTGACCGCTTCCATCTTGCTAAATAATAAGATCTTCCTGGTATAGGGACGGGAACTTCCTTGTTCCGTGTTATGTATGGGCGTATCGGACAATATTCCTCTTATTTATTCTACTGCCTTGGACAGCGTAGCCATTTCCTCGTCACCCACCCTACATATGCTTTATTCTCATACACAGACAGACACGCAGAGTTCACTGGCGCTCATGTAATTTCCATCCCTATAGTTCTACTTTGTAGCTACACCATCCAGAAACGGCACATAGGCACCCCGAGGTGCTCGCTTCGCTCGCAATCATCGTAGATACATATGGGTTGTGACAGATGCGACTTGTATGTTCTTTCCCACACAAGAGGGATGTTTCAACGTTTTGGATGGCCTGAGCCGTAGTGGCAGAAAAATGTTGGGATACCTCATGTTGTGTCAGACCCCATCCTCCGCGCCTCCGCATGGTGTACCCATTCAGCATATCAGTCAATGGTGCAATCCCCAGCCGATTCTCCATTGCCTAACTGGAGGAAGGAAGGAAGGTTGTATTACTGCGGTGGTCCCAAGCAGGTACTGTACCGACATACAACACCACTTAATTGTATGCTACAGTCGTCAACAGAGCGATCGACGACGCAAAAGATGTGAGCGGGACGGCAGCTGTAGATAGCTACAATGACCGAAGACTGCGATCGATTCCGATCCCCATTTCCGTGCCCCCACTCTTCGTTCCATATCTCTGGAGTCTGACTAAGCCCTCCATGATGGCACTCTCGAGAGCTCTGGCCTGTTCACGGAGCTCCACATTCCGTTCCTCCGCCGGCGAGCGCGCCTCCCCAGAGAGATCCGCATTCCGTGGGGCGGCCGACATGGACGCCTCCTGCGCAGTTCTGAGCTGCCTGTTCTCTTCCTCCAGTTCGATGACCCGACGCTCGAGGTAGGCGAATTGGGCCTTGCGGCGAGCACGGGAGTCCTGAGCTGCGATCCGATTCATCTCGAGCCTCTTTTCCTGCTGAGATTGGGTAGAAGAGAACTGAAGTTCCACAGTGGGGCGTAGCACGGAGTTTGGCGCTGGGGCGCTCGTGGGCAGAAACCTACAGAAGCTGCGTCAGTGACAAATAGTGCTGAAAGGGCTGGAACGGACGGCCGCAGCGATACGTGGGGCCAAGGCCGCTACCCCAGCTTTCACAACGTCGGTTCCACGGGGATCAGTCAGAAGGGACGCGCTCTTCGAGGTCGTCTGTTTGCTCGTTTGCGAAAACATATGTACCCCGGGTCCAGGAAATCTTTATCATGATACTGAAGAGCCGTGAGCCAATGGAACTCAAGCAGATAAAGATTACATTGAGTGATGGCCTGACTCTGCCACCAGGTCCACGTCGGTTTTTCCAGTGGGGATAGATATCATGGGCGATGCAAAGAAGACGTGCAGGCGAATATGAAGAGCTGGTGTCGAATATGTGGGCGGGCGGAGGTCCGTCTGTGAGAACCTGAGCCAAGGACTGAGCCGTAATTCACGACAATTATTTGTACGTACCTGTTCAGCTGTGAATCGTTCTAGGAGCCCCATGACGACTTCAAATTCTTCTTCACTGATGACGGTGGCGACGCTGAGATTCATTCCAATCCTTCGCCCCGCCGCTTCATTAGTTTCGTCCAGCCACTGCTTGTCAACCTCGTCCATGTCATAAGTCCAGTCTTCACCAATTGAGTCAGTGGTCTCCATATATAAAACGGGGTCTCTCCCAAGACGGCCGTTTTTTGGTGCGGACGGGGCCCACCCGTCCGTCATACCCGTTACGGCCGTCGACGGGTGAATTTAATTCAATTTAATTTTTCGTGCTTTTCACCTTGCTTTCGCCCGTCTAGTACTGCAAGAAAAATGTATGTTGAAGCTAAACAACTATGGTAAACCAAAAAATGTTTCTTAGACACCTCTCATGCCACTCACAAGCGTTCTTTGACAAACATTCAATCATTTCCGCATTACATAAACCTGCGCAACCGATCCATAGGAAAGATTCTCTCGATGGCCGCAACCGCAGAGTCTCTGGGATTAACATTAGTCCCTATTTCATACAGTGGACTGTGGAGCTTCGATTCACCGGCGGTAAGCATGAAATGTCCGGCGCGACCAATCCTGTTCAAGCAAATTGTGGCGGCGAGCATACAACCATGTCCTCGAGGCTCGGGAAGCTTGGTGAGTGTAAAATAACCCTCCAGCTTATTTTTAGAGACCGTTATGGAGCTCTCCAACGGCTGGCTTGACGTGCCGGAGAAGTACAAGTATCTCAAGACGAACTCGGCCAAGCGCGACCCGTCTGCATCGCGCAAACGGCGCACGGTTGCCGAAGGCTCCACTGGTGCGGCGAAGGTTAGCGTCGCCATCAAGAAAGCCGCCAAAGCCAAGAAGATCAAGGGCAAGTCTAGCGGCAGCAAGTCTGGGTCGAGGGGCAAGGGGAAGCAGGTAGTGGTGTCTGATGAGGAGGACGACGAGGAGATGTACGCAAGTGAGAAGGATGAGGAATAGAAGAAAGGTGTGTGCATTGCCACGACGCCCACGGCATCACGTACTGACAGCCCTAATAGCCGCATTCGGGCTTCCCTTTGATTGAAATACCCTGCCAGCTGCGGTGTACTGTAGTGTCATGCATGCGCCTTCGTTCTCCCATACTTTTTACCTGCCCCCCATTGCTTTTACGCGTTCCATCCCGTATTGATACACAATACAAGACATGCCGGAGCTTCGCTCCGGCCAGTAGTAGCGAAAGTTTGACGCCCGCTGTGCGTCTTACGTCGAACCTCCCGCGATATTACCCGTCTATATGGACATGAACACAGTCCATTGATTCAAGCAGCTGTAATACATGTGCAACAGGTGTAATTATCAGTGAATGGAAAAATCTGTGGAAGCTAATTGAATATAGGAAGGCGATGAAATTGAGTTTACTTACGATCCCCAGATTGTCGAGCAAACCGGCGCGCAATGATGGCGCGCGAGCCGTTCGGGAAACGAATGCAGGGATGTTGGCCCAAGAGGGAGGAAATAACTGACGGATCTTTCAAGAAAAACATTAGATAGAGCTGTCCTGTACGAAGCCAACTGAATTGAGCACATACAAAGAGCTCAATTGTGCCGAGTCGGACAGAATGATGTCCATGCGACTTCCGGCGAGCAGTAAGACCGGCTGACGGATCCATGTGCAATAAGACCACGTACCAACAAATAGTCAGATAGATTGAAACACCTTTGCCGTAGACTCGTAACCAGTCTGCCTACGCCGTTCTAACAAGGCGGGCTTGTTGCCGTAGGCAGACTGGTACTTCTCGGAGCTGTCAATTGGGCTGGGGCGGAGTTTGAAAATTTAAGTGTTTAATTTTTCGAGGTATTCTCGCGCGCCGCAATTTTCAAGCATTCTTCTCCATTCAAGCTGGAATAATCAATGATAATTCCACCCCTTCACATCTGTGTCCCCAAATTTCTGCTTTTTGACTTGGAGGATCCATAAAATTGAGTCGAGTTTAGAGAAGAAACTAAATCAAAAGGAGCTAAATGCGGATGTGCGTCATCGGTTGGTCATCGCTTCTGACCGGCCCCACTCAAGTCAAGACTTAATTTCAAACTCCGCCCCAGCCCAATTGACAGCTCCGAGAAGTACCAGTCTGCCTACGGCAACAAGCCCGCCTTGTTAGAATGGCGTAGGCAGACTGGTTACGAGTCTACCTTTGCCGTTCTGCGAGCAACACTGTTGGATAAAAAATGCGTTGTAGTTGCGCGGAATGCTGCCCAGCTCAAAGGGAGTCAGAAAACTCATGAGGAGGCATGCACTGACCATTTGTTCGCCGGCGATTGAATCAACTGCGTGAAGTACTTGCCGGCGACGAGCGGATTTGAGTTTGTTGGTTGGTTGGCGTCCGAATTATCCTCAAAAGGGGACCGAACTCATGTAACAATGGAATGTTGGCCGACGACTTGGATAAGAAGGCAGCAGCAGATCAAGAGATTATGCGACCATTGAAAACAGAGCTATGGATGTTGAACATCTTGACGAATGGAGTCTAAGGTAAAATTGAGGTCCTTATTTTGTTTTGCTCGAAATGTTTCCGATCCTTGTTTGTCCAGAGAGCAGGTACGGCCAGTACGCTTGAGAGCTTCGAAGCCATCAAGATATTCTTGGGCCTTGCATTCTTGCGACGCAGACATTTTGGGGGCTTGACCGAGGCAGAATCAGTGGCACACGACGTACTACAGGCAGAAAGAAAGTTGCGGGAAGGCGAGATGATGGGGGAAGGGAGGCAGGAGCGCTTCGCAAGGGCGGACCCTTTTCAACGGATGTTGAGCGCGGGAAATAAAGTTGCATGGCTGCTCGGAACGAACGGCATGGAGATGGCCGGAGCACAGTCGGCGTGAAGTAGCGATCGGGATACTCATTCGAGAGGCGCTGAAAAAAAGAAGTAGGGCCAATCTGATATGGGGGATAGATGGCACGGTAAATGCCGGAGTCAACGCCTCGAGGATGGACACATGGAATGAAAGAAGGCGCAAACATGTACACATAAAATCACCGTATCTGCTTAATATACGAGTAATATGCATTTCCTTTTTTGGACATGGCTGGCGACCGGGCTGAAATTACTTCGGTTTGAGGCTGATAAACATCCTAGAGTATCAACAATATATGGGTTGACCGTAGGATACAGGGCATAGGATGACTTTCAGTCTCATACCCGCTGGCGAGCTTAGGATAAATTCGGCCAAATTAGGATACTAATCAACCTACACTGATCAACCTATGGCTGCGTAAAGTTCAACCTACGGGCAGTGAAAATCAACCTAATAACCCATTAATATCCTCCTACTCCAGGTTGAAAGGTAGGTTGAATTTCATCCCGTGGTGCCACCTTAGAGTGTACACTAGTGTTCTCGGCCCCGCTCAACGAACATACCAAATAAAAAATTGCAGTCAATTCTCTGGATCTGTGTGATCTCTATGCAGACTACTACTCGTACTTAGTGGTGATCCAATGATGGCTGAGTCCCATTCCTTACATCGAGTCCCACCAATGGAATCGACAGCCAGCAGCAGCCATGCATTACTCATGCATTCCCTTTTTTCACGCCTTTTTGAGGCGAGGCGAGTGAGGGTCCTCCAACGCCGCCGCCAATGGGGCGTTCTTCGGTTGCACCGTGAGGCTTCCTAATTCAATCCGCTCTTACCTTGTTTCGCACACCCCATAGTCTACACAAAGAATGGAAGGTGTGAGAAATCCATAAAGTGTTCGAATTGCGAGCCTTGGAGCATTGGGCAAGGTTCTGGAGGGTTCTGAAACCTGCAAGCCGAGCTTGACCCGTCCTTCCCAACTTCCCTTCCATTTCGAGTTTTCGAAGCCCGGAAGGTTATCGCTCCTTCCACGTCATCACTGCCCGCAGTCGCTCTTTCCTTTCGCCAGACCTCGTCCATAAGCCAACTCAGCCCATTCATACGTCTCAAAAGTTCTGTTGGAGTTCTGCCTTGCCATTGTAAAAATGTATGTTTATTTGTGGAATTTCTTCCATTTCTAACAAACCATACATGTAATCAGGTTACTGAAACTCAAACGAGTATTTCCGCGGCCGACCAGAGATTCTGAGAAGCCCTCGTCCCCCCCCTCAGAAATACTCCAGTGGTCTCCTCCGGCCTGATTGATGGAGATCCATTCGCAAATCTCTGCGTTGGTGCATTTCGAGTTCGCAACGCCAGGGTTGCTCTGGAGCCGTACCTACCAGCCCAGGAGTCCCACTTTGTCCCCCTGCCAGGATATTTATCACCCATACAAGATCCCCCGTACACGACTCCGCTCGCGCCAAATAAGGTGAGTAAGCAGCAAGATAAAAATTACACGCCAAGTCTCAGCCTTTTGTAGATTTGTGGGGAGAATGTGGCGACACCGCCACCTCACGATGATCGTTACTCCGATAATTGGCTCACTGCTACGAACTACTGTGTTGGGGACGCGACGGGCCACCCAGAAACTCCACTGTTGGACGAGAACCCACGGTTTGAAATTGAAGAGATGCTGAACCTGCCCGTTGGTCACCCACAGGTTCCTCGCTTCAGAGAGTCGTTCGTATGCGATAATGTGGTATTCGTATCATCACTTCTGCCTTCGGAGATGGAGAGGAATGTATTACCGGACTATGGTTGGTTTAACGAGGAATCGTCAGATGTTGACATCACGACAAAGAAGGAGAGTTAAAATGCCGGGAAGCAGAGTTCTGGTAGTTGAGCACATACAGCCGTTTTCACACGCTTAGAAAAGCGTGACTTGATATGGAGAGCTAATTGCATGCTGCAAATTGTCAGATGATACCCAGCACTACTCTGAGCAGTCTGTCTTGTCCGCGCTGCTTTTGCTCGTTAACCCAGAGGTCACAGAACTCTCCATATCGAGCGTGGCAGTGCCACAGTCACGGGTCGAATCAAAAGTGCGATATTCTTGCTCGCGGGAAGTCCACAGCAACAATTTGAGCCCTAGCCACGATATTCTTGCTGGTGGGGAGTCCACAGCAACAATTTGAACCCTGGCTGTGATATTCTGGCTCACGGGGATCCACAATTAAGGTTTGATGATAAAAGCTTAAATTCATCAAGTGTTTCCTTAGGGAGCCAAAATATACTACCTTTGAATGGTTTTAGGATTCCTCAAACATTGCATGAATTCAGACTTACCACGTCTACTGCACGTCAGTAGGGCGTCGGTGCCGCGTCAGTGCGCGTCAATGCCGCGTCAATGCGCGCCGCTGCCGCGTCAATGTACATCACTACCGCGTCGATGCCGCGTTGATTCCGTGTCAGTGTAGGGGCATATTCTCTACCATGAGAGTCTTAATTGATGCCTGGAATGCGGTGCGACTGTTTTAATTGCCGCGGTAGAGGTCGCTAAACCTTAGTTCCTTTCCCTTATTCTCCACACTTCACAGCAAGGTCTCGTGAAGGGTAAACAAATCCAAAAAGGCGGACACCTCTGTCTCAACACTTGAATGGGACCTGGAGCACCATAGACTTACTGTATGTCCCATTCATTTGCTCAACAGATGTATCATTTCAAGATAATGATCTCGAACGTCGCATACTTCTCTTCTGGCAGATAGTTATGGGTTTCGCTTTTTTAAAAAAAAAGATAACCACCATGACAAGGTCATATAACAATTTATTACTCCAGTGCATAAACTCATCCACGGCATCGTTCCCACAAATTGCACATGGCCACGACCCCATTCTAATTGACCTCCCGGTTTTATACTTCACGGGCTGACATCAAACGACGTCCCTGCAGGTCCGATGTGATGCACAAACTTTCCTTTTTTCCGGACCTGTTCTACAGCTGGACACATGTTGTGTGCGCGGGCAATAATGCCGCGCCAATGATGCAGACCCGGGGTCAAGGATTTTCTCCTGTCCCACTATGCTATCGCCCAGTTCTATGTATGGCTGGCTGAAATTGTCGCACCACGTTGACACGGCACTTCTTACTTGATGGTCCGCACCAGGGCTGTTTCCTCATCACTCAAACCTCAATTTTTTAAGTCCAACTACAAGTTCGAGTTGAATTGAAGCGGAGAGTTTGCCTATGATGGATGTGGTCATCATCAAATATTCTGCTACCCGCGACTGCGGCGGTGGTGTGTACGACTCTCTGCACCATGGATTACCTTGCCCCAACTCTATTTAGTGTCTAAGGAGCATTTTTTGAAGACTGTGGGCGGCGGCGCGCCGATGCCGCGTCCGCGTCAGTCCGCGTCACCTTGCGTCATTTTTACAAGACCCCCTCAATACGAGACGGAAGAATGTCATGTGCTGCATTGAGGCCGGGGACTTTTGCATAAATTGGGAATGCGTAGGGTCTATATTTATTTCGTACATACTCTTCCCTGAGTTATTGATTTCTTAGTATTGACGGCAACTTAAGATAAGCTGATATGTCGCGCCACACCAACCAGTCAATTCAAGTGGACCTGTATTGAGTCTTCGCAACATCGATGGGCTAGATAGCAGGTCCCACTGCAACCGCGTCCCCAGTGCCGCGGCGCTGCTGTTTTAATCCCCCACGGTTTGTCTCAGCGCCGCGTCAGTGCGCGGTAGTTCCACCTGCTCAATCCCCATTTTCTGCATGTCTGTGGTTAGCACAAGGATTGAAGGCTAGCTGTCTGACTGGAGTACTTCATTCCCTGATATTTGGGGTGGGTAGGATGCCCAGTATCTCCAGAATACGTGCTTACCGACACTTGTTTCTTCTTCGAGACTGTCATCATGTCTATGAGATTCTTTCAAAAAATGTTCAGCTACCTTTGAATTGTGCCTCCACTCATGTATTACCTCAACAATGTGTTCGGTTAAATTCTCACGTTTCAATCTGTCCACGAGTTCCCGGTGGCACCTCAATTTTGACTCATCTTCCAGAGGCATTGGGATACTCATGTATTCCATGTGCCAGTAATTACAAGCATGCAGTTATTTCTGGCCAGTGCTCGCATTAGGGATGACCTAAAGTGCTTGTCGGGTAGTGTGAATTACTACCTTGGATCATATCAATACCTATTAATTTGAGCTCACAATCGCCGTCAGAACATGCCCATTTTCAGCAAAATTGGGCCAAATTCGCCAAAAATCAGCAAAAATGGGCATCTTCTGATGGCCATCGTGAGCTCAAATCAATAGGTATTGATATGATCCAAAGTGGTAATCTACACTACTCGACAAGCAATTTTTAACTGTCCATCTCAATTTTACCCAAACTGCTTATAGAAAAAGTCGATTTCAAATTCTGACGAAAAATGCCGTATATTTCTGGAATTTCCTTTTTTGGATATCTAAATGTCTTCTATTCACTCATATTCTCACTCCACAGGTTGATTGGAGTGATTCGGTGGCCAGAATACCGAGAAGCACAGTCTTGCGCGGTTAGTGCGGGGCCTGACAGAGAATTTGACATGAGGGTTATATTCTTCTACCGGGATTCCATCATGATAATGAGCTGTTGGACCGCCGGGTTATTTTTAGCGGCGAAGGCGGAGGATTCCGATAGCCAGACGATCTCGTTCAACTTCCGCAGGCGCCGATTACTGGACACAGGACGTAAGTCTTTCCACGTCCAGCGCGGCCATCAACATGAATTGGTGGAGGATTTTCTATTGTAGTAACCTGCATGATGCGGTCGTACACGACACGCTTCAAAGTTTTAATCAGCGTAGGTGAATAGAAAATTCAATTTCTTTACCTGTTCAGCCGTGAACCCATCCTTGAATGCGCATAGAATGCTTGGTTCACCATAAATAAATGAGACTACCGTGTCAAATATTGGTTTATAAGTATTAGATCTGTCGGCTATATCGAGAGCCGAAAACACAAACTCGCCATCCGTAGCCAAAGCCAAGGTTGAAATTGTTTTTTCTGACTTAAGCCACATCCTTTAACGAGTTGGAAAACCTACCCGTTTCGATGTTCTTTGCCTTCCTTGAGCTCCACTTGCATAGTTCTCAGTTTTTGTAAACAAAACCGAATCAGTCTGGCTTCAATCCTAACGAAATCTGACCCCAAGGAGTCGAACGAGCATCCTCTGCATGTACCCACGAGATTCCACAACGGAGTGCAGGGGCAGTCCCACCGCTAGTAAGTGTAACATCTGAGTGGCTCCAGTGGCTCATGCGCAACCTGTCTATTGACCTTTTTCCACTGGCTATACAGACCTGTGAGCTCATACAGTGGTGCTCCAAATAAATGCCGAGCCCCGGTTTGAGGTCATTTCATGGTCGAATTCCGTCAAACGAAATTGTAGCATGAACATTCAGTAGTTCTAAGCTTGTTTGCATCAAAAAAACCATACCATACCTACTTCAATGTCGCGGAATAAAAATATTTGGGGTATTCTGAAAAATCGACTTTGTAGACTGGATTGCTATCGAAAATCGGTCATTAAAGCATGAAAGTACTTGAAAAATGAAGTATACTGACATTTTAGTTGACTTGATTTGACACTGATTTGAGCTCACACGGAGGCTCCCAAGTTCGCCATTTTGGGCGAAAATGGACAAAAATGCTCCCAAAAAAGCAAAAGTGACCAATTTGCAGTGCCCATTGTGAGCTCAAATGAGTATCAAAACAAGTCAACTAAAATGTCAGTATACCTCATTTTTCAAGTACTTTCATGCTTTAATGACCGATTTTAGATAGCAAGCCAGTCTACAAAGTCGATTTTTCAGAATACCCCAAATATTTTTATTCCGCGACATTGAAGCTGGTATGGTATGGTTTTTTTGATGCAAACAAGCTTAGAACCACTGAATGTTCATGCTACAATTTTGTTTGAAGGAACTCAACCATGAAATGACCTCAAACCGGGGCTCAGCACTTATTTAGAGCACCACTGTAACCCAGAAAAAGTCTGGGAACGAGACGAACATTTGGCTGACCAAAAACGGCAACAATGTTACGTAAATGATGCTGGCAGCTACGCAAATTCCACAAATTTTGTCCGGTCCTGGAATGTGACATGGTCATTCTAAGAAGCTTCTCGATGAGGTACAGAAAATTCAACCCAGAAAAACTCCGGGAACGCGACGAACAGTTCCGGCCCTGAAGCGGCAATAATGTTACGCAAACGATTCCGGCAGCTACATAAATTCTACATATTTTGTCAGCTCCTGGGATGGGAAATGAGCATGCGAGTTGCAAGAAATCTAACCCAGAAAAGGTCCGGGAACGCAACGAACAGGCCTTGCCGACCTACTGCATCGACTACGCACACGATTCTGACACCTACGCAAATTCCACAAATATTGTTAGCTCCTGAGAGGCGACATGGGCATCCTGAGAAGCTTGTCGGCGAGTTACAGAAAATTTAACCCAGAAAAAGACCGGGAACACGACAAACAGGCTTTGCTGACCTAATGCGGCGACTACGCAAACGATTCTGACACCTACCAGGAAGTCCTCAATTCTTATACAGTGGTGGCGAAAGAAAATGCAACAGGGCGTTCTGAGCTCATTTCTGGTCCGATCGCCTGACCAAAGAGTGCTCGCGATTCAAACGAAAGCGTAACCGAATGCCCTCAAAGATGTATTCTGTCAAGCGACCTTAGTATTTTTCTAAGATTATACACGACACTTTGACTTCTGAACATTGTCAATTAGCGGGCGTGGCCTCGAATTGTCAGCGATGCCGGACGCGTTGAAAGACCTGAATGGTCGTCTTACGTCGAATGACAGTGATACCAACCCGGACGGCATACATGCTAAACTCATAGCCAAATACTCAGTGAACCAGTAGACTCGAACCAGTCCACGGCGTAAGTTCTCAAAGACAGTGGCTGTCCAGACCCTGTGATCTGGCCCCATTTTCGAGTGTTTTGGACGATTTGACCAGGGAAAAGGCAGCAGTCGACTGATTTAAGGTTTGCAGGCATCTAAGCATTGAATTATAACTAGGACGCACAAAAATGGTCATGTATACATTGTCCGGTGATTTAAGAGCGAATTTTTGCAGCAGGTGGCTGTTCAGGGGCTGTCCACCCTGTGATCTGGCCCTATTTTCCAGTGTTTTGGACGGTTTGATCAGGGAAAAGGCAGCAGTTGATTGATTTAAGGCTTGCAGGCATCTAACCCTTGAATTGAAGCCAGGAGGCACAAAAATGACCATGCATACATTGTCCGAGTGATTTCACAGGTGCAACTTTTCACCCTTCTTCATTTGGCTTATATTTAACGACTTCCGGATTAGTTGGTGCCCCTCGGGTCCCCCAAAAACTTTGACCTCCACCACCATGCGACGGTTCATGTGAGCGGCCTTCCCAACAACATTGAGAAGAAGGACCTTCGAAATTCATGTAGAAAAATATCTCTCTGAACGAAGACCCCTGATAATGTCTTCCCTGTACGATGCTTTTTCCCCGCTACGGCGCGCTGGGAGAAGTAGAAACCCATGTCCGGGAAAGGGAGGTCTGTCGCCGTCGAAGGATTTCTAACCGGGGTCGAACGTAATGAAGATCGCACTGTCAAACATTTCATTGTAGACTTGATAATGGGTAGTGTTGGGCACGGGTACGGGTACGGGTCTGGAAGCAGCGACCCGGACCCGAACCCGGGAAAACCCACACTCGCACCCGCGGGTTCACGGGTCTCTACGGGTTGCGGATCAAAGGTGATCCGAGCACTCGGCACGCACCGGCAGGCTCCCAGGTACAGCCTAGGACATTACTGTCCTGTTACTATGACCTGTAACTGGATTATCTTGTTAGAAATGGAATACATTCACCTGTCTGGCTTGTAGAATTATTTTTTTAAGCTTCTTTTCAGAATTCACTGGTATTTTGTAAGAAATCGGCATGGAATAGTGATTTGAGTATTGTGGGGTGTTTCTCGGGCTATGAAAAGCCATCAGAATATGCTTGGAATATATATCTGGGGTGTACCCGTGAAAACCCGCGGGTTTGCGGGTCTGACTGGGCTGCAACCCGTGACCCGTACCCGGCCGACCCGACCCGCAATACCGCGGGTTTTACCCGAACCCGCGCCCAACACTAATAATGGGTACTTTCCTCGGCCAATCTCCTTCCGCGCCGAAGGTCGAAGAAAGTCCGACCAAAATGGGTGCGCATATCTGCTTTCTTTGTACAACTTGAGCTCAAACACTGTTTTCAGTTAACACCGGTACCCCTGCGCGACTCAAATTCACCGGCTTCTTCGGGAGTCAAGAGACTGACGTGAAGTCCGGACCCGCTACAAAAAGGCGCAAAACCGCGGACGACCGAGCGGCGGGAGAAGCTGAGGATAAGGGCGAGGGCAATTCGTTTGGACGACGTTCAAGACACTAAATTCGTTACTTACTTACTTCACAATTGTAACTCAAACTCTGATGAATAACTGAACCAAATCCAACAACTTGAAACAATTCCCGTAGCGCACGGGCAAACTGTGAATATACTTTATTTTTTCATAACTCGGGGTAGCGCGCTTCGCGGCAAAACCCACTATCTGTCGCTCTTGCCTATCACCAGCCTATAAATTATTTACACAAGGTGTCACATTGATGCTGACCAACTTGTCATCATGTCGTGTTGATATCTCGGCAGTCTATTTTCTACTGTTCACCAGGACCTTTGCAGATAGGCGAGAGTTCTGGGAGAAAATTTAATTATGCTCAAATGACTCAATCAAAATTTTGAACATGGCTCCCATAGACCCAGGTGGAAGCCCCCATAAGTTGCAAAATATATTATGGTGACATTGCCGAATCAGAGTTGAAATACATGGAAAATGTTGACAAGTGATATAAGCCTAGGGGGATTTTACCTGAATCCAGCATCGATAGCGGTCGCCAACAGGCGTTCTTTCAAACTTTTCTTTGAAGAACTTCAGAAGCCTGTGGATGAGCGGTATATCTTAGGCTCGCGACCAGTTCGTTTTCAGCATCGATCACGGGGGCAAGAAGATCACTAGGAGGTAATCTTTTGGCGATGAATTCTGACATGGAAGGCGCACAGGTAAGTATTTGGAACCAGCAAGCTCTCGTTTAGTAATGTTAATATGGCAACGCTTTAGGTGCTAGGGGCCGCGCAAAACAGTGGCGCCTGGCTCAATTAATGATTTATCCTCAGACGCCAGAACCTTACTGGACCTCGGGACTCTTCGAAAATTGCAAGCCCCAATTTCGGCCGGAAACGGGTGGGAAAACTGGAATTTTGGCTCACAATCACATACAATCAGGGCGGATTTGCGCCATTTGGGGACTCTTGGGTTGTATTCTGAACCCATTTTCAGTCTCCCCAGGCCACTTCAGGCCATTACACCCCCCCAAAAAAAAAGCAGATTTTTTGAAGACCCTTCTAAAAGCATTTCCAGAGTGTCCTGACCAAATTCCAAAAAAAAAAGTGAATTAAGGGCTCCAGACCCTACCTGTGGAAATGCGATCCATTTATTGCTTTGCTCCCTTACTAGCGGCGCGCGCGTCTCAATACCTTGGAGCATACTTGCGTGCGGGCCTGATGCACGATGAGTAAGGGATCATTTAAAGGTTGTGGGACATGTGGATAGATCCTGAAATTGGTGGCAAAGAGCTGTGACATCAACCATGTCTAGGCTAATTGGAGTGACATGGACATCACTACAAAACTGAACAGGTTTATGTAAACAGCCTGCCAAATACCAGTGTTGGCGTTGACCCGGTCAAACAGGGGTCAAAGCAACTTGACCCCCGGTTTTAACCCTTGACCATTGATCAATGACTTACCAAACTCTTTTGAACTCTTTGATGCTTCACCAAACTTGTGGAATATACATGAATTCAACAGTTCTCGGGTCTCCTGCTTTCAGTTTATGTGTCGGTCAATGCCAACACTGCCAAATACAGCCATTTTCACACGCTTAGAAAAGCGTGACTTGATATGGAGAGCTAATTGCATGCTGCAAATTGACAGATGATACCCAGCACTATTCTGAGCAGTCCTGTCTCTTTGAAATCGTCTGTGCTGCTTTGCGCGTTGAACCAGAGGTCACGAAACTCTCCATATCGAGCGTGGCAGTGCCAGAGTCATGGGTCAAATCAAAAGTGCGATATTCTCTCTCGTGGGGAGTCCACAGCAACAATTTGAACCCTGGCTGTCTGTAGGATGATTCCAACTGGCCTGCCTCAGAGATGTATGGTAACTGCTCTGAGTATTTTGTAGAATATTCCAGTGTGCAATATATATATATATATATAAACCTCTGGTCTGCAGAACAGGATTGTAAGGCTTTTGTTTGGCTTTTCCTTCAGAAATTAATACCCAGAATCCTCCTACCTGTATCACCCATAAAACTGGCCAAAATATGTTTCAAATAGGTGTTTTGGGTTCAATTCCGGTTCGGGGTCCGAACGGGTTCAACCTCCCTCGAACCTTGAACCGAACCTTAGGCCCATGTCCTATGTCTGTGGAGAGACGGGAAAAAAAAGAAAGAAAAAAGAGAGAAAACGAGAGAAAACGAGAGAGAGTATCTGAGACTCACCCGCAACTTGGAAAATCAGTGCTTCAAACCCCCATCAAACACGTCTCCTCGCTTCCCTCCCCACGTCTCTCCGCTTCTTACCCGGGCGTGTTCTTTGCTGCCCAGCTCGTCGCCTTCAATGCTGATATCAAGACAGCTACAGGCAATCCCCAAGCGATCCACAAGCGAACGGCACGCGAGCTTCATGTCCACGAGCTGATCCTACGGCTGCTGCCTGCATTCACGGGTGCAGCAGTTGCCAATGAGTACAGGAGATATGGAACACTGGGTCATGGCGGCTCGAAACACTGTCTGCGAGAGGTGTGTCCCTTCCATTCACTCTTGCTCACTCATCACAACTCACATCAGGGTGGGGGAAGGAAGAAAGGTGCTTGCATGTCCCTTCATCAACATCCGATTTTATAGTTCATTCAGTGATTGATTGATCAGCCCCATCAGCCGGAGCGGAGTCTTCGTGTGAGTCCGATCAACCTTTGGTGCCGTGTTTGGTCTTGATCAGTCCTGGCCGGAGTTAGCGGACTTTGAATGACTTCAAACAATTTGTGCAGAATACCGAACTAAATGAAATTGTTATTTGCCTTGCGGATACCCTGGCTGGCCTTCCAATTATGTAATGTCAACACCCTATTGCATAAAATTAGTATGTTCTGGGGCTGTTTCCAGCAGCTTTTCAAAAATGTTACAGCTAATTGCAGTACCGAAGGCGCGAATGAAAAATTTCCTGTTTGGGATGTTTTCAAAGAATTCCCCAGACCTCGGTCAGTTCTTCATGGATTTGGATGAAATCATGCTGGATAATTCGGGCTAATTCATGCGGAATTAGTGATAGAGAGAAACCTGTCAAAATATTTCATAGTGGATGATCTTGGATTTCAGGCTATTTGGGGGTTGGATGTCTTCTAGCAAGCCTGATACTTGTGCAAATGGCCTGGTTTTGTGAGGCAAAAGACTTACATGGATTATAAATGATGTCATAAAGCCAGAATTGCATAAAGTTCATGGTTGCATTCAATTCTCACAATATTTCCAGATCAGAGTGGATTGCCCATTGTCCAGAAGTGATTACAGGCATCATAGACTAAATTATCTGGAATTCTGGCTCTATGACATCTTTCTAAATGTATGCTAGTACGCTGTTGCAAAGAATCAGCTCATTTGAACATGTTTGGACTATGCTAGACATCATTTTATCGCAGAAACAGTCCGAAATCACAGGTCAACCAATATAAAGTATCTTTTGCAAGTTTCTTTTTATCACTAATTGCGGATGAAATAGCCTGGAAGATCTGGCTAGGTTTCATGTGAATCGGTGCAAAACTGACCGAGATCTGGGGAATTCTTTGAAAAACATCCCAAACAGGAAATTTTTCATTCGCGCCTTCGGTTCAACTAATTCTCACAGCCTGAACAACTGATTGGAATTATTCTACACAATAATTGGGTGTTATAGACAGGAAATAGGCAGTATTTACACCAGGATGTGTAATTTGCCAGTATGTAATGTGAAAATGGATTTGGGACCTCAGAGAGCTTAGTAGTTGCCAATACACAAGTTTCAAGTAGTAAAAAAACCCAGAAGGCACGGTGGATGTGTCGAATGCCACAGGCCAAATACAAAAAATCTGAGCCACCCAAAAGTTGCGGAAGGACCAGGGCTATCCATTTCCAACAAGCGCACATGGATAAAAGGGCTCTGGACTGTGGTACGGGCCAAACTTTTTGTTTCGTTGTCATGCTTTTTAATTGGCGGCCTGGTGTATTGTATTGTTTGGATCGGGGTCATGCCTTCCAAATGGCAGCCTGGTGTATTGTATTGTTTGGATTGAGGTCATGCCATTCAATTGTCAGTCCGATCTATTATGTTGTTTGGATCGGGATCATGCCTTTCAATTGGCAGTCCGATGTATTCTATTGTTTGGATTGAGGTCATTCCTTTCAATTGGCAGCCTGGTGTATTCTATGTATTGTTTGGATTAAGGTCATGTTCTTCAAAATGCCCAGATACTTGTTGGGCTCAGTACAAATGCCACAGGCCAAATACAAAAAATTTGAGCCACCCAAAAGTTTGCGGAAGGACCAGTCAAATTAATGGTTGCTCTGCATTTGTGACTTACCCAAATTTATTGCGGAGAGTCGCCGACAAAAGTTTTGCGGGCGACAACAAAAGTTGCGGGGGTGTGTCTGTATCTTGCGGGCGTCCAAATATATCTTGCGGGAATCAGTGATTTCCCCGCAAACTCGTTGAAGTTGGCGCACGGTCGTCTCATCGGTTCCCGTGGTAACGAAACGTAAGACATTCCTATTTTTATCGTGATGGGCGGCTCCACAGCTAGCACCGAAGCGAGATGTATTTAATATTGATACCAGTACGTTTCTCGCAGCCAGTCAAATATCGGGCTCGTCATTCCCAGTCTCGAGAACTTGAGCCACATCGTGGCATGATCTGTTGAAGGGACCGACAGGCCAGCGAGTCCAGGATGGCGTTGAATTTCATTGAAATCCTCCACACACTCCCATGAGGCACAATATTAACTGAGTTTACACAAATTTTGACATTCAACATGGGTGGTTGAAAAGGAAATATTCTGCATCTGATCTGTATTGTTCCAATTCACATGGTAAGAAATGTATCGGATGAGAATATATAGGAACAGGGTAGTAGCTGTGTACAGTTTGAAATTGGCAACATTGAGCTGCGCATCAGACTGAATTAGCTAGTATACAAAAGTGGAGCCCAGAGACACTCTTCGCGTTAATTTCATACTCACAGTTGTTGAGCATTGGGGTCAATCGGTTGAAAGTAGTCGAAAAACAGTCGAAAAGCGGCTGAAAATGTTGTGGTTGGCGCGCATCAGTGGCTGTGTCATTGCCGCGCGGTGAGGGGTAAGTGCCACGCAGCATTTATTACTTTCCGCAGGCATTCATGAATCATGAATTAACTTTGGTTGTAGTCTAATAACCTAAATAAATCTTTTGGAACTAAGAAACCATTTCAAATACCTTGTGATATGTATGCTCTAAACGAATCCCAATGTAGGATTAGACTCGACTACACTCTTATTATCTGCCAAATTTCCTGGATTGTATTGCCCCAAAGACTGTGATTTCCAAAATAAACATTTGAGTATGTCTTTGAGCTCGCTCACGGCACTAGGTCGACTGTATTCCAAGTGAAATGCCACCAACCTGGTGATCAAGAAAGCCACTACTGTGCGCTCCTTTTTCACGTTGTATTACAGCTTTCCGTCAGGAAAATTCTGTCCCACTTTCGCGGGAAAATAGCTGTGCTCTGCCTTCTACATGCACCAGGATGTGCAACACTACCCAAAGAGGTGGTTTCCAGGATCCCTTACAGTGTTCAACTCTTTCGACACTCAACGCTCAGAATTGGAGGCAAATTCTCACATTGAGAACTGCAGTACATGCCCGAAATGATCGATTCCACGGACATGGAGACTCAACTGAGAACTCTCACTCAGTTTGAACCCGACTATGACTAGAGCCGAAGTGGTTTTATTAGCTGCTGTTTGTTGCACTTCCTAGATCTAATCCGGTGAACAGATATTTATAATTCGAACAGAAATACATCACTGATAGATACGTTCATTGTTGCAGAGCGAAATTGGTAACACTGAGGCGATAGCCCCCTCCGAGTCATTCAGCTAGTGGACAAAAATGTATGCCACAGAATGGCAGAAACCCTTCATATCAATTTCATCGTCACATTTTGTGTCCTTCTTAAAGAAATAGGAGACTTACCCTGCTCATTGCATTGAAAGCAGTCAAAAAAAAACGCGTCAAAATGGTTGTACATGATCGTATCAGTGGCTGTATTTTTGCCCCGGCGCGAAGGGTAAGTGCCGCGTTGCATTTATTTCTTTCCACAATCATCTTTGTTGAAGAATTTCACTGTTGAATGATTTAATTCGCATTTTGAATCACATGCCCCAGAATGGCATTTTGCATCAAATGCTCTGTAATGCCATTTCAAACACTGTTGAATGATTTAATTCTCATTTTGAATCACATGCCCTGGAATGGCATTTTGCATCAAATGCTCTGTAATGCCATTTTAAACACTGTTGAATGATTTAATTCGCATTTTGAATCACATGTCCCATGTTTGTACATACATATCACACCCTTCTCCTTGGCTTTTACCTCGCCTGGCCCAGTTTACAGTCCAGGACTGCTCTTGCTAGTCTGCCAGCCGAGTTTGGCTCATCCCTGCTCTCAGAGACCCCGAGCGGTCTCCACCGCCTCATCCTCGTGGTCAACCGCTGGCGCTCGCGTTCGGTTGCAGATGAGGGACTCGATGTCGACGATGCCGCCGACATCCATGACCTTGTGCTCAAGTATGGACCTAAGGTCTGGTACTTGAACGGGCTGCAGCGCGAGGCGGAATGCATCCATTACTACCGCACTGACAGACACTTGGCACTGCCCATCGACGAATAAATTTATCGTACACTAAGTATGCATTTCCGCGGCCACTCAATCTTTGATTGGCTCCTCGTGGCCCCCCGTGAGCTGACAGTGAATTAATATCACCAATGAGCACTGTCACCCTAAGACTCAGATGAAGCGAAAAGAAATTCTCCAGCATTCCGGGGCTGGTCGATGGCCTCAAAACTTAGCCTTGACTTCAATTTAATAACTTCTGAGTTATCTGAGGCCAGATTCAAATAATTTGAATGCTCAAAACAGCCATGGTCATTCACCTTTCCCTACGACGGGATGTCTGGGAAGCAGAGCTGTAATTTACGTTGGGAGTTGGATAGCATTTGAAAGGTCAGTTGAGCGATTCACCGAAAAAGGGAAAGTACACGTGCCGCCATCAAATCTATGAATAGGAATCGCGGCCTTATGCGTGAGATTATCTCCAGCCAGATCATTGAACCGATGTCAGTGCAGTCAGATCAATACCGTATCATTGTGTTCAAATCGACAGGGGGTGTGACGCGTGACGGTTTGAATCAATTCGACAATTCGACAGACCCTTCAACTTGGCGTGACCGGCACCAAAAATTCGACATCGTACCAAAATGATGCAGGATGTCAGGGATGTGAGCTCCGAGCATAGCACAAATATTTGAGGGCTTCTTGAACAATAGTTCAGATTTTCAGTTATATTTTTTTCTAGTACAAATTCGACGCAAAAAAAACGACTGGGATGCCTCTTTTCTGTGTCCCAGACTCGGCGGAGGCAAAATTCAACCCAATTCTGCCTCCTAAGATGCCTGAAGGCCCAAAATAAGCTGTCCTCGAATTTATAGCCATTTTCGACCATTTTTTGAACCTTTTGACCAATTCGACAACCGGCTGCGTGACGCAGACCTCGACCAAATTTCGACATGGGTGCGTGACGCGTGACTGTCGAATTGAACGTAATGATATGGTACAGGCTCCTGAAGAGTTAGGTTTGGAGCAAGCCCGCGCAGCTCCGGCCCGGCGAGCCGGCCCTTCGCTGAAGGGGCTTGCTTCAAAGTCCGGCAAACAAAGGACTTGCAAATTACCTTCCTGCTACTTCAATACTGCCTCGAATCCTTAGGTGTAAATTGTGCATACAAGAACATATCTCTGGGTACCTTTGAGTCCTTCGTGCTGAGTTTCAGAGTGCAAGATTGATTTTCAATTCTGGTGTTGATCCACAGTTTGGACATTTTGAAAGATTGTCTGCTACAGGTCTAGCGAGGCGTCGTGCCAGTTCTGTCCTTGTTACCAGAGCATTTCTACATATGTCCCTGACCTTCATGAATATTTTCAGATACCTCATGTATTAAGCAGATGCCTCGTATCACATTGCATCTGTTTGCCTGCTTCCTTATTCTCTCTAGACTCGTAACCAGTCTGCCTGCGAGGAGGCAACAATGTGGCAAGCACGTTGCCACAGGCAGACTGGTACTTCTCGGGCTGTGCCAAAGGGCTGAGCACGGAGTTTCAAATTTTGGCGGGTGCCGATCGCTGGCATCATTGTGGCTATGCATGCCATCAATTCTCAGTCAAATTCGACCATTCAGCTTATGTCTGTCTCGCACTTGTGAAAAATTGTGAAGAGACAGAATTGGAGATAAGGTCAATCTAAATGGCTTCCACCTTTCGAATTTTTCAAAATAATTTGATTTGGGCCCAGAATAAGGGAAAAGGAAAAATTTCAAACTCCGCGCTTAGCTCTTGCACAGCAAACGAGAAGTACCAGCCAGCCTACAGCAACGCGCTCGCCGCACTTGTTGCTCTTCGTAGGCAGACTGGTCACGAGCCTATATTCTCTCTGTTTTTCTCACCCTCCCACAGGTAGGGAGTCGAGTTTCCTTTTTCTCTCCGGGGACACCCGACAGATCAGATAATATTATTTTCAACCTCCCCGATCAGCTGTTCAACATCCGCTCAAAAGACAGGGCCTCCGTCACTTCTTTCTCTGTTACACCCCACCACCTCCCGCGGTCGCATTCCCTCCGTTACTCTGTCCTATCCCGCCATTCCTCTGGAACTCAACCACTCCGATACGTTTCAAGAGCAAGTTCTGTCTGATGTTGCTAACATTAGCCCCGTCTGCCTACCGATCATAGCGGCTCTCTCGATGTCAATGCCTGTTTACCGGCCCATCAAGCCCACCCAGAAACCATCAAGCCTTGAACGCAACTCTTGAACGCAACTTCGCTCAACTCTTCCTCAACCATCACTAACAGCGCTGACTTCTGCTCGTCAAATTCTCAAGACCATGCGCTCAACGGCGTTCTGATGAAGCTCTCGCGATCCATAAGACTCGTGGATTCCCCAGACCATAATTCAAGTTGCTCCATCCCACTTTCCAATGCAACACTCAAGATTTCTCAGCGCAATTCTGACCGAAAGCGCAGCAAGATCGCTCGAAGGCATGCAAGATGAAAGACAAGCTCCGCATCCAATGTCCTGGACCACCTGCCGATATATATGCTCTCAGATCTCGATACATGCTCTCAGACGGAGAGTTATTCCGTCCCGTCCCCGCGCTCTCCATTCAAGATGTCTTTGAAGCGCGACGACCCCCTTTCTCCGCTTCAACGCCTTCAGTAGAATGCTAAGGCCAGTCCATCTACTTTCCTAGCTGGTCAGTTGGCTCACACTTTGCTCGTCTTAGACCGTAAATCTGAACTCCGGACCTTCCCGCCGTGAATTAGTGCTTTACACGACAATGTGAAAGGTGTGCAACACCGCAGACTTAATGAGTCTTCATCCCAGTGCGATCCTTAGTTTGGCTGGCGATTTACCAATAATCTTTGCAGCGCAGGATGCAATGGGTATGTGGGCTTCACATGAGGCACGTCAGGTTGATTTTGTGTGAAAGTGATTTGAGTTGACCTTTTCAACAGCCGTTCCAGACTGGGCGCTCTGTGCGTATCAAAATTCGGACACGGTGTTTCCCTTCTGTCTAATGTGTTGACTGACGCGGACATAAGTATGTGGTTACAAAGTCTCATTGTTCTCGTCACCATCGTCAATATTTATTATTCTTAAATTAGGCCCAGTCCTACGATTCAGTTGAACCTTGCAGGGGTGTGACTTGAATTCTCTTTTGTTGTTTTGTTGCTCTGCACCGCTCTGTGTGTACGGATGTCGGATACCAGTATTCAGTATAGGTGGTCTAACGAGACAACATACTTTTATTGCATTGAGATCACTCGCCTACGCCAGAGCGAAGCGAAGGCTCGTCTTGTTTATTGTGAAGCTGATGGCAGAAGTACGGGTGCCGCGAAGTCGCAAGTGTCGGGTGTCACATCGTGGCACACTCTACCTCACGCAGTCGACGCGTCTTGTATTCAGCCACATCGTCATCCTTGCAGGTTTAAAATGTGATTTTGGTCCATTAAAAGCGAACAACACGTCTAGGCACGTCGAAATTGTGTTTCTGAGGTATCCAGATAGCTCTAATTTTACCCGCGGTTTGGATGCATCAAATGGCTTGAAAGCAAAGGGATGTGGGGACCTGATTCACTAAAAAATTGGTTGAGAGACAGGCCTAAGTATCTTAGAAAGTTTCTGGTAGCCTTTTGTGACTTTTAATACCCTGTACAATGCTGGTATTGAAATCGATAATGTGAAGGAATACACGGTATTTGACAACAATATTCTCTCGACTGTTACTCATGATAACGACACAGGAACATTTAACCATTTTAATCAGGAACGAGATGTGCCTTCGCCTCGCTCCGGCGTAGGTGCAGACCAGTGGCAACCAATTTCGGGTCACCGAAACAAATGTGACGGTGCGTTGAAAAGATTACTTTATTCATGCCGGGAATCTACATATGTGCCGTAAATGAAGCCTATTCCCAGAGCAACAGCTCATTCATGGGCTGCCATGCCCGCTACATTCAGAATATCAGACAGTAGTTTAAATGCCGACGACCTTATCAGTCAAGGTTAAAAAGCTTACCTAGGGACCGGAATTCCCGTTTTGGCGCGTTTCGCTTTTGCGGCGTCGACAGCGCGAGTGGATGGTTGGCGGCGCCGCTTGCCCGGAATGATGTTGCGATCGCTCAAATCCAGATCTATATCCAGTGGTGCAGGGCCCACTGCGTATTCGTGATCCGGTTCGACATTGTTAGAATATGTGTCTGCGGACTCGTCCGACGCCGGCGCCGAAGGTGGAGAAGGTTGGGGGGCAGGAGGGAGACGCGGCAACTGCCAATTTTGCGATCCAGACGTCCACATCCCCGCGGCCCGGGAAAGAACTGGGAATTGTGGGGTGGGCTCGATTGGAACATAGCCTAGCGCAGAATTGTTTGCCTTGGAAAATTGCCGAAATATTCGAGTTCATTGCATTCATTCGGGGCAGGATGGGTAGCAGAGATATCATCGAGGCTGGTCGATCCAAACACAGGTCCAAATTTCAATGGAGAACTCTCGCACAGCCGGGCTGTGCGGAGACAGTCCGAAGGACGCCCGGCGCGGCGACGTCCGGAAGAATGGAGGGGAGAACGGAGAAATCTCACACAGCCCTGCTGTGCGGAGACGGTCCGAAGGGTGCCCGGCGCCGCGACTTCCGGAAGAATGGAGGGGAGAATGGAGAACGGAGAAATCTCGCACAGCCCTGCTGTGCGGAGACGGTCCCTGGCCAAGAGTGACAAGTAGGGTACGGCAGAGCATACCGTGTTTTGCGAAGGGTGCTCGGCGCCGCGACGTGATGGTGCAAAGGATGGAAGAATGGAGAAGTCTCGCACAGCCCAGCTGTGCAGAGACGGTCCCTGGCCAAGAGTGAGAAGCAGGGCACGGCAGAGCATCCCGTGTTTTGCGAAGGGCGCTCGGCGCCGCGACGTCAGGATGGTGCAAAGGGAAAAGAGGAAATAAAGACATTCGAGCCGTGCGATATTAGACTAAGGTAAAACAAGTTCTAAACTCGATTATTTGGTCATCCGATAAAAACCGAGGTGGTAGTGCAGGCCACGTGTGGGCCTGGCCGGGGCTCGCGGAGCCTGGTGTGAACACCGCAATTGAAAGCAAAGCTGCCCAGACTCACAACTTTTTATGGAGACCTTTCAGGCGTATGGCTTGACGACCAGGACAAAGGCACAGTCGTCAAAAATTACCTCGAACCAACGTGTTACTCCCTTCGATCCAGGGAGTGTCATGGATCCTGAATCATCCACGAGAATGACCGTATCATACTTCCTGAGTATTTGTAAAGCATTCTCGAAGGCTTCTTTCTGCATTGTCTCTGGAGCCCTAGAGGTTGTCTCCGCTCTGGCTTGACGACCAGAGCAGCTATCAAAATTCCGAAGAGACAGATTTGCTCAGAATCATGCTGGCTATCTAAGAAAAGTTTGTCTGGGGCTGTGCCTTGAGGGATGGTAACCACTATGCCATCCTATCCCCTGTGTCTCGGCTGTCTCTGTACCTTTTTTAACTGCTGTATACACAGCCTTGCCCCCAACTATAAGTTCCTCTTCGTATAAGCGTCAATCCCTCCCCAAACTCTCATGCGGCTTCCCTTCCCTCACGGGGGAGGAGGCTCCCGGCCCCGATCGCGAAGCTCAAACCCCCCTCGCCTGGGTCCTCAGCCCTACCTGACCTTCTCTCAACCTCCCTTCTCGCGTTAAAAGAGTCCGCGGACACCTTCCCGCCGCTGAAGAGCGCCGTCGGCGGCGTGCTCGCCGTCCGGGACATCGCACAGTTTAGCATTTTTTGTCTTTGTGGTTGTGGTTCCTCAGCAAGACGCTAAATTCTAATATGGGGCGTTTTGCATCCAGCGCGCGAAGCACTCCAATCCCGACGCACGACATCGCACTTCGCACTCAGGCAATCCTGGATATCATCGTCGACGCGGTGCCCGATGGCTCGGCGATCCCGGCGCCGATGCTGCAGAGTATCGAGCGGTTCACAGTGTAAGTTATTCCGCCTCCTTGCAATAAATCAGGGAAACTGATTCGCCCACAGCCTTCTCGACGAAGTCCGCTGTTCCATGGAGACGATCTCACTCACCGGCGGCCTCTCGCGCGTCGTGCATCTGAACCGCAACGAGCGCGCGCTGCGGGATATCAAGGCGCGGCTGGACGATGCGTATCGCGATTTCTCGGTTCGTTCTCTTCTACTTATAGTATATTCTGATGTTGTGTTTATGTTGAGTTTTCGTCTGGAATCAGGTTGCGTCGGCACTGCGAGTTGAAGCGCAGCAGGCAGACATCGCGGTGCAACAGACGCAACTCGCAGGCCAGCAAGCCCAAACGCATCTTGCTGTTGGGAAGGTTGTTGCGGCCACCGTGAGTGTATTTCCGTCTCCACCCTGCAGACGACGCTGATGTGTCTGCAGCACACACTGGCGCCCGAGCTGTCGAGCGTTTTATTTTATTCCAGACTTTCCGTTTTTTTGGCCGGCCCCTGTGAAAAGTTTACCAGCAAAATGGACCTGATTATATAACTCGACTAAGGTCGAAAAATAAGGGTCTAAATTTAACCATGTCTGGCCTGATTGTATAACCCTCGACTGATTTCTTATTAATTTATTTGCTCGCGGGGCAGCGAGCCAGGGAACATGCGGCCCACTTGCATCTTATTCTGTGCACAGTACTTCACGTCCATTGTATCTATATGTATGTATGTACAAGTACTCAACCGGTACCCAATATACAGTCACGGCGAAATTATCGGAACTACGAGCAGTGTCTATCCCACACGGTAAAATAAGTAAATACAAGCGGCTGCCGGGCCGCTTCGCGGTCCGTCATCCTCTTTTCCGATTCCACTGAGGATTGGCAGCAGCTGCGGCATGGGTGCTGCCGGTGATGTCGCCTTGACTTACAGCTCTTTGTGGAACTTAGGGAGCGGCCTTTTTTTTTTCTATTTTTGGTAAGTTTTCACTAGAACTGCCATGCTGGGCTCAACTCTCAACCGTTTCCCTTGGGAGTATTCTCATTCAATTCGCGCAGAGAATCCGGAGGCCTGGCATCTTTGAATTCCTTGTAAGCACCCCGCGTTCATTTACTGGGTAGGTGTTTTTGGCTGTTGGAGTGCAGAACACGTCGCACACGAGCTGTAGTGGTCCAATTGACCTGAATATTTGATATCCTGTGTTTGAAGGTATCCCTCTACGAAGGCCAAGACACACCCTAAAACGACGAGCAAAAAGAAGATGAAGGCTCTTTCACCTCCAGCGACTTGCCGACAGAGGAATGGCTGGATTCATGCAGTCATGTGTTGAAATGAGGCGAAAATCATAAATAGGTAATGATCAGTGACCACAGAGAGCAAATCTCAATTAATGGATGTATCATTGTAACTTGCGCAGGACTCCCTGGGGTACGGAGCACGACATTCATTCAATGCTTGCTCCAAATCATCATTCAGTACAAAGACGACAAACTTATTTGTTTGATACGAGAGAGTCAGAAGATATTGGTGGAAGGTCCGAGACTCCGAGTAATTTCCCCTCGGTTCTCGCAACCCTGCCTGAAACGGCAAGAGTCGAACTGCCAAAAAAACGCTGTGTCTGCGTTGAGTCTCAACCAGGATGCCTCCCTGCAAAGGACCTGCCGTTCCAACCATGTTACGATTCCCCGGCAACGAGATGAGCACGACCTTCACCTAAAGTCGAAAAACAAGTATGTCTCATTCAGCTTAGAATTGAAAACTATTCAATTTTTACCTAGGAACTTTTGACACTTTTTTTCAAGGTCGGGTGGAGGCTGAGGGTCATATTCTACCAAGTCCCAACTCAGCTTTGGCGGGACCACCGAAAATGATGACCAAATGTCCCAGCCGCTTCGCCAACCGTGATTAGCGTAGCCACGTGCTTGGCGAACGCGGTTGGTCACGAGCCTAGACACGGCGCCCTCGTCGTGTCGCCTAGCCCTCTTCCTCGCTCCTCTCATCTTCATCAAAACCGATGTCCTTGTCGCATACCACCAACAATATCCCACCCCAAAGAGCGTGGCGCAAGGCTCAAGTCGAAAAGCCTCGGGTCACGGTCCCAGTCGAGGGAGGAACCCGTGTTGGCGGTCGATGGCTTTGACGCGGATCCACGCGTAGCACGCGGGCGCGTTGCGGAACGGTGGGTGCCTCGCGGGGATTTCTGTGTGCGATGAGCACAATATCGAAGGGTCGCGAACGGCGCGGAGGAGGTCGAATCGGAGCGGAGCGCGGAAAGGTCGTGCGGAGGTAGTCGTGGGGAGTTGGTTCGCTTGGGAATGTGTATGTCTGAGGGCTCATCTGCCCAAATAAGAGGTGGAGTGGTGCTGAGGATAGGCAGGATGGTGTCGCACTGCGCATCGGTCTGCGCGAAGGCGGAGGCATAGGTAACTGTCGAGGGAGCCGGGGGCAGGAGTAGCTCGGTGAGAGGTGAGTCCGTTCCGGCGTCGACGAGGATGCGTTCGGATGCGAGAGGTTTACTCAGCTTTGCAGCCTGCTTCTCTCCAAATTCCCTCCCCGCGACAAATCCCAGTCGCTTCCCCTCACTCAACCCCTCGGCCTTCCCTTTCTCAAACCCGATGATCTCACCCTCCTTCAACCCCTGGGCCTTCCCCGTCTTCCGTCCTTCCTTCTTCCCATCGCACAAACCACTCGTCCGGCCCTCCTTCACACCCTCGTCGTGTCCGTAGGAGTAGTCGTCAAACGCCTCCCGCTCGCGAACGTCTTCCGAGGCACGACCGCGCCCAGCCCGAAGTCCGATCTCGAGGGCCTGTTGCCACAGGTACGACATGCGGCCGTCACCCAAGGTGGTGGAGAAACCCACGGCCCGCTCGAAGGCTGGCATAAAATCGCCAGCGGAGTCGGATTGGGAGCGAAAAAGAGGGTCGAGGCCGTCTGGGAACGGATATTGGTGTGTATCGTCATCCATTTTGCGGCCAAAGTAATAGCAGGAAGCGGAGGTTTTTTTTTTTTTTTTTTTCCAGGCAAACAGAGGTCGGAACGGGAATCGGTGTCAGTGTCGGTGGAGCAGTGGTAAACGGCGGCAGGTGTCGGTAAATCAACGGTGAACAGCAGTGTTCAACGGTGCCAGGTATCGGTAAATGGTGGTGTTCGGCGGCGGCGGAGTAACAATCTTTGAAAAGAGAATTCGGTGTTGTCGTAATATAGACTGCATCTGATGTATGGGCCACATTGAAAATGCCGGTATTTGGTGCCCTCCGGTACATCTGTGAGTCCATCGTATCAAAAAATTAGGCCAATCGAACAATGATAGCTAATGTTACAGCCATCCTGCTCAAAACACAGATATTTTCCCAATCAAGCAATTTGATTGGCCATCAAAAAATCCGAGGAGGCCATGCCCTCCGGACTTTCAATGCCAACATAATGAGCATATTCTCAGGGAAAATGGTTGAGAATTGATCTCAGGAGAGCCATCCGACGCAAAGTTCATTGAAAAAAAAAAAAAAAAGGGCCGCGCCCTAAGTTCCGCAAAGAGTTGTAACTTTACTTGCGCCTTCGGCACGTCGTGCCGAAAGTTGACTCAAGTTTTCCCACGCGTCGAACCTGTCGTTGCTAGCCGGAGCTCCAGATCCTGCACGGCAGCAAGTGCCTTGTCGCGGATCTCCAGAGCGTGCCGATGCTGGGTTTCAAGGCGCCGCGTTGATGCCGCTGCTGCTGCGTACGAGGTCTCCTTGGGTGCAGGCATGAAGGGCACTCCAACCCCGACCACAGCGCCCGCACGTTCTCTACAGAAAACCTTTCAGAAATGGGCCATGGACAAGATGAGGCAGGGACTTACTCGGCTTCTTCGAGGTTCACCAATTTCTGATAATACTCCATTTCCAAAGTCTCCTGGAGCGGCTCCTTGGAAAGCGACATGAGGTGGGCCTTTTCCTTGGCCAGCCATGTTTCAAACTCATCCCGAAACAGGACCCCGAACTGCGCCATGGCTCTACGTAGCTCGGGCGGTCTTCCGAATCCTAAGTGCACGGCGGTACTTATACAAAGTACAAGGGCTGCACATTCGTTCAGAAGAGGATTCGGGGCGAAAGGGAGCAGAAAGGACTTACAGAGAGGCATCGAGGGTGCCCGTATTCTTCAGGTATGTCGTGATTGCCTGCTGTCGGTGGAAACGGGTGGCGTAGCGAGTGATGGCGGCCAATGCATTGGACTTGGAGAAGGACTCACAGCCCTCCAGATCCTCCAAGCCCACGCCATCCACATATGTCGTTAGGTTTGAGAGTTAGCAGCGGCGGCAGAAATTAATGGCTACAGCTTCTGTTCCCTGTGAAAAACAGCTCTTAAGGCCTTAATATATCCTGAATTAAGACCCCCTTATTAACGGTTAAGGCCTTAACTAAAAAAAATGCCCTTATTAATGCCTTATGACTGCTATTATATCTGCATTTCTACGGACGGACAGCCCTTGGCGCCGCCTCCGTATATATATGCGCGAGTAGTTCAGGAAACTAACTCCGTGATGACAGCTACCTCATTCATTTTTCGTCCACCTCATATCCACCCAGATGTGATAAAAGTGGGCATTGATGGGGATCTAATGGCATGCGGGGGGAGAGACGGGCATTTAAACGTTTTCTCACTCACTCATGACCTTCACATCCTCGGTCTGGAATTCCACTCGCCCATTTCTGCCTTGCACTGGGATACCCCCACGTCTACGATGAACCAGACCAATATACTTCTCATTGGGATGAGGGACGAAACCGTCGAGAGACTTGGATTCTCAGTGGGTACAGACGGCGGTTGCAAAAATGCATATTTTGTCCTTTACCTGTATGGCAAGTGCGCTTACCTTGTCCAGAAGCCTCAAAGGAGTCGCATATTGAATAATTCGGCGGTCAGTGAAGATCCAGTCCTTCAGATAACTTCAACCGAGAGGGCGGTTATGATCACTACGACATTCGCAGATAATATTTAAGGATCGCAGTACTTTGGCTCACTTTCGACTTCCAAGCTTATGTAAATCTCACAAAAGTAAATTTCAGGAGATTTGTCTGAATAAAAGTACAGTGCCGCCGATATCCTGGACTGGTGGACACAGAGAAAATCAAATGTTGATGTGGATAGCGTACCACCCACCACGCAAGGATCGAAACTGCTGTCCTGAGGTACTCAAATCGAGTTTCTCGGCTTCCCCGGCCATTTGCACCGGATTTTGCCTTCGGGATACCTGATGCAGAAGTCTCTTCGGGCGCAGCTGGGTCTTTGACGGCATTAGCAATATGCCAGTCGAGCTGGAGATCAAGGGCCGCAACAGTGAGGTATCCCTCGCCTCTAGGTGGTGTTTTGAATGCCGCCTCGCGATAATTGTGATTATATGTTCACGACCTTGAAGGAGAATCTTCCGAATGCTCTTGACTACAATTGAGCACAATACGGAGATGGGAGCACCGCATGGTCCGGTGGATGGATGCGTACCGTTCGGGGCTTGGCGCGAAAGATGCTCAATTGCACGTTAGAGCCGGGAGTTCCAGGAAGACTTATACCTCACATTTGATCAGTAGATACATGATATAACCGTTGTATGCCTCCAGTACCAAAAATTGATGGGTTTTGGGGAGCGTGGCCAATTTGGTCCAACAAAAATTATAGAACTCCTTCATTTTTTAGCTAGAGAAAATCCCTCTTGGGAGAATGCAGCTACAGTTGAAACAAGCATTTCTGCAAGAGGGTTTAAAAATCCGTTTTTTTTTTTGATGGAGATCAATCGCTTGTACAACAGTAGCGGTGACTAAGTGAGCGGCACCATAGGCGGAAAAGTGACCGGTGAATTCCGGGATCAATATATATCAACAGCCCCAAACAAAAGGGCGGACTTGATTTGGAACGAATCGTTCATGTTTCTCAGATTTCTGGCCAGGCTCCGGCGAAGAAAAATGAAACCGACAGTGAGTCAATGACAGAGGAAAAGAAAATTCCGACTCCGCAGTGCCTCGGACAGTAGGTAAATATCCACTCGTCAAGGAGGTCCAGGCCTACTGATGCTGGGTCAGATTAAATGGGTGATCTTCCGCTTGGTTGAGCGGCACAACCAAGCGGAAGACAATCGATACCTGTAGGACCAATACCTGACTTCTGGATTTCCTTCCAGCCATCATATTTTTTATGGGTATGGTATCAATATTCAACTCAAATTTATTAGAAGTAATCCATCGTCAGCATTCTCAAACAAGCCGAGTGATTATCGTAAACACACGAAAAAAAAAAAAAAAAAAAAACCTGGATCCTTCGCTGAAAGAGGTACTGTCAGAATCACCCACTTGAAGTCCAAAACATTCGCTTATGTTCGTATGTAGACGAAATTCCTGGTGGATCTGTAAAAAATAAAAGGAGGAAATGGACGGAATGATATTTAAACAGACTAACTATGCGTATCTACTGCACCACTTTCGAGGAGTAATTTAACCACTTCTCCATGACCTGCCTTAGATGCAGCTTCTAGTGCTATTCCATACTTTGTACCCGGCATATTCATGTCTGAATCTGCACCATTCTGGATGAGCAATTGAGCTATGGCTTCATGGCCCTCCGCAGCTGCAGCCACTAGTGCTGTTCCATAAGCCCCAGCATGCATGTTCACATCAGCCCCCCCACGATGAGCAATTGAGCCACAAGTTCATGGCCTTTGTGAGATGCAACCTGCAGTGCTGTTCCATAGGGTCCTGCCTGTGTATTGACATCTGCCCCTTGCTCAATGAGGAATTGGACCACAGCTTCATGGCCTCCGAAACATGCAGCATGCAGTGCTGTGCCATGAACTCCAGCATGTGTGTTCACATCCGCTCCCCATGCTATGAGCAATTGAACCACACCTTCGTGGCCTTCTTGAGCTGCTGCCTGCAGTGCTGTCCCATACTGTCCTGCCGGGGTATTGACATCTGCCCCCTGCTCAATGAGGAATTGGACAACTGCTTTGTGGCCTCTGCAGCATGCAGCATGCAGTCCTGTTCCATAAGCTCCAGCACGCATGTTCACATTGGCTCCCCACGCAAAGAGTAATTGAACCACAACTTCGTGGCCTTCTTGGGATGCTGCCTGCAGTGCTGTCCCATAGTGCTCGGCTCGTATATTGATATCTGCCCCATGCTCAATGAGCAATTGGATCACGGCTTCTTGCTTCCATATTGCGACGCCGCCTTCGCGCTTCCGAGGTTTACGCATCGCAGTTTTATCCATGAAGTGCCAGGCCGCTGCCAGATGGTGTTGGAGTATTTTCCCCCACCTTGGATATTGTGTCGGCATCGAATTTACAAGTAACCCAAGACACTTGGTCCGTCGTGGTTTTATTCTTCACGGAAGCGTGCAGACCACTGCGCGCTTGGACTGCTTCCTCGGCTCTCCGAGAGAAATATTCCCCCACAATGCATGTCATCGCAAAGCTCCAGAAGCATATATGCGCTGCCAAATTAACTATCCTGGTTCCAGTTGACGTCAGCTTGCGTGCAATTGTAATTCCGGCCGCCGGTCTCCCGCATACCCATCCATCATTCCCTCGCGCCAAAGTCCCTGCCGCTGTGAAACAGCAGTATCAGAAGTGTATCAACGCCACTGGTTCTGCCGGAATCACAACCCTTCGAGTGGACAAAGGTCAGTTCCCTGGCTCAACACCGAGTACACGCGAAATTCTGGGCGGCAAACTCCCGCAAGAGGTTCATCCTGGCATGATCAATAGCCGCACGCGACGGGACATTGTGGACGGACGGGACACCTGGATTATCTTGACGCCTGCACAGTCCTCGCCTTACCGCATTCAGAAAAATTCCGGTGTTAATTCGACCGCTGGAATGATCCGGATTTGCTCAATTTTTGCACCCCCAGATTAGGTAGGTAGGTAGTGTGACAATTGGAACGAAAAATCAGAGTCAGTGAATTGAGATTTGGGATTAGGATAACCTTGCACAATGTCGGGGGTGGGGGCTCGGGATCCCAGGGCCAATGAGAGCAAGAATAAAGAACCACGGCGTACACTTGTCCACTAGCCCGAATTTGGTCAGAATAGCTGAAAGCGGCGGTTTAATCATCAGCAACTTGACAAGTCCACTTTTTCGTTTTTTTCAAGACAAAAAAGACGCAAAAAGTGGAAAAGACGAAAAAGAGCTCGCCACTTTTTCAAGCCAGGTACCCTTTTTTAAAAAAGACGAAAAGAGCTTGGCTAAGACGAGAAAAGTGCGCAGAAAAGAGCCTTCATAAGACGGGAAAAGAGGTCTCCGCAACGGGCACAATCATGGGCATAATCATATATTGACTGGTATATGGTATAGGTAGACATGGTGAACATGTAATAGCATACGTAGAATCATACATGTACGGAAATAACGAGTGCAAGGGGGGAGGGAAACATCGAATGATGATAGCGCACAGTACGAGAATCTAGAAGCGGCGTCGATTAGCGCAGCTGCAGCGGGACATTGATAGGGACTTACCAATCCAAGTCATTGCCGAACCTTTAGGTTTGGCTACCCTGCAGAACTTGGATTTCAGCCAGTTTTGCTACAAGCACAAACAATGATTAGTCAGAGAATATTAGTCATTTCATTTACAGCTAATGTCGGAACCGAAGGCGCGGTGAAAAAATTTATGTTTTGGGACATTTCCGAAGAATTCCCCATAACTCGATGAGTTCTCAACGGATTGACACGAAACCTAGCTAGTTTTTCCAGGCTAATTCATCCGCAATTAGTGATGTAAAGGAAATTGCGAAAATGTATTTTATCTTTCCATTTGGCACCTGAGGCATTGTTTCTGTTGAACACCTTCTAGGAGGGTGGGCACTTGTTCAAACACACTGAATTTTTGGGATGGAAGACTTACATGCATTATAAAGAGGGTGATGTTGCCACAATTATGATTCTCTTCTCTATTGAGTCACTATTGACTCGGAAGTAATCTTTCGATCAAAAAAGTTCGAACTCAATCAATAGTGACTCAATGGAGAAGAAAATCATAATTCTGGCAACATCACCCTCTTTATAATGCATGTAAGTCTTCCATCCCAAAAATTCAGTGTGTTTGAACAAGTGCCCACCCTCCTAGGAGGTGTTCAACAGAAACAATGCCTCAGGTGCCAAATGGAAGGATAGAATACATTTTCGCAATTTCCTTTACATCACTAATTGCGGATGAATTAGCCTGGAAAAACTAGCTAGGTTTCGTGTCAATCCGTTGAGAACTCATCGAGTTATGGGGAATTCTTCGGAAATGTCCCAAAACATAAATTTTTTCACCGCGCCTTCGGTTCCGACATTAGCTGTAATAAGAGGCACACATCCTGCAACAGGCAAATTGCTTTAACAGAATTCCAATTTCAGAATACGCCAAATTATTTTATTCCGGGACATTGAGACAAATATAGTATGGGTTAAATGGCGCATATAAGCTTGAAAACGACCAAAATTGATGCTCCAATTTTATTTGAAGAGATTCGAAGAAATGGGCCCAAACCGCCCTGTGCAGAACTTTTGGCCGCCACTGTACCTGCACATCGTGAAATACTTTCTGCCTTCCTCCGTATTTACTTTTTGGCACTCGCGCGCCTCCCGAGGCTCCATGAACGCCGCTCAATATGTTGATATATTGGAGAGGGGACTCCTTGGAACCTTGGACGACCACGACATCGACTGAGCATGGCTCGGGCACGCAGGGCGTCGGAGATATGGAAGAACACGTCAACGGAAGTCGATAATCACACTGGATGTAGTGTGTTTTGTAGAGGTTATGTCCGGGTTTGAAAGGATGTATAGAGACCGCATCAGACCTGTCTCCAACTATCTCATCCTCGTCTCCCTCTTCCAGATCATTGTCCAACCAGTCATCGTCGTCTGGAGAGGGTTCTGTCGGAATTTCATAACTCATTCCGTCCGAGGTTGCCTCCGCAAGGCTATTCAAAAATTCCTGGAAATTGATTGTCGATGTTGTTGGGTTTTTCATGTAGTACAGCGCGATGTATTAGACAGTATCCAATGGATTCATTTTGGTCAAATATAAAAGTACGAAATAAAAAATTCTATCCTTGAAGTTGAAACGTTGCGAAAATATCTGGCGGACACTGGCAACCAGAATGATTCAAAATTTGGCCGATCCTCTCCTCGACATCATTAACATCTTTCCCGAAAATATCGCATTGACATGATCCTCTTCCGTTGGAGATTCATCATCGGACACATCCGAAGAGGGAAGAAAAAGCGGTTGCTGTGCTGCTTATCAGCCACAAGATATGCCGTCGCGCCGACTGCAAGGCGTGGGGGAGGTAATTCAGATGGACATGATTGAATTACTGCGGTGTCTGAGTTCTCTGCACGCGAGTCAGTTGAACTCGTACCATACGGTGCAATAGAGTAGGACAGAAAATACGCTATCCAATATGTAATAGACAGAAATTGCAAAGTACGCTATCAAATGTCACAACCGAAATGAAATCTGGAGGAGGGTAGAGGAGGGTAGATGAAGACGGTTCACTCGAAGCCCACCAGCCCGCTGGGAGTAAAATTTAACAACAGTAATTCACGGATCCCAAACGCAGCCAAGGGGACGGTGCGATACTGAATCGGTGTCTTGGGTTTTGCAAGTGCCACCATCCAGTGAGCAAGCTGCGGATCGGCGACCTAAGAATGCCATCGCTCGGACTGCCGTCGATGTGGCCACACCCACCTGAAGGCGGGATTATCCAACGATCTGGAAAATTGTGAGCAAAATCCGCCAGTCTTGGACGAAGCCAGAGGAGTGAAGCGAAACATAAACCGCCCGTTTAAATAAATTGCTTACCTCAAAAGGCACTCTGCTTCTTGTCGCCATAGAAGCTGGGCGAGTCGACTACAGATGAAAAAGATATATTGAGCGTCCTTCATGCTCTGATCAAGTTACGAACTCACATTTTGGCCACACATAAACGGACCCAGAAGCCAATGTTGTCGGATGATGCTGCGATCTATGAGACAAATGACTCGAACTTGACTACAGATCAAGGAAGTCGTACTCGGAAGAAATAATGGTCGCTCACTGCGAAGTCAAACCCGGAAATCGCTCAGCCGCTGGTACACTGGATACGACCGAAGTAATAAAGCTGCGTGTGGAATATTACGCACTCAGAGATCTAAATCGGAGGCGCTGGGTTGTAGGACAAAAGCCCGGTTTGCTACTCGTCAGGAAAGCGCTGAATAAAATAAGGGCACGCTACATACAGTTACGCCATACATCTAGAGGGACAGCGTTGCAGAGCTTGTTGAATTACGGAGAACGACAGGGACAGGTTGATCTGCGATGAAGGATCACATTACGGACACGACGGAAGACGGGACGATAATTCCTGTGGGATCAAGAATCCGCTTCCCATTTGCGATTGAGTTTAATGATGTTCAGTTGATTCATATGTTCGTCCGAGAGTTCGATAGTCTTGATCCCCCAGTCGAGAGCTCAATCTGGCAGACATTGAATGAACCGGGAACGTTGCTTTATGGGGCGAGATGGAAGTGTGACCGGTGTTGCGATTGAGTCTTGCAACGATGTCAGCTTGATTGTTGGAGTTCCAGAGCTGGCGAGTATGAAGACAATGAGGCAAGAAGAGAACGATGAGCAGATGTTTTGATGATTGATTTGGACGATGAGGTACAGCGACCTTGATCGGGATGACGGAATACCATCTTTCCACGAGTCTGGATGGTTGGATTTGACTCGGTGTTGCAGAGGGCCTTCCAGGAGGGTTAGTATGGGCAATAGGAAGCGGATGGAAGTGGGATGACGGTGGGGGGAAAGAACAAAGCAGTGCGAATGACAGACGTCGTTCTTTTGAGCGGGCCTTGAGCGCGCGATCAAACGGCATGTGGTTCATTTAAATTTGGGAAGACGCGTCATACCACAGCCTAAACTTAAAGTCAAAGCCTCGAGGCCGCTTTCCTCGGTTGCGAAGTTGAACTTGAAATTCAACTGGGAATGAGAAAGCCGGCAGGAAAAAAATACAATGAAAACAACACGCCGTGCAGTTCGGCATGCACTTCAGACAGAACTCGTTACTGGTTCTGCAAGGACGACGGAAGGGCGGAATAAAAAATAAAAGATGAATCTGATACCAATCTGAGAAGTTCGGGAATTCGCGAGCGCCCAGTGGCGTGCGAAGAACAAACATGTACATCGTGATACGAGGCATCTGCTTAATATACGAGGTATGGAAGCGATACGCAGGAGTATGGATACCGTTGAATTTTGTGTCTCGACACTGCACTGTGTTGAAATCGGCGCAGGAACAGATTCAGGGGCCCACGAAACTGGGCGGAATGGTTTAAGAAGAATGTGGGACGGATAGGTGCGGACTTGCCTTTATCAAAATTGGCGATGAAAGCACTAGCACTTGTCTGATGCATATCTTGGGGGATATCCTTAATTGTTTGATTTTTTAGGATATACCGAAGAGACTCGCCAACTATAAATACATACCCTAGCCTCTGAAGGCAGTTTTGAGTCCCGCTTCAGATTCTCTGGATGCATATAGTCCTTCAAATGGTGCTCGGAGGCCAAGAGCCTCGATTTTTCGGTGGGCGATGCAAGGATGGACGCCGATGCATGAATCAGGCGATAAGGGAAAGCAGATCTGGAAGACATATGAACAGGTGTTGCCAAGTACTTGCACTCCGCCACGCTTCGAGCCAGCGGAAATCCTGCACGAGCAACCTAGTTACAGCGTCACATTGTCAGCCACAAGTGAAGGGTTCCTGTCAAAAAAACCGCTCCGGGCCGCCCTGTGGGGCTTGTTTATTACGTCCTTCAATATTTGTGTAAAGTAACTGTGACCTCTTATATCCACTCGATAAATTCCTCCTCCGCCTCTTTACCTCTTTGGGGCGAACACCGCCACTCGCTTGTCGGCAGCTCGGCAAACAGGCAGTCAAACAAACCTCATCTCTTTCCCTCCACCTCCATCCTCGTTGCCTTCCTTCCTTTGTCTCTGTTGCCCAACCCCTCTCGCATTCGACACCTCTCTCAAACTCTTCCTGATCAGCTTCCCCGCCGTTCCCGCCTACCGCCCTTGGCGAACAGCTCGCGTCGACACTAATACTTAATAGGTGCTAGGTACACCATTCTTTTGCCTGCAGAGTGTACCCGCCGCTCATAGATCATAGTACTACCACTTTGGTGGCTGTAGTCGATGCCAAATCCACTCGTTATCACAAAAAGTAACCGGAAATTTAGTCTCTGCAACACACTGCATTCCGAGCCCGCGTAGACCGACTAAGTCTACGTGGGTCTACGGCCGGTCTACGTCGGCCGACCCTGGTAGGCCGAGTCAGCTAGGCCAACGTAGGCCAGATTTGGCCTACATTGGCCTACCGTCGGTCTACTCAGCCCCCCCTATCTTGGTAACCAACTGTTGTGTTGCTGTTGCCATGTTCCCACGTAGTTAATATTACCTTCACTAGTTGCCATGTTCCCATGCAGCCAATATTTTATTAATTGGTCAACACCCGGGACATACCGTGTCAATTGCCCTAAGTTAGCCGAGGTTAGCCGTGAGTGAGCCGAAGATTGACAGCCGTGGGCTGTGTCATTAAAAATAACCGCATTCCCACATTCAGGGGTTGCACCGTGAAGCAAGAGCGTGTTTTAACACGGTTTGGACCAGAAAAAGAGCTCGGGATGTGGTGAAATCATTGATTTATCTGTGGAGTTGGTCTACCTCTGCCTACAAGGGTAGGCAGACCCTGTGACTCAATTCTGGGGTAACCACCCGTTTAACGGCCTGAATATTGCTCGGCAGGGTCTCAAAACCATCTGATCTTCCCCGTTTTGGGTCGAGGAAACGCGCCAGGAAGTCTGAGCACATTCTATTGTCTTATTCCTATGTAAAGCTCCAGCAGTTTTCGTTTATAAACGTTTTAAACGGAAATAACCGTTTAAATTTTCTTTTAGTTTAAGGACCCCTGCAAATAATTAATAAATGGGTTGTAAACGATCAAACGGTTGCTCGTTAAAAACTCTGAATCGAGCAATTTTTCCACACCCACTCAGGTCACAGTGCAGTACGTGCCGCACAAGGTTTTGCGCCAAAAAGCTAATTAGTATGCGCCCAGAAAGTACTGAAATACGGCACAAGAAATCAACTCCAGCGCCATTCGGATCAAGGACATGGGGGGCTCTACAAGTTGTCATTGCAGTTAGGCGACTACTGGGCTTGTAATCGGAGTTGACTCGGATTACTCGTACTGCCGTAAAGTAACCGGAATTTTGGCCTTTATTCCACCGTTTAAGCCAGAAACCTAGATACTATGTCTTCCCAAAGAACTAATTAATGGTCTACAGTCAATTTCAGGTCTTTCCAGCCATTTCTACTGAAAGGCCCAGGCGTCAGACTCAATACAGTAGCAATTTTCGAAAATTGCCATATTTGGACTTTAGGATTTGTTCTGAGCGTATTACGCCTGGTTTGAAGATCCAGGAAATATGGATAGACGTGCCGGACACGCACAAAAAGTTTGGGGGTCAGGAAAGCACCCCACGACCCAAGATAAGTAAATTGGGAGGGTCAGAAATTTGGCTTGTGAGCAGAAAATGTTTTGAACCACCATTCATGGAGATGAGACGACATAATACAACTTTTTTTGTGATATAATATGACTAAAGTACTTCTATGAGGTGTACACATTCTTCTAATTGGTAAATTTATAGAAAAAAATTCATCAAACACAGGCTTCAAACAGAGACTCTTAGATAAATTATGGTTTAATGCTGAACTTAACCAGGTGACCTATGTTATGTACGATTTCTCCACCTATGAATTGGAATTAGTGCATAAAATTCAACTACATTTGTTTGAATCAAGAAAATTGAATTGGACCAAAAACAAGGTTAAGTAGACCTGTTGACAACCAACGGCGGCCGTTGGTTTAAGCATCCAAAGCCGAAATGTTATTACTGTTCACATGTGTCAGTCAACGTTTGAGTCAGTAATGTTACAGCCGTGTGCATAATTCCGTGAACACGCGTTTTTTTTTCGCGCCATCACGTGCACGATGCCGAGCGTGCCGAAGCCTCGAGCCTGTACTCAAAACATTATGGGTCCCATTTTCTATCTCTCTTAATGGTCTGCCCGTCAATGGGAGCAAGTCCAACCCAAACCAACTCTCAGGGACTACGATTTTGGGCTTCCGAGGTCTCCGATCACCACGTGATGGCGCGGAAAAAAAAAAAACGCGTGTTCATGGAATTATGCAAACGACTGTAAGAACTTGTCACACACCCGATACAGACTCAACTTCAAGGTAGTGTTCATTCTGGTTTCACTATATTCCCACACCTGGAAGAAGTCTCGGTGATCTTCCGTTTCTTTTCTTGGACGCTGTTATTAAGATGTCGTTGGGTTGGTGGCGGTAAACCCGGTGGAGGTAAATTTGTTGTGTGGTGCTGCAAAAATTGGTACTATCGGCCAGTGAGAGCTCATTCCACCACAAATGAACCCAAATACTGTTTGCTGGCTTCCATTATAGGTTCGAATTGAAATCTAAAATTTTGTATGGAACTTTTTTTTCGAGGCCAAGGGACCCCCCCCCTCTCCATATAAGGAAATTTCTTATCTCGGTAGCCCCTTGCAAAACCCACGCCCGGAACTTTGGTCACGCGTGACATCACGCTGTGGCTGTGCCCTGGGGAATGGTCTCCCCAGACCCCCTCCTCTTCGCTGGCGCTGCGCTCTCCGTTGGTGCGGGGCCGTTTCGCTGGCGCTGCCCCTTCGCTGGCGCTGGCCTTTTATCCGGTGATATTTATTATTTTTTGCTCCATTTTTCACTGCCCCACTTGACCCACAGCAAAATTGCCAAGCCCATCGACTTTCTGCGGAGCCCCACTTCGTGGAGCATCCGTGCGATGGGTTGGCACTTTTCCTGCGGTTTTGCGTGGGGCAGATAAAGCAGCTCAAATTAACCTCCTCCGATCTCAACTTCATGAATGCCAGTCCAAGCTACATCACGCGCTGCTTGAGATACAGTCCCACCCAGCGGCCATCCAGGCCGCAGTACATAATCGCGAAGCAGAACTACGCGTTCTTGTCTTGTCCCGCGAGGAAGAATTTGAGAGAACGATGCAGAGGAAGGAGGAGGAAGTCATGAATTTCTTACAGCGACGGGAAGCTGAAATCAACGATGCATGGAGAAAGTGCGAAGAGGAGATGCGTGCTATCCTTTGGAGGGTCAACTTCTCCATCTCGGAAACCTTGAATGCAAATTTGATTCGTTCATGCTGCAGAAGTTGTGCCGCTGATGGCCGCATTGCAGGCTAATGAAAACGCATGGGTCTGTCCGGCTAGACTTGTTGAAAAAATAAGACAAACATTGAGGTCTGGCATGGATTTTATCACAGTGCCCAACGCTGGAGAGTAGCTACGGGGAAGTGGGGGCATTCGGCTGTTCCTAATATTCGTGAGCCAGACCCCGTAAAGAGGTAACTACTCGCCGTACGAGAGATCTTAGCTGATCTTCGGTTTAAGCTCGTAGAGAAGGCAACCCAAGGACCAAATATCGGTTTTCGAATTGTATGTAGCCCCATGCATCAATTCCAGCGACATATAGTAGGGTGTCTACCGACTATTTAGTAAGTACTACGGAACAGAAGAGGACGCACCCCAACGTAAGTGTTGGAAAAACCTTGAACAAGAGCCTTGGATAGACCGAAATCACCAAGTTTGACGGAGTTTGCTCCGTCCAATATCAGGAATGATCGAACCAAGACACAGAACGTACTATTCTCAGGTTTTAAATGAAGCTCTTCAGTGACCTGGCACTTATCCATCAAGCCCCCCCACAAGTTGCATCAGTACCCAAGGCATCGGCAAGGAGGTCCACTCATTCCCACCCAACGGCCCAATTTTCTCCAATGATAAGTGTTGTTTTGACCGTAACGGGCGAGGCGCTTGCAACGCCATCCCCAGTGGATTTGGTGGTGATGTTTGATTGGAGGAAGTCAGAAGATGAAGCCGACGACAAGGACCGGGACCTGGTAATGCAAGTTCTTTAGATTCGGAGATTGAACCGACTCATGAGATCATGCAGGGAGAAAAGACGAAGTCCAAATCCCAGCGCAGTGGTACCGGGGATTTTACCGAAGTCAAAAGCGACGCTCGGGAGGGACAGCGGTACCTGCGGCCCGCGGCTCACAAAAACGGACAACGGGAAAACCAAGTAGATGACGAGAATGCGCAGGATGGAGCGGCAATGAGGCAGGGCGCTGCCACGGTCATCACGGGTGACGAAAAACAGGTTGGGAAATGGCACCGTAGATTTCATCGCAGACAGCCTGGAAGGGCAGGAATGCCAGCGGATACGGCGAGCCGACCAACCGAAGGCCGACACGAAGAGGGCCGGAGGTATCAAAGCAATGAATGAGTCCATGCCAATCTTCAATATTTCCAAGTTCAGCAACCCACGGGAGCTGAAGAAGATATTCAAGGGCGATCTCGAGCTTCAATGGGAATGGCACCGTCTCAGAGAGCCAAGGAGTGACAAGAGGACCCGAATCTCGCCATTAGCCAATCTAAGTAAGAAGCAGTCAACCAAGGCGGAGTTGGCGAACGTCATAGTGGCCGCATTGAAGCGTTGCTCATTCCAAGCAGTGGACATAGAGTAGGCCAGTAGATTGTTGAGATCACCAGAACTCTGACCAGTGATTTGAACGCAAAAAATGCTCGAACCGTGTGAAAATGCTGCATGGGACAAATTCCCCTCGGCTTGCTCGGCAGAAAGCTTAAATGCGTCAAGGGGCATCCCCCGCCCAATGTATACACTCCACTTTACACCGCCGCGGCCCAGATAATTGAGCAAAATTGGTTGATCCATGCATACATGATGATGCATGCTTGCAGGAAGTTCAAAAGCACAATTTGAACCCTGGGCACCTGTCCAAACCCTAAAGTCGTCAAGTGCTCCCTTATCCCGGCCAGAAACAATTTAAATTGCACATTCCGCCGGATTGCGGGTCCTTACACTGCCGCAGCCCAGATTATTTTGCAAAATTTTTATATTGCATGTGCCGGCGGATTGCGGGTCTTTACACTCCTACTCAGTTTTTTGTGGGTCAAATGTCCTGTAAATCGACGATATGCTGTGCTGGATGTGCATGCATGATTCCAGAACCTCCAAAGATTTGTGGAATTTACAGGGGTTAAATTTCTCTGTGGATCCCCGAGAGAAGTCATTCCATGCCAGAGAGCCTTATTCCAGCAAAAAAAATGGTACCCATTCCGCTTCTGAACGAGGATGAACCAAAATATTCCGGAGGGTTTAAATTGAGAATTGCCCAAATGCGGAAATATTACACAACTCGGTTCGCCGGAGGTCAATTTTTTTCTGAGTCCCCCAGAGCACTCATTCCATGCCTACGAACCGTATTCCACTCAAAAATCCATACCCATTCCACTTCTGAACGAGGACAAACCAAAATCTGCCCAAATGCCGAAATATTATACGGTTCGTCAGGGGTTAAGTTTTCTTCCGGCACTGCAATCTCGGATTTTTTGTGTTGGAAGGAGGTCAATTCTGCCTCGGATCTCACGACGAAAAAAACTGACCTATTTTCTCAGATCTGCTCAAGACGTTGGACGTGCCATTTTGGACCTGAACCTCTTTGAGCTCTTGATGCTGTCATGCCATGCCTAAGAAAAGTCGCGCACAAGAAGCAGCCCTGGGCCGGAACCTTGAGCCTCTGTACACTGCCCTAGTCCCAGCATGTTGCCTCCACCTGGTGCAGTCATATGGGTGGGAGCAGTACGTCGTCCTGGACACAACTGGCGGCTAGCTAGTTCCCGACTTAGAATTGAAATCACGGTCGATTCTAATGCTGATACTGTGTGGGACATGGATGCAGCGAAAAATGTGGTATACACAAGAGAGGTAGTCACGAAGTGCTGACAGGAACTGTATTCACAGAAAAACCCGATCCCGAAAGATATTTCTGGTATTGATGAGATGGAGAAAAATGTAAAGGTGCGCCTGAATGATGTTCCTCACGTTCAAATTATTCGATAAGCTCTATTATTTTTATCTGAATAGATATGCCAATTGTGCTGCACAATTTATCTCGGCGTACACTCGCGAGCTAACCGGCGCAGACTTGGCTTGGGTTAACAAAAAATACCATGGCCATCGGGTGCTTCCTCCTAACAGGTTCAGTCTTCTAAAACTCTGCACATCGGCAGTATTATTGATGAATTGAAGGTTTTTGGCTGGATCTGCTTGGATCTGAGCACATAGGATTGCTCAAACGTATAAGATATATTTTACCACCATTTGGCAAGAGGCAAAGCGAGCAATCCATTTTACTTCGCCGAACGGGCTGGAGGTATCGAACGGTCACAACTGTGTGACATTTGTCACGGTTGAACCTGTTCGCTTCGTTCGAGGCGCGTTCGGAGTGTTCGAGACTTTTGTGGGTAACAAAGCAATTCAAGTGGTATGTTAAAGTCTACCTGGCCTAAAAAATTGTTGAAGGAATAAGCCTGAACTTGAACATTCTAGCATTTTCCATTCTATTTTTACTTACTGCTCCTCGATACACGTAGAATATTCCAGTAGCTACATTGTATGTATATAAGCCAGCAATGCAGCTGCTCATAGGGCATCTGTTTGCCCTAACGCGAGCTTTCCAACCCAACAGCGCGATTGCAAACCTTCTCATCTATTTTATTCTGTCATCACGTAATTCCAACAAAAATGAAGAGATTGCAGGTTTTACTGAGCAGTTGATACTGATTTCGCCTCAGCCGCGTAAAAAACCTTAGGCTTTTTCAATTCTGGGTGAATTGCCTTGGTTCCACAGTGAAAGTCGTAGGTAAATGATCCTTTCATAAAAGTACTGCGTCGGACTTTTTAGATTGGATCCTGTTGCTGAGAGATTAGTTCAACCTTCCTTGAATTCCATCATATTTGATGCATCAGCCAAAAAATCGAAAATCCGCCACAGTACTTCTAGTCTAATGCCAAATTCATTGTGACTTTTGTTCATGAGGCCAGAGTGAGCAGGTAAAAAGCCTTAGCGTTTTGAAAACTGGAGTAAGCCAGCGTCTTGTGTGATCGACCCCCTGGTAAGAAAATGCGGGAAGGAAATCCGCAGTGGCAGAATGATGGAAAGAAACTCGCCCCATTCCCGACAAAAACTGCCGCACGTCGCGCGATCTCCATGTCCACCGCCATGGATACGTCCGTCTGTTCCGTGTCAGCACCAGGTCCTGAGTCGTCGCGATCGTCCACCGTCCTTCCCCAACGTTTCCTTCAGTCCGTCGATCCACGAGCTCTTCTCGTTGGTGAGGAGGTAGCTCTAACTAGATAAGATAGCTGTCTAGGCACCTGCGGCGCCTAACGATCTCCCCCTTAGCTACCCCCACCATAGCGCACCAGCTGATGATAAGGCCAATCCCGTGGTAAGAGAAGGCAATGCAGTAGGCCCGAAGGCCGAAAACAAAGGCCCCCAGTCCAGCGGCTAAACACACCGAGTGCGCATTCATTAAAGCGGTGCTCACCTAGGGAATGAGACTGCTAAACATACGTGATTGGCGACAGCCTCGCACAGATTATGTACCAAAATTGCGTACCGGCAGTGCTTGAAGGTCTGCATCTGCGGTTCACAGAAAGTGTTGATGAGAACCTTGTTTGGGCTCGCAGCAAATTTACCGCAAACTCTTCTTTGGCTGGAAGTTTTGGTTCTCGGGGATTGCCGTGGTTATTGATTCGGGCCGGCTGGAACACAGGCTTGAGCAGCACCGCCTCGCTCGAGAATGAAGAGCTTCCAGGCCTCTTGCTTAGCGACCAGGGCAGCAGCCGGAAATCGGAAGAGACTGTTTTGCTCAGAATCGTGCTGGCTATCGCCACGGATTCAGACGCACGAAACATTTTCACCTCCAGCACGATTCCAGAGCCATTTTCCGTCTTGCCCTCCTTTAAATTTTCACCTCCAGCGCGACTCCAGAGCCATTTTTTCTGAGGCTCGCGCACTGCCAATAGCTAGCCCTGATTATGTCCGTCATTTTCAGCCGAAAAAGGTCTGTCTGGAGGCATTATTGACCTCGTGAGGGAGGCGTGCGCAAGCCGGGGAGCCATTTAAGGCGTCGACCCAACGTCAACACTTTTGTAATCGGCGTTGCCCATTGAGCTCGCTTCCCGACCTTGATTCCACAGACTTTTTTTTCAGAAAGCGGCCAAATACTTTATTGCGGGGGAATGAAGGAGGGAAGGTATCGCTTAAACTGTACAAGAGTGCGGCCGCCGGCAGGCGGGTTTTTCAAAAATTGAACCTCTGGAAGGGTCAGAAAACACATCAATCATGTTTACAGCTCTTTGCAGAACCTAGGGCGCGGACAGTTTTTCCTTCTTTTTTTCAACGGTTTCCAGCAGAACCGATGCCACGGGCTTTGATCGGATTACCTCGGGAGTAGGTGCGTTGGATTCGCATTAAAAATATGCAGTCACCAAATAGCGTGGTTTATCAGTGATTCTCATTCGAGTTTGAGTATAATGCCAAACTCGACAAGTAAAAAAAAGGCTATAACATTTTGAAACTGGAACTGACGGTTACTTGAACTGACGGTTAGTGTGAATTGTCACATAGCAATTAACATTGACGTAAGTCACGCCGCGACGCCGTAATTGCATCGTCGACCTTCGTGCTCTTCCTCTGAACCGCCCAATTCTTGCTCGCGCAAGGATAATTCTATTTGGAAATCCGACTTTCGGCGGAAACCCCCGTTTTGACAGTGTTATTTGGAAGCCCGGCTTCCAAGAGTTTCTCGCCGTCGGCCGGCATTGACGTTGACATGCTGTGCCCGGCATGTTGATGTAACGCCAAGTTCATTGCGCTTCAGCCGGGTTCGAACGGATTTTTCTCTTCCCACGGACCGAAGTCATCTAAATTTCCACGGAGACAAAATCCGTATCATTCCTCTGCCAACTCGAAAAAAAAAACTCATCTGACCCTTTAGCTTAATTCCATGGAATCACGATTTTCGTTTTTCTGATGCCGCGTTTGATGCCTTCGCAACAGAGGTGCATTGTTTAGTCGGCGGAAAGAGTGTTCGTGCCGCTATATGACAATATTATTCAGTGTGTGGCGAGGAAAATTTGAAAATTTGGGGTCCTGAACCAAAATTTGAATGTACCGTGACGAAAGTTGAATTCGTCAAGGCCCTCCGTGGCCCGTGACACCGACCAAATTTCGGCGCCGTCAACCCCCTCCGTGACGCGTGACTGCCGAATTGAATGTAATTCTACAGTACCTCTAGCACTGCCTTCTCCATGTACTTATATTCTCTTGGTTCGTCGTAGTACGCTTCGTCGAATCAACGCCAGTTTCGGGGCTACCTAGCCTTTGAGATTTTCTCCCTCTCCGGCCATCTCGGGGCCAGCCCCGTGACAACACGTGGCCGTGAATCGGACTTTAAAGCGACGGCGCTCGAGGCGCGCTTCTTGTCTGCGACCACCACCATCATCATCCTGACCGTCGGACCGCGACTGCCGCCCTTATCGCCTCCCTTGGTCCACCGCAGCGTCCCGTCCGGCCGCCGTCTCAGCTCCTGCTCCCACAACCACGAATCGAATCGAAAGGATCCGTTACGCTGAGTGACCTCCGTGGTTCTCGAGAGCGCTGCGCTGCGCCTTCGTCCGCAGCTCACAGCGATGATATATCATGATCCCCACTCGGTGCGTTTCTCTCTGCCTCTGTCCTGTAGCACTTATATTGCACTGTCAAGGACCTTGCTGGGCAGAAGTTTCGGCGACGCGTTCGGGACATCACCAAATTTGTCGATTCCATCAAAGGGCCTCGTGACCTCGGCAAGTCCCATCAAGTCTTGGACGCGTCGCGCAAGGCTCTTAACAGCGTCTTCAAGCCTGACCTCTGCCGGCCAGCCGTTTACAAGGATTTCGACGCGCTTCCAAGCGCCTTTGCAGACACACCACAGCCTCTGAACCCCCTGTTAAGGGCCTCCTAAGCTTACCCGAATCTACGCGTACTGCCGCCACTGCTGCTGGTTTTTCCCCCTTGAAGCGGCCAGCGACTAGCAGCAGTCATTGTGAATGAGACTCGCATTTTTTCTGGTCTTCTTTATTCTCTATCTTATGCCGACTTGCTCCCTCTGCCAAACTTCGTGCAAAGATGTTCGGGGTCTCAGCACCCATCGAAATAAATGCCCTAAGCTCAGAGCTATGCGCGCAGAAGGGGTGAATTATGCTCTTACTGTAGATTCAGCTGCAGCTACTTCTGCTGCACAAATCCCTGGTCCAATTGCACCTGAAACCGAGCCAATTGCAAGTTTATTTGCTCGCCGAGCTTTTTTGGAAATTTACTGAACTTTTTTACAGGACGATGTTCGTCCAGTTTCGCCCATCGAACGAGCTCCTAGTCCCATACCACCGCGTCCATCCGGGCGTCCAGCACGTCGAATTCGCCTCCCGAAGCGATTCCAAGACGAGACCCCTGCTCCACCTCCTCCCGTCGAAATACTTGAGCCCCCTCAAAAAATGATCCAGCCTCGGCCGAGCCAGACCCTGAGACTGCTCCTCCCAGATGGTTTAAAACCGAGCCTAATGCATACAGGCTCTATAAAGTTTTTCCTCACCCGCCCACGCGTGATCCCGATGAGTCTCTATCACTCGATGATCTCTGTAGATCGTCTGAACTTCTTGTCCCTGCGAAAACCCTGCCCGTAGCCACGGCAGCGACCGCTCCATGGTTTCCTTTCCTAAATTCCACTGTCGCCCGCCTCATGACGTGGTTTCACATGGGCTCAACCATCAAGTCGCTTGCGGAGCTTGATTCTCTTGTCGAAGATGTCCTCATGCAGGATGATTTTGACCCTGCGCATCTACAGAATTTCAGCGCTGCGCGGGAGAATAAACGCTTAGATGATAGTGTAGGCTCCGCGACGGAGGATACTCCTGCAGCTCCAGATGGATGGAAAACAGCCTCCGTGAAAATCAAACTCCCCTCTCCAAAACATTGTGTTCCAGAGGCCGATGCGGTGGAGTTTGAGGTCGAGGGTCTGATGTATCGTCCACTTCTCGACGTTCTGGTGGAAGCATTTCAGAGCCCTGCATTTGACCAATACCACACGACACCGTTTGAATACCGCTGGAATCCGGATCATAACCCCAACGACCCCGACATCAATTTGGATCCCGCTAATGCGACGTTGGACATGCATGGGTTGCCCGCTCTGCCGGATGGCCATCAGGTTGTGTACGGGGAGATTTACACGTCCTCAAAGATGCTGAGCGCACATAACTCTCTCCCAAAACCCGCAACACCCAATCTCGAAACCATTATCGCGGCGTACATGTTTTGGTCTGATGCGACACACCTCGCGAACTTTGGGAATGCATCTCTTTGGCCGTTATACACTTTTTTTGGGAATCAATCGAAATATACGCGTGCAAAGCCTTCTGCAAATGCGGGTCATCATCAAGCCTACTTCCCCTCGGTAGGTCAACCTTTCTTTGTATCATCTCACCTCTCATGCCGTCTCAGCTCCCCGATTCTATCAAAGACTTTTACCGCAAGACATTTGGAATTCCTCTGTCTGCCGATATATGGGCTCATCTCAAACGCGAGTTGATGCATGGCATCTGGGACCTTCTTTTGTGTCCAGAATTTATCCACGCCTATGTTCATGGAATCGTCGTCAAGTGTTACGATGGAATTGAACGGCTTGTATTCCCCAGATTTTTTACCTACGGCGCTGATTATCCCGAAAAGTAAATTCTATCCACTCCCACTTTTTGTTGTCCTGATATTTTCTAGGGTTCTACTAGCTACAATCAAATATTTTGGGGGGTGTCCGTGCCCTCGCTGTTTGATCGAGAAGGATCAAATTCCGGCCATGGGAACGAAAGCTGACATGCGACGCCGAGCAAATATTCGCGAGGACACGCCAGCGTATCGTCGTATAATCGCTATTGCTCGTCGCTGGATCTACGAGAAGGGTTTGCTCGTCGCGGGTGCCGCAGTGAGCAGACTTTTGAAGCCAAAATCTTGGGTGCCCACTCGCGTGAGTGGTTTACAATTTACTCTCATTGTCGTAACATTTTCTTATCATTTCTGCCTTGTGTAGAATGCTTTTTCGAAGCTCGCTGTATACGGTTTTAATTTTTTCAGCATGTTTGTACCGGATTTTCTTCACGAAGTCGAGCTTGGAGGGTGGAAATCCCTCTTTGTGCATTTGATCCGCATCTTGCATACACAGGGCCCGGCTTCTGTAAATGAATTCAATGAGCGGCACGTCATTCAAATCGAAGCCTTATGATCCAAGGCTGACAGCTTATTTCAGCTTCCGCAAAATTCCCACCTTTGGACGAAGTACAATTCGGCGCTTTCGTGCTGACGTTTCCGATGAGACGCATTAAAAATGTTTACTATGAAAGTTCAGTCATCAATTAAAAATTCACAAGTAGTAAATTCGATTTAGAGAGGAAAAATTCTACTGACTTAATAAATTATGAGTCAACGTTCAACTTAACTCAAAATGAATCATTCAAGTTGGGCTGAGTCAGTATGAGTCGGTATGAGTCGGAAAAATTGGCAAGAGTCAGGATGACTCAGAATGAGTCAGAACTAGTCAGGATTCTGAGGGAAAATTGAGTCAGAGAGAGAGTATAAAAGGAGAGTGAAACTGGAGTGTTCTGTACCTTTAGTTAGGCCCCAATTTTGTACTAGCTACTAACAATAAATTTTATTCGTTTACTTGTTCGCGCTCTCAAGTTCTTAAGTTTCTTAAAGGACTTATATCGTATTACTGTACCGAATCCGCCAGTTTACCGACAGATACCGCAGATAGCCGCTGAGGCGCCTACTATCTTTGTGTAGTACTTGATCTCAGCACAGCCACTGATTACCGCCAGCACAGCCACTGATCACCGCCCGAACAGCCACTGATTACTGCCCGAACAGTCATTGATTACCGCCAGAACAGCTACTGATTACCGCCAGAACCTTAAAAGGAAAATTCTTGAGCGGTTGCCTTAAACTAGATTCATTCTAGTGAACACATTCATCGCCGATCACCGAGATGAAGAAGCCCGCGGCTCGGGACTTTGAAGACATCTTACAGGTTGGTGGACGCAGCTTATTTGGCCTGAATATACTGACTTGAATTCTTTCTCAGTGCTGCATACCGGTGTTTGAAGGCCTCTTTCCAGAACCACATAACACGATTGTCCTCTCCCTCCTATTCACATTTGCAACATGGCATGCGTACGGAAAGCTCCGCTTGCACAGCAGCGGAAGCATCCTATCCTTCAGAACAGTCACAACAGAGCTCGGCGCGCAGGCACGGCACTTTCTGCGGACCACATGTGAGACTTATACAGCGTATGAGCTTCCTCAAGAGCAGAACCGGCGGGCACGAAGAAAAGCCAAAAAAAATTCCAAATCCCAAGCAAATCCAGTCGCCGCAGCTGAAACGACGTCGAAGCAGCCCAAGGCATGGAACATTGGGACTTACAAGTGGCACTCATTTGGTGATTACCCCGACACCATCACCGAGTTCGGCACCACAGATTCATACTCAACGCAAATTGTAAGATTTATTTGGATTTAGTGTCGATCCGCAGCTGACCATGTATTAATCATAACCAATAGGGTGAGCTTGCCCACCGTGTCGCCAAAAAATTCTACGCAAGAACCAATAAGCGCAACTTTGTCATGCAAATAGCTGCGCATGAACGCCGTAAACGTCTTTTACGGACCATCAAGCAGCGGATGAATCCAAAACCCACCGCTGCGCCAACAAACCAGGTTCCACCTCCTCAGGCACCACCTCAGAAAGAGACCCGCACAAAAAGCGCAAGGACTCTGGGCCCCGAGCACGATGTCCTCCCTCGAACACCCCCCCGCCAGCACCACCATATCTCGGAGTCAAAGCGGACATATCTTCATGCTCTCGACCTACCCGACGACTTTCCTGATGACCCTGCCTTAACAGTTAGTTTTTATTTAATTTCCAGATTACATCGAACTCACATGTTATTCAGAGCTTCCTACCGGATTTAAAAGCCCATTTACTCGCCCGGCTACTCCGCATACCGTACAGTGGCGACGAAAATGATTTTTCGGACCAAGATCTGGCTGACGTGAATATCATACGAGAACGGCTCTACACGCACAAACTTTTGCGTGTAAATTACACCACCTATGACCTTCGACGGGACCAGGATACCCTCAATACACGGACGCATCCAGACTTCATGGTACTTGCCCATGAAGACGAAGAGGAGTCGTCCGCTCATCCATATTGGTATGGCCGGATTGTGGGGATTTTCCACGCGGATGTTCGTCACGTCGGCCCTAAATCCAAGAACACGACGAAAATCCATCGCATGGAATTCTTATGGGTTCGATGGTTTGGGCGTGACATGCAGCACAAAGCTGGATGGCTAGCCAAACATCTTCATCGCGTCGGATTTATTGACGCATCTGTTCCTGACACTGCGGCTTTCGGTTTTCTCGATCCCGCTGAAGTGATCCGGGCTGCTCACTTGATTCCGGCTTTCCACTATGGAAGAACCACGGAACTTCTTGCACCCTCCATTGCCCGCCATTTTGACGCCGAAAACAACGAGGATTATCGCTACTATTATGTCAATCAGTAAGATTTGAATTCCCTCGACTCGACATCAAACTCAACGTGATTAATTTCTCTAGTTTCGTGGACAGAGACACGTTCATGAGGTACATAGGTAATGCCGTGGGCCATCGCACAACGACGACTTCAGTGTCGGCAGATCCGGTCGATGCCAGTCTCTCGGATGATGAAATGGAGGTTGATCCACCTGTCCAACCTGAGCCAGAAATTGTAGACGAAGTGCCTGAGATTGATGAGGAGATTCCAGCTGACCCAGAACTTGAGTCTGATTGTGACTCCGATGAGTCCAGCCAGGAGGAGGAGCAGGAGGAGCAGGAAAATGACGAGGAGGACCCGGTTGAGGGGGCAGAGCCCACAGATGAAGATTTTCTTGAGGCCGAAGGTTTTGACGACCTTTGAAATGTATTCTTGTATTTATAGAGTATTTTTCCACGCTTTTTTGGTCAGTTATGATATAGAAAAGTCGATTTCTGTGGCTTGGGGCCAAAAAAAGCACATGACACGTGACCGCGATTCGGACTTTAAAAGCGAAGACCGTCAATGGGCGCACTTTGTCCGCGACCACCATGGCCTCTACCTCGACACCCTCCCTTCTTCCTCCACTTGACGACACCACGACTCCTCCCAGTGAGGCTAAACGAAAGTACGACGAAATCCTCGCGTCAATGGCGCCAGTCTCCGTTGTGCCGAATAAGCGAGCAAAGCGCGACGCGATGTGAGACACCTTTTTCCTCGTCTTCTATCTCTCACTCACCTCCTCCAGGGAAACCAAGTCACCCTTTGACAAGATCATATCTATCGCCAGATTCTTTAGTCGCGCTATTAACCCATTCATGGACATTGGCCTCGCGCTTGCCTACGGATGTCAAGCTTTATTCGGAACGGCCCCAATGCAGACCGCCAGCAATACTATTACCATACCTGAATCGTGTGTCACCGTATCTCTTCGCATTTTTACGCTGACATGTATCGTAGTGAGCGCGCAGAGCAGAAGAAGCACACCGTCGCTTTTGACAAGATGGTGGCCAAGTCCACTGGCTCGCTTGATGTTATCCGGGAGTTCTTCAAGGACGACAAGCAGTGGGGTCGACTAGTGTCACTTGTACGCATCTCCATTCGTATTCGTCTGTGGCTGATCCCTGCAAGTTTCGCGAGGCTGCTGGTAGTGCGCGACAGAATGACACCTCGGGGCTCAAATACAAGCTGGACTACGTCCTCTCTGATTCCACGCAGTCCCTCGTTCCCAAAATATCTAATTCTGCTTCAAAATCCGATCGCGCGCTCAACCATCCAATGCTGCGTGATGCTCTGATCCCCTGGCCCATTCGGCTTGCGATTCACGAGAAAGAGGCGCTCCCAGAAGATGCACCCGAGGACGCTGAACCCTCTGCGACTCCAGCGGCTGTCGCGTACGTCAAATATATGCGCATATATCCACACATACTAACACTTTTGCAGCGCACTCAAGGCTCTCATGCGAGGGAAGACGATAGACAAGAAGCCCGCGTTAACAGCAAGACAATACCCTTCTTGCTTCTACGCGGAGGGTAGCTTCGACCCCGATGACCCCGAGAAAGGCCTGTTCCGTAGTCAGTTTATTTTACGGGTGTGTCATCTCCTACCGCGTCTTCTTTCATTGATTTTCGTGTCTTTCCCGTAGATTCTGCGTCACACATGGACAGCACCAAGCTCAGCGATGAAAGGCGCCAAAAAGATTCCAAAAATCTGTCATGCGCGGGCGCACGGTCAGTACGAGATAACTGGTCGGATGGTCGGATGTGCTTGCGCACAGGCAAGTACATTTTCTTCTCGGTTGGGTCAACTGAAGAGATACACTTTGTAGGGACGCACGATGCTGTCCACTTCTGATTGGACTTCGAAGGATGGCTCATACGACTACGAGAAGATGTTTGACTCCATCGTGGACTTATTCGAGACGGACCCGACGGACCCTTGGGTGGTGGAGACATTGGAGTGGCTCCAGCGGTGTGTCCCTGTTTCATCTTTTTGTGGGCTAGATTAACAGACCTTCAGCGGGGTTTTCGGCGACGCCGCTGGTGATGCCTCTGACGAAGACGACGACGACGACGACTCTGTGGCATCTGCCATCCTCGCCAAGCGCGCTGAACGCCGCGCAGCCGCTTCCACTCCCTCGAACTAAACATTGTGTGTCCCCTTTCATTTCGTATGATCGCGCACTAATGTGAGCTATTTTCTAGGCTTAAATTCGTACCATGGTCACTGTTCGCCATAGTGCGTATATCTTTCTTCTGATTTTTTCTACTTACTAACCGCCCGTAATACAGATCGATGAACTTAATACTCGCTATATTCGGGTGAGTCTCTCATCCATTTTCTCATTTGGCCGAGCTGATATTCTGCGCAGAAGGTCTCCCCGTCATTCTCCCGGGTTTTTTTTGTAAGTCTTCTAGGGTCGTAGCCGACGCGAATCAAAGCTAACGTTTCCAATTCAGAAAGTAATCGCTACCTCCGCAAGATCGTGCCGCTAATGCTCTTCCCGCATAATTTTTGTAAGTCCGGAACTTATGGTGCTTACTCGTCCACTGACTGCTCTCCGTTCTTTTTTTCTCAAGACTTCCCTTCGAGAACTCTCCTCAAGCTTGTGCTTAGAATGTAAGTATTTTTTTTGATTCCAGGCGGCTCATACTGAAGATGGTATCTAGTGCTGTATTGTCACCGCTGTATCCTCATCCTTACTGCACTCGTGTACTTTTTAGCTTCATTGAATTTATATTTTTTGTGCTCTTCACTATTTGGATCTGTAAGACGAATAAGGGAGGACCTTGGAGGGTCCCGAAAGGCCTTGCAAGGCTCCACAGGCCTTTAATGGCGACCTTAGCCCGGCTTACTCTTTCAAGGACCGGCCAAAATTAATGATGTCTTTAAGGCACCCGTAGGGGGTTGTACAAGGCTTGAACGAGTTTCGAGGGCCTTTGTGACCTTGCAAGGGACCTGCAAGACCCTTTGCAGGGTGCCGCACGTTTGGTGATGGAAGATAATCATCATTCCGTCTGACTTCCTTGCTGCTTGCGCGAGTTACAGCATATGGAGCGGTGCGTTTCTGGTGAGAACGGTACTGTTCTCTTTGTATGTGCGCGCTGCCCTTGACTAAACGAGACTTTCTGTTCTTATTCCGTGCAACTGACGCCATCATGGGAGAGCGACACCAGTGGTCTCAAACATTAAACCCAACCATCTCCTGACTGATCCCTCCCTCCAGACGTCGCGTCTGTTCGAATCATCTCCTCGATAAGTCATCACCCGATCCGCAAGAGACTAATCATATCCCTTAGCTGCAAGCTGGATCCTTTGCGTCTCTGTGAGTACCATCCATGATGCCGGGCTCTACATGGGATCACTGCCTCTGGCCAAGGCCTCATTTTCCTGTGCGCCCGATTCAGCGTCCTACTGAATAATTCCATGCACTTTCTTTATTGTATCGAATCTTCTTTGTCTATTTCAGCATCTGGTCGTTCATTTATGTGGCCCTGTCCATTCCACACCGAATCACAAACACTTCTCCACACGATATCTCCCCTTCGAAAATATATCCCTTACCTGGCCCCCTCATATATTCGTCCTCGTTGATTCAACTTTTGGTCATCCATCCTTACATATACATCTCTTTGCTCTTCGATAGCTATGCCTTCATTTTAGTCCTCTCCTTTTGCCGCCCTCCAAATATATTTCCTTTGCCGGCGCTAATTTCTCACCTCTTTCTTCTCACATATATTTGCTATGGTGCATTCTCGTGTCGTTGTTTTATCCTGCCCAAGTTACCTACAATATCCCATTATAGCGACGAGTCCACAGCCGCAAATCGTATCGCGCTGGTGCATTATCTCACCTAATGTATCGTGCCGCAGGGTCCCCGGTCGCAAATCGTATCGCGCTGGTGGATCATCATTCCGGAGGCACCTATCGTATCGTGCCAACGGGTCCCCAGCTGCAAATTATATCGCGCTGGCGGATTATCATTACCTAAGGCACCTAAGATCGGTGTCACCCGGATCCGGCACGTGTTTATGTAAGCAGAAAAGTCCCGTCACAAAATTCCTTTCTTCTCCTTCCACAAAAAGTTTCCTACACTTCTGAAACCATCAAACTGTAGCTATTATGCATATCTATGATATCATGGAGAGACCTGAGCTGATATTTCCATCCCATGAAGTTATAAGGTGATCTTTCCAAAAAAAAAGTAATCAAGTTCAAAAATCTTCCAAATTGGATTTCGACGCGTCAGGCGATGGTCGCAATATTATTCTTCGCAATCGTGCACCTGCCAATTCCACTACGCTGCGCATCTCGGATATTCATCTTGCGTATACGCCACTATACTATTTTCTTCTCTTTCCGCGGGGGGAGAATGGATGGCATCCGGATCTGTATCTCGCGGCCGAGCCAGGAAAACAGCCGCGGAGACTTACAACGGCCAACTGTTCTTACCATCCTCCGAACCTGCTCTCATCGGCTCTTTCCGGTATTTCAACACCAACGACCTAGCGTCGGCCTTCGTGTACGTCGCCCGCTATCTGTTTGTTATCTCATCTTCTCACCATTGACGTCAGGTTGCCCGTACCATTTCTACTGTGGAGGTTTATCGCAACCCTCACTCCTGTGGATTACCATATTATGGGTGACATTATCTCGGTGCGCATCTCTTCTTCAAGTCATGGATTTGTTAACTACTCTTGATTTGGCAGCTCATCCCCCTTGGGTCGCCTGAAAACTTCGACCTCTGTCACCAGAGTCTTATTACCATGTGTCCCGGCAGTTCAAACATGATGACATAAGCACTACATCTCTGTAATGGTCCGGTCTGCTGACGGTATTGCATATGTCGGCAGGACTGTGTGCAGGGTCATATCTGATCCAGCAAAGGACAGATAGTTATTGAACTTTGAAGGAGATGAAGAGATAGAATTGAATGTAGACTAGAACAAAATATCTAAAGCTTTTATACTGTATGGAAACTTGCAGAACAAAGTCAACACGCACCCACAGCCGCCGGATCAGCAGTACGTGGACCCCTGTACCAGTACAGTCTTAGAGCAGGCGCATCAATTGAATTATACAAAGCTTATGCGCATCAATTGAATCCAATGTGTGACCTGGCCAAGTCTTGCCGGCCGATCAAAAGCCTAACTGGCATGCTAACTAAGCACAACCTGTGCTTGTGGCCTTTGTGCGTTTCTCTTTCTCAGTGCTTTCATCATGGCCGCCAAGGTTCCGTTGGCTCTGTGTATGTACACCGCAGCCTTTGCTTATTATTGAAGTCAGGAATCCCAAGAACCTCTAGATCCTCGATCATGCGGAGTCAGTTGTTCCCCAACAGTGCATTCAGGGTCCAGCACGCCCACTGGAAAATCACCCATTTCATCCATCCACCTTGCATACAAAAGCCCTCCCGCCTTTCCGATTGCATCCGATCACAGTTCCGCGCCCTCAAGGGCTCCAGCACACTCTTCATCAACCCAGGCTCTGCTCCGCTCCTCCCAGTCGGATCGCAGACCCATCGTTACCTTCCCATCGGATGCTGGAATATATCATGTGCATCCCCTCCTTCCTTGGATGTTCGTGGATCGTCACTTTGGTACGCTGGTCACCCAACACCCGTTCCAGAAATCCATGGACCGGGTGAAAAGGTAGGGCTGCGCCTTCTTCCGGGACTCTGCCAAGCTAATTCCGGCATGCGTCCATGGTGTGTCGGACAGATGAGTCAAGTTCAACATCGTTTCAGGTGACACTCGTGAACGCCGGCTGTTCTTGCTGGACCCCATCATGCATACCCGATCTTCTACTTCTATTTCACGCCACAGCCATTGTCACTCTTGTACACATTGAATATTTGGAGGAACCCTACTATGTACAAATGATGGAATACGCTGAGGATTGAGCCCCATTCATCAATTTATGGTCGTCCTGACGATGACTCAGCTACAGGCTCCTGCCACATAACAATATTGTCGGAATATCAAATCGGCCAGAGCAGAGAAAATAAACACGAGGCACACCAGGATTAAGCCCACTGCACGGAATGTAACACGACTAGCAGTTTGTCCGTGCCTCGCCATCGCCACGGCAGGTACATTTATCTGCAATGAATTCACAGTCCAAGGATGATAGGTGACTTTTAATGACGCTGCTCGTCGTCAACCTTCGGTTGACTCCTTGCGGCCTCTGAACAGTTCGAGTATTCTGTAAGTCACATTAAACCTTTGGATAGAACTCAGTGGTAGCAATATTATCAATTAACATGACACTCAGTTAAACAGAATTCTTTTTGTCTGCGCGGCGTGAAAAACGGAAAATCCATTTATTTAGTCTCCGAATCGATTTCCTTTGCAATAGCGGCCAACCGATGGTATTCAAAGCCGATCACAGCATACGTTCATGATAACTCGGAACATCGCGTCGCCGCCGGAACGGATCGGATTCAAGAGCATTAAATGCCTCAGCAGAGATCCAGTAGATTCTGCAGAAGTACTGATCAGGTGGGTCATTATCTGGATCATTTTCCAGCCGTCATTCGGCCATTTCGATCATTCTGCGTAGTTTTTGACGGATATTTCCCTGCCGAGACTGGTGTGCGCGGTTGGCTGAACTGTGCTGCCTAATTTTGATAGCATGCTCTCGTTGTCTTCGTGCCCACTGACCGAGAGAACGAAGGATGCTTATGGCCTCCTTCCACTGCGACGTCAGTTGGTGTACAAATTTTCGGAACAAAAAAGCCATACTTCTTGTTCTTGAGGCGACCTATTCTCGTCCTGTCTACGCCTCTTCGCCTTGGTAAGAGATTTGTTCGAATCTGATTTCTATTAGTATTATCATAACTTCATCAGGTTCCCATAAATTTCGTGCCGATGACCCACTCGTACTGACCTTTTCAGCAGCATGCGAGTGGAAAAAATCTCAGGCTCTGGGTAACGAACACCTTGTCATCTCAAAAGTTCAAGAACTGTACAACTTGCCTTGTGAATGTGGTTCAAAGATCCAGTCCTCGAAAGGAGAGGTCGCAATGGCCGCATGTCTCTCTCCTTATAAAATTGCGTGTGTCTATCTGAAGCCTTTTAAACTCCGCTCCTGGACATTTGAGCCCGAATCGCCCACCAACTAGCGCCCTATCCGCTCCCTTGGATTTTCGGCATTCTCGGCATGCCCGCTTTGCTAAATTTCCTTCCTGTTCTCTCGACTGTGCGCCTTAACAGGCGGCTATCTCTCAAACAAGTTCATACCACAAATCTGCTTCCTCTGTTCTATGAATATGCTTGGAGCCGCCCGTGGTGGATGTTTGAGCCCGAATCGGTGGCAGCGCCCGCCGACGAGTGCCAGGTTTTCGGCATGTGCCCGCCGGCGGCGATCTCTCAAACAACCCGGAATCCTCTTCATTTAACCTCAGATCTTCATTTTTAAGCGAAGAGCCCCAAGCATTTACCCTCAACCGAGCTCTTGTTATCGTTAGAAGAAAGACAGCACTCAATCAATTCGTCACGGACCCCCTAATTTTCGAGGTTCCAAAAATCTCAGAAAAAAAGAATTATTGGCGGGGTCAGAGAAAATAGGGCAAGGAGATTTTGACGCAGCACTGAAGTTTGACGCATGCAACGTCAGTCTGCGTCAGTTCAGTTTTGCGTCAGGTGCTGAACTTACCTTCCTAGTTCTCCTTGCGCCCGCATATTCCACGGGCATCGGTGGCGGTGATTAACACGCCTCGAACGACTTCTACGCCGCACTCGACCTAGTTTTCCGTCCCAAAATCCGCAATACCGCTTACTCTTACCAACCCATAATTTTACGGAAGCGCGGCCCGTAAACGGTTACGCCCCGTAGGTTGCAGCCAATCTCACACGGCACGGGTACGGCACAGATGGACCCGTTTACGCGTAAACGGGCTTACAAATTCCATTTATTCTCAGGTTCCCCCAGCATGTTATATTTCCACCAACGTCACCGAATGTCACTGCCAAAATCTATCACCGTGCTTGGGAATTTGTTTTCCCACATTTGGACTCCAATCTGTGTCTGGCCACCTACCTCGAGCCGACTCAGTGGCCCAACCTACATATCTGGTTCTCAGCTCTGCAGATCCCTGGAAGTAACATCTATTCCTTTGCAATTAATTTTTATGCTAATTCTTGTGAAACTGTGATTTTGACATGTGTAGCCACATGGCGGTGTAGGTACCTGCAGGGAAGGCGGACATTATGGCTTGCAGGGATGTACAGACCCACTACGAAATCCATTATGCCCCGACACTCCCTCCTCCCCGACGCTGCAACCCGAAGCTGGCTCCCCTAAAAAAAGTCGATTTCACTGGCCGCTACAAAAAAACGGGTGTCCTCGGGCGACATCAGATGAGCTAGCCGAGTATTTCAGGATTACCAGTGTCCCTGAGCCCTTCAATGGTGTTGATCCATTGCAGTGGTGGTATAGTCGACGTCGGCAATTTTCTCATCTGTACCGTCTTGTCCGCAATATCCTCTGTATCCTCAGTATCCTCAGTTTTTTTTTTTTTTTTTTTTTTTCATTAATTCCAGAGCTTGATCACTGACGTTCAAATGCAGGTTCTGCTCGCGATACCATCGGGCTCCGCCACACAAGTTTGAAAGCAGAAACAATCCAGACACGCATGTTGTCTAGGCTAGGTTGAGGTTAGCGCACCATGCAATCATTGATTTGGTTGGAGAAGAGGATGATTCTAACTAGCTAGTGTGTATTTGCAGTATAGTCAACAAGGATAAAATTTGGCAGAAATTCCGACTGAAGAAGCCGTAAAATACGGCGTATACGGACGGTACGTACGTGACCCGTCCCGTTTGCCCATCCAGTCTAGGTCTAGACGTACGGGTTGAGCCGTGGCGCATCAAAAATACGGCGTAATAGGTACGGCCGTGGGTGTAAAACGGACGGTTTCATGCCTTAGCTAATATCGTCAGGCTGTGCCGACGGGTCCCTGAACGCAGTACTTGTACCATTTATTATGATGTGCCCTGGGCCGCCATCGCGGCACGTCTTTCGCAGCCTGTCAGACATCAGACCATTTGGTGCCATCAGATTACCGTGATATTGATGTTGAAACTTTCTGACCACCGAATTTTCCCCTCTCATGGCCGATACATCTTCGGAAAATTAAGAAGAACAGGGTGCGGATGACGCCTGAGCGGTGATTCAGTGGTTCCTCCGTTCCTGTAACGCACCTAGCTCACAAATGCCATAGACTTTTCTAACGCACTACCACAGCAGCGTACATATATAGTATCACAACTTAAACCAGCATGTAAGAGAATAAGGCGGTGAAATCCATGAATAGAACCGTTGGATTCCAACAATCTGTATTAGCATCGTCCCTTGGAAACTCAACCGAAAAATCGTTGGATTCCAATGATCCATCATTCCTATCAAATTCCTATGACTCCCGGGATAGCCGTGTAGACCATCCCTTTTTGCCCCGGGGTGAACTGCTCTGCACCGAACCTTCGGTGATGGGCTTTCCCGCAACAGATTCCGACTCTCCAATTGAGAGAAATATATTCCCGGCATTCAGTTCCATAATGCTGGTTTTTATATTCGGCCTCAGACTTCTGAAGCTCGGGTGAACGAGAAGATCAAAAAACCACCTCTGTAATTGGGAACAAACAAGTACACACTGCACGGTTTTTACATGTCAAGTGCCCAGCCCCATGAATCGTAGAGAACTTGGGATTCCTCCTTTTGCAGGAGATGGATCGGAAATTCGTCGAGGACCGGAGATCATTATTGAAAATCGTAATGGCTCCCTGAGCTTCCCGCGAGCAAGGGTCTGTATTGAATTGATGCCCAGCGTTCAAATTATCGTCCTGGGCTTCCCGCGAGCAAGGGACTGTATTGAATTGACGCCCAGCGTTCAAATTATCGGCCTGAGCTTCCCGCAAGCAAACCAAGTCATGTGTTTCAAAATCTAATGGCAATGGGATCACGCGTTTCAATATGTATATATTTGGTCCGTACCGCAATTATGTTCAACTAGTCGTCATGGTTAGCTCAAAATATGTAAGTTGTAGTGCGTACATCCAAACGCGCCTGCACAGTTACTGACCAAGTGAGAGTACGACTAGTACGACTCTCTCTGCCCGAGGGTGGGTGATTCGGACGTGTTTTTGTGCGTAGAGTTCGATTCTGAGCTCAGATAAGCTCCAAAACTTCGTCTTCGGCCGCTATGAATAAATTAAGGATTTATTGGCTTTGATTGTCCCTCCGAACCTGAATTCAGGCTAGGTTCCGGTTCGGTTCAGGGTCGGCATCGGTTTTGAACCTAACTGGATCTGGCTGGCAACTTCCGGGGCATCAAACGTGACTTCCGAAAGGATCGATGACGCGTTTTAACGGATGACGGCGAGTCCTCTCAATTCAAACTCAGATTGACCGGTCTCTCTATGGATGTTTTCCCACTTCATACGAGAGATCGGTTACCGGTCTAGAACCTAACCGCGGCAACACTAGATAATGTGCAGCGTGTGGGGCTGGTGTATGGGGATAAGCAGGGTAGGGGCCGGGCATACCGTAATCGTGAGGCGGCATGGGAGGTGGATACCACGGATACTGAGGCGGGGGTGCTGCAGGTGCCGGATGGGTTGGAAGAATGTCCTTGGCCGAGTATTCCGGAGTTGAGAACTGCGGACCAAGGCACTGTAGCTGGTTACGCAAGCCTCACTGCCACTGCCACTGCCACTGGTAGTGTTGCCGCGGCTCAAGCCGTCACACCCTGTCACAACTCAACATTTGTGCGTTCATGCGAGTGTAAAGATCCATTCCACCCAGGTCAGTATGGAGCAGACATGCGAGATTAGGCCCTGATCGGGTGATCTGCCTACGCGAAGCGGCTCAGCCAAAATCAAAGCAGATGCCTTAATGAGGCAGGCATATACCGTGATTTTAGCGGGTCTGCCTTCGGCAAGCAGAGCACCCGATCAGGCCCTTATGGAAACGAGAGCTTCCTTCCTACTTGCCCACTTCTCTTGTCTCGTTCATTCTTTGTTTTCGGCAGAGCACTGCAAGACATCAAGCAAATTCGATTCAAACCTGTCAAGTCAGTCCCCAATGGCATCAAGGTCTCCCTGGGACTTCACGCCACCTTGCGGTGATCTTGGTTTCCTCGTTTGGGATGCCTTATCTTTGCACGATCCGAATCCCTTCGCCTGCTGGCACTGGACGACAATTTGGCATTACCCGTGTCGGGTTTCAAACCTTCATGGATTGCTCGTGCCACCCTTGAGGCAGCTGCTGCATGCTCTGGTAGTCTATGTATTACTCAGAATGATATTTGTGTTTTTTTTTTTTTTTTGCATTCTATTTGTGAATCCAGTAGTAATGGTACGATAAATTGGGACAATCCTGAGCATCCTAGAAGACCCTTTTGAGGCCTCGTCAGCCTGATGGTGCCTCATATACTTTTGAGATCTTTTATAAGCCATTTTGAATTCTTCACCAGGCAGTCAAGCCTTTTTGTGCCTGACGGCCCTCATATGCCCTTACGCCGCCTTGTAAGGACCTCCCGCTTTTGGTGATGGGCCGGCACAGTGTAAACGCGTGGAAAACACCTCGAGCCTAAAAATCTGCGAGGCGCGCTCAGCAGCTGCAAAGATGGTGAGCGTCGCGAGCAGAAGAGTGCTGTCACAGCGTGACAGCATGACAGCATGCGAGAGCTGTTCCGGGGCTCCTCGTCTGCCCTTGTCTTCCACTCAGGCCGGCTCGCAGCCTCGCCTTGCCTGAGCTCGCAAATGGTTTGTAGTGACCCGAATCCCCTGAGGGTAGGCCCGTTCGAACAGCATTGCAAATGCGCAGACAATGGTGTCCTTCGATATTTTTCCCAGCTGATGAAATTCCTTTGTAAGCCAAAAGGATGAATTTGAATGTATTTCGGCATCGGACACTCGAGAATGGTTTGTAGTGGCCTGAATTCCCTAGTATTCTGGTATGCTTGACTCCGGACTGTTACCTCGCGAATGGCCTACTCGGATCGTGAATTGAGTGCCCAGTACATACCTAATGCACGCGTACGGTGCCGCGTGTCCGACATGTTTGATTTCAATTGTCATTTAGCACACCTGTTCTGCTGTATCCCTTGGCCATATAAGCATATGCTCGGACCACGCCCAAGAAAATCCAATAGTTCATGGCAGTAAGTGTGCCATAAGTAGCGGCTCAGCAGTTGGCTGAGCCTGACCATGTACACACCATTTTTCAATAACGGAGACTTGATTTTGCGGAGAACCGGAAATTCATTCATTCCGCCACAACCAATGAGGCATGCTACGGCGCAACACTCTGTAAATTCATGAGATTGATTACCATTCATACCGACATTTTAGTTGGAGTGATTCCGGGAAGAAACGAGCCTAAACGATGGCATGCAGAACAGATGAGCGCCACTGTATGAATTGAATGAAATACTACAGTATAGTGTATTGCAATTGCTGTGAATGGTTGTCCATGTGAGGCGAGTTTTCGGCAGTTGCGGGTGCCATTCCCTTATAAGTGAACCGTAATCCTTGCTATTACTGGCTAACTTAAGGTTACTGGCAGGTCCAGCACAGACAAATTCTACTGTATGTGCGTCCATTTTCGAAATTTCTTGAGCAGAGACATCATACTCGGAATAGTTCAGAGCAAACCTACCCTCCCAAACAGAACATACTATGAATCAAGAAGCGGGGCATTCATAGACTTGTAACCAGTCTGCCTGCTACGGCAATACTTAGTGCAAGCACTATGCCGTAGGCAGACTGGTACAACTTGGGAGGCTCAAAAGGGCTGAGCGCGGAGTTTGAAATTTTCCATTTCCGTTGTTCTGGCCTCGAATTTGATTATTCATCAGGAAAAAGTGGAACCACAATGGAGCAATACATAGGCTATGTAGCACCTGTAGCCCCGTTGCTAAGTACCCCTTTATGTAGCTTCTGTAGCCAACCGGCCAAGTTCTGTAGCCATCTGTAGCCATCTGTAGCCAAGCGGCCAACACTGTAGCACTCTGTAGTTAACCGGCAGGCTACCTTTCCCGTCCTTTTGAAATGAAAAAAAGTATCTATGTTTTTTTGGGAGATCCTTCTGATCAACCCTGTCACTCTACTTCACTTCCCCCTCCAGTTCCAGTCATCACAAATCTGGTGTAATTACCAGCTGTGGAAATGCGCGTCCGCGACGGGAATCGAACTCATGACCTCGCGAGAACAAATAAATTTTTATTGGAACAACAAAATACTACTAGACTAAACTACCAATTAAGAAGGTCTGCTGAAATGCGAACATGACTACAGCTTCTATCCACTCTTAGATCATTTCGCACTGTGTGGACAGTTATCGAAGGCAAGGTCATTGCTAAATGGCAGATAATATGTGCAGGTCAATTGTAGGTTCTAATAGATAATCTCTGCACCTCTGGAGGCACTGGCAGTACAAGTCACCAAGAACACTTTTTCCCCCTGACTTGATGTTTTTTTCTCAGTTTGGAGCGTCTACTGGGCTTGGTTACTTGGCCTCATCATCCCTGATTTTTTTTTCTCGGGAGAGGCAGGTTGGGTATGTATTGAGTGGGTAAGCTACATGGTGCTATGTTGGCCACAGAGCCAATGGATGCGACATTGTATCAGTACCGGCTAGGTGATGCGACATCGGCAATGCACCGGCTACAGATGGCTACATATGACTACAGATACCCTCCCCTGACTACAGAGCCTACAATTTGCTACATAAATCTTGCCTTGGCTACAGAGGATTTACTTTTTCCTGATGTTTCTTTTCAGTTAAAAGGAGGGGCAGGAATGTAAGGATCGTAGCTACACTTCTGTCTTTTCAGATTTTTATTTTACCCCCAGAGAGTCTGCGCGCGAGAGCCAGTTTTAATCGAGAAACTTACTTTCGGACCGACGTCACCGGGAACGACGTCATCTGCCGTCATCTGCGCCACCCAAGAATTTCAAACTCCGGGCTCAGCCCTTTGGCGTGTCCCGAGTTGTACCAGTCTGCCTACGGCATAGTGCCTGCACTAAGAATTGCCGTGGCAGACTGGTAACGAGTCTAGGGCATTCATTGATTGACTCGAAGGTCCAGCATTCAGGGAAGAGGGGTAGAGGTTGGACGAATAATATATGATAATCTCTACCAACCCGCTTTCAGGGCCAACTGTTTTCCCTCTCCAGGGAGACGAGCCAGGGGAGGAGATTTCCGACGACAGTTGTGATATCACCTCCACTAACGTGATATGCATGGATGAAGAAGCTGGATTTTCACTGCCTCCTCAATGTGAATCGGACTCGGACCTCGACGATGCCACAGCTCCGACAAATCCAGCGAAGACTGTTCCTCAAACGACAGTCGAGGTTTGTTTGGTCGTTCAATACTGAAACGACGCATTTCTCAATGATTAACCAGTCCGCGGACTCGGACTCCGAGGACGATGCACCTCCCATAAAACCTAAGAAGAAAGCTGTCCGCGCAACGCAGAAGAAGGTCCTTGAAGTCCAGGTTCGTTTGGTCCTTCAATATTGACCTGACGTATTTCCTAATGATTAACCAGTCTGAATCCGAAGACGCTGCACCTCCCAAGAAAAATAAGCAGAGAGCAGCTGTCCCAGCAAAGGAAAAAAAGGCCCCTAGATTCGAGGACGCACCTCTCAAAAAAGCTAAGCGGAAAGGACCTATTCCTGCGATGCAAAAGAAGGTTCCAAAATTCCGGCTTCGTTTAGCCCTTCAATATTGACCCGACGCATTTCTCAATGATTAACCAGTCCGCGGACTCCGACTCCGAAGACGATGGACCTGCCATAAAACCCAAGAAGAAAACTGTCCGCGCAACGCAGAATAAGGTCCCCGAAGTCTAGGTTCGTTTGGTCCTTCAATACTGACCTGATGTATTTCCTAATGATTAAACAGTCCGACTCCGAGGACGGTGTCCCTCCCAAGAAAACTACCCAGAGAGCAGCTATCCCCGGGAAGAAGGCGTTGCAAATCAATCGAGGCGCAAGGCGTCAAAACCAGTGTAGTCAATGCCATCAGGTTGGGCATAATCGCTCAAGCTGCCGTATGTAACTGTTGGAGTACAATCTTGGAATTTTTTAGAGTAACAGGAGTGCGGCGGGTGTAAAAGATCTGGGCTTCCGACAGAATCCCACGAATAATATAAGTTCAACGAATCCCTATAAACCAACCGGTTCACTCAGAATCTCCCTTAAGCAGCCGAATAACGAGATACTTCATCGTTAGAAACGGATACCAGATAATTCATGGCATCCTTAGGACTGCTGTACTAAACCATTATGCAAGCTTGAAGCGTTACTATAAGGCCAGCCGGCGAGAACTTCGCAACGAGCAAGGAAAGCTTACAACAAAGCACAGGTACGAGCACTTTTTTGTTGTAGCGTCTGTTTATAAGAGACTAAGGAAAGCTTCAGGCGATGATAGATTGTACAAAGTAGGATAAGATGATATGTGGGAAACACTACCTTTATACTTACAGTAGCTATGGAACATTCTACGACCTTCCACCAGAGTCTACGGAGTCATTGAGGCAGTGTTCTGACTCCCTTTGACTCGACATATGTTCCATCTCGGGGTTCGGTCAGAGTGTGCTGAGGCTATACTGTTCAGGAGTGACAATATCCATCACAGCGGGGCGCCCCACCACTTCAGTTGAGAAAGAGAATACTCTCCTTTGCCAGGGCGACCTTCCATCGAACATAAGTGCTAGCCCCGCGGCCGGAGTTTAAGGCGAATTTTCATCCGCTGAGATTCCAGAAAAGGGGAGACTATTTGCGATCCTCGTGTCAGTTGCATAGCATCTAATATGGAACCTCCGCCATTCACGAGTAATTGGCAATCCGGGCCGGACACCGAGTATGATGGAAATTCGCCCTCCTTGACAGCACTGTACACCCGGATTTTCAATCGAACCTCCTCTTCCTTCACCCTTTCAAGAAGTGTCGCACCCATAGCTTCTAGCTGTGAGTTGGAAAACACCCATGTCTTCTCCGGCTCCGACTCTGTGTCTGTGCTCCAAGGAATATTCAAGATTTCCTGAGGACAATAGAGTCACATGTTTGAAAATGTAGAGAATTGCAGTGAGGGCAATAGGATCACGCGTTTCAAAATGTATACCGCTGATTGGCCGTGCTGGAATTGAAATCGTTTAAAATGCAACGAATTACGGTGAGGACAATTAGGGTCACGCGCTTCAAAGTGTATACTACTGATTGCCCAAAGGACTAAGTGCTAAGCCGTCCCCATGTAGAAGAAGGGGTCGGTAGCTGGGTGGACCAGAGTGGGCTTGGTCGTGCTGGCAGAGGTGGTGAAGACGAGCAAGTGGGTGATAATCCAGGGGTATAAACCTGACTATGTGTAGAGTAGAATATAGATGAACACAAACAGAGAACTTAGCTCAATAAGACGTTGAGAGGTGCAAAGATAATCAAAAGAATGGGTGCATTGTGGTGGTAGGAAGCAAGGAGAGGTCCCCTAACTGTACAAACAGGTAGGAATAAAGTGTCAACTGTCCGATCATAAATAAACTGTCTATGAGGAAAGAATCGGCTAGAGCGAAACCTCTGTCTGGCGAACAGTCCAGGAGCTACGCAAAGACGTAATAGGGAGAGAACGTCGCCCGCACAACGCTGACAAGTGGGTGCCGAGTCCACTGTCGTCTCAATCCCAGGCGTAGTCCGAGAAAGTCAACGACTCGGGTCTGGCTGGTCGCGTCCGCTGTAAGTAGTGACGAATAGAAAGAACACATGTCCGATATCATAGGAATGAGTAAAAGAATGTGGAGGACAGTGTGATAGCTCAATAAATAAATATTCCGCAATGAAGCATAAAACTGTCTTGATGTCCGAAGGAAAATGTCTTGCCAGTGCAATGTGTATGACGACGTTCGTGCAGCTGGAGAGTAAATCTGGGAACAAGAAGAAGAGAATTGAGTCAGTAAGTGAGTAAATGGTATGGAGCAATTCACCAGAATTTTCCCATGTAACTGTCGTCCGGCATACGCTGTCCGTCCGCGAAGGACACTCTGTGTATGGAGGAATTAAACAGAATTTTGCCACGTAACTGTCGTCCGGCATGCACTGTCTGTCCTTGAAGGACACTCTGTGGATGGAGCAATTCATGAAAATATTCCCATGCAATTGTCGTCCAGCATGCATTGTCCGTCTTCGAAGGACACTCTGTGTATGGAGCAATTCACAAAAATATTCCCATGCAACTGTCGTCCGGCATACGCTGTCCGTCCGCGAAGGACACTCTGTGGATGGAGCAATTCATGAAAATATTCCCATGCAATTGTCGTCCAGCATGCGTTGTCTGTCTTCGAAGGACACTCTGTGTATGGAGCAATTCTTGAAAATATTCCCATGCAATTGTCGTCCAGCATGCGTTGTCTATCTTCGAAGGACACTCTGTGTATGGAGCAATTCACGAAAATATTCCCACGCAACTGCCGTCCGGCATACGCTGTCCATTCGCGAAGGACACTCTGTGTATGGAGGAATTAAACAGAATTTTCCCACGTAACTGTCGTCCGGCATATGCTGTCCGTCTTCGAATGGCACTCTGTGTATGGAGCAATTCACCAGAATTTTCCCATGTAACTGTCGTCCGGCATATGCTGTCCGTCTTCGAATGGCGCTCTGTGTATGGAGCAATTCACCAGAATTTTCCCATGTAACTGTCGTCCGGCATACACTGTCCGTTCGCGAAGGACACTCTGTGTATGGAGGAATTAAACAGAATTTTCCCACATAACTGTCGTCCGGCATACGCTGTCCGTCTTCGAAGGACACTCTGTGTATGGAGCAATTCACGAAAATATTCCCATGCAACTGTCGTCTGGCATGCACTGTCCGTTCTCGAAGGACACTCTGTGGATGGAGCAATTCATGAAAATATTCCCATGCAATTGTCATCCAGCATGCGTTGTCCGTCTTCGAAGGACACTCTGTGTATGGAGCAATTCACAAAAATATTCCCACACAGCTGTCGTCCGGCATATGCTGTCCGTCCGCGAAGGACACTCTGTGTATGGAGGAATTAAACAGAATTTTCCCACGTAACTGTCGTCCGGCATACGCTGTCCGTCTTCGAAGGACACTCTGTGTATGGAGCAATTCACCAGAATTTTCCCACATAACTGTCGTCTGGCATGCGCTGTCCGTCTGCGAAGGACACTCTGTGTATGGAGTAATTAAACAGAATTTTCCCACGTAACTGTCGTCCGGCATGCACTGTCCGTCCTCAAAGGACACTCTGTGGATGGAGCAATTCATGAAAGTATTCCCATGCAATTGTCATCCAGCATGCGTTGTCCGTCTTCGCATTTTCAAATGCGTGACTCCATTATAATATTGACACAATCCTTTACATTTACAAACGCGTGACGGGAGCGCGTCCCGCATCCCTGCGCTCGTGCAGCGCAACGGGACCGCACGCGAAGTCGTAGCCACGGCGGCGACGAATGAGGAGAAGTGCGAGTGGCTTCGCGCCGAGTTTTTTCCACCCCGTATGGCAGAGTCATCCGTCCCGCCCAATGCAGCCTACCCCCCACCCGCCTGGGAGTGGAAGCCCGTCTCTGACGAGCTTCTGAGGCGTGCGGCCGATAAAATGAGGCCGTACAAGGCCACTTTCCCCGGCTCGATCCCCAACTGTGTCATTAAACAATGCATTAACCTGCTTATCCCCTTTGTAGGCCCATATTTCGCTCGCTCGACGAGCTCGGACACTTCCCCGAGGAGTGGTCTGAGCTCCGCATCCCCGTGCTGCGGAAGCCCGGCAAAGCCGACTATGATGTGCCGGGGGCGTATCGCCCAATAGCGCTCACCAAGGGACTCCCGCGCCGGCCAAGGATCTTCAGCAGGTCGCTGAGGCTGAGATCGCCGGCATACTGCCGAAGAACCAGTTTGGGGCGCGGCCGGGGAGATCCACCACTGACACTCTACACCAAGTGGTCAAAGTGATCAAGGACGTTTGGCGAGACGGTAAAGTAGCGACCGTCCTATGCATGGATGTGAAGGGGGCTTTCCCCAGTGTCGACCTCGACCGCCTGCACCACGACCTCCGCATGCGGCGCGTCCCTGTGGAACACGCCGACTGGCTGCGTCGGCGATACGCGGGGCGCAAAGGCCGGCTCGCTTTTGGAGACTTTGTCTCGGGGCTTTTCAACATTGACGGGGGGCTCGACCAAGGAGACCCCCACTCGGGTTTCCTCTACGGTATTTACAATGCCGCGCTAGCAGAAGTCCCGCGCCCCAGGCGCGGCGAGGAGGGCGTCGTTTTTGTTGACGACAACACTCTGATCGCAGTTGCTGACACTTTTCCACAGACGCATACCAAGATCAACAGGATGATGGACCGCCCGGGGGGGTCAACGAGTGGGGCCGTACCCACAACGCGAAATTTGGCCCGGCAAAATATCAAGTGGCGGGGTTCTCGCGGCGCCGCGTCCCTGCCCCCTTTCTCCCCGGCAAGACGATGCCGGAACCCCGCCACCATCTCTACCTCAGCGACGGCCACGTCGTCAAGACATCCAAGACGGTCAAGCTGCTCGGGGTCCACCTCGACCGCGAGTTGCGCTGGCACGAGCAGTGCGCAGCAGCAATAGCGAAGGGAGAAGCCTGGCTCATGCAGACAGGCCGCATCGCACGCGCATCGCGGGGCATTGGAGCTCGCGACATGCGACGGCTGTATTTGGGGGTCTGCGTCCCCCGAATGTTATATGCAGCTGATGTCTTTCTCTCCCCCCCCGCAGCGAACCGCTCCCTTCTGGCGCAGCTTGTCCCCGAGGAACGCAGAGAGCGGGCAGTCATAAAGAAACTACGCTCCATCCAGCGACGCGCGGCACTGGCGATAACGGGTGCTCTCCGCTCCACCCCCACCGACGTCCTGGACGCCTACGCGAACCTCCTGCCCGTAACGCACCTCGTCGACAAAGTGCGAGCGGGAGCGGCCCTGCGCCTCGCGACACTCCCGGCATCACACCCCATGCATGCAGCGGTCAAGCAGGAGGCGGAGCGACCCACACGCGCCCACTCTTCACCCCTCTACGACCTCATGAGGGACTTCCACCTGGAGCCGACCCGGATGGAGAAGATTCGAGCGGTGCGAGTTCCCGCGACATGGGCATCAACGATGGAGGTGGACATAGCGCCCTCAAAGAAGGAGGCGCAGAGAAGAGAAAAGGAAGATGTTTCTACGTACTGCGTATATACTGATGGCTCCGGGATAGATGGACACATAGGCGGCTCCGCTATGCTCTTTGTGGACGGCGAGGAGCAGGCGTCAATGCGACTACACCTGGGCGAGGACGAGCACCATACGGTTTTCGAGGGCGAAGGGATCGGCGGGTGCCTGGCAATGGCGCTGCTGCTACGGCTCGACGACGTCCGAGGCTTGGTCACCCTTGTCGTCGATAGTCAGTCCGCGGTCAGGGCAACGAGCGCGCGGACACCCACCCCATCCCATTGGATCTGGGATATGTGGCATGGCCTCGCGCGTGCACTGGAAAAGCGCCATCCCGAAGCACTACCTCCTACAATTCCATGGGGAAACCGAGGGGCCGTCAGCAATTTCACAGATATCATGGTCGATCAGCTCAAGCGCTGAATTACCTGAAATACCTAGAAGCGAGTCGTGGGAGACGGTCCCGCTGTTGTGCCCCCGACCCTGATGCAACACGATTGGAGTGCGCCAGCGGCCAGGGCGACATCGTGCGCGAGTTGGCAGGATTGACATTCATGAGCAAGTGCGACAGGTGCAAAGTTGAGTGCGGGCCTGCGCTCAGCAGTCAGGTAGGAGGCGAGCGGAGGGTACGAAGGTAGTGTCTCGGTGCTTACAGCGTTGTCTTACTCCGGCCTCGCATCGAGCGAGTAACGCTGCATTGACGTCGTAAACGTGCATGTTCTCCTGAGGAGGGCGACGACGTAGTGGATTGGCACGAGGAAGCGTCAGCAAGCCATACTCTTTGCTACCGCGCCAACACGCACTGTGACGTTCGACATGTCGTCCCTGTCGCCTCCTCGCTCGTCGTATGGGAGCGCAAAAAGGAACCAAGTAGGAGAACTTTGAACGACACTTATGTAACAAGATCTTACCCTGATTGCAACCAGGCTCATCGTTCATTAGGCCAATCAAGCTGATCACTATTTCCACATCTTTGCTGGTACTCCTGGACCGAGAATTGTACTTGACCGTATAAGATTCCCGAATCATTGGCTGAGAGGACTGATCAAGCTGCGCAGGTGCGTTTTAACATCATTTATTGAGTCCTGAACGCGATATCCACAGTACCCGCCACCCGCGATGGTTTCTCCTCGTATTGATGGTTGGCGCGCGTCTTGCATTTTGTACCATGGAACAGAGGGTCGCGGGTCTGTACGGCCACGGTGGGTCTCGCCGGGTGAATAGAAGTACTAGTACCACAGATGGTTCATATGAGCCATACTACCGCACCGGACTCATTGTAAGCATGAAACCCGGATCCAATTTGTTTGGAAGCTCCTAGCAGTTCTACGGGCATTAGTATCGTTCTCTCGGGCCATATCGCGCTCCTGGCTGTCTTCTCTTGCACGTCGTTTACGTTGTGCATTACGGCGAAGGCGTCGTTGGTAGCCAGTGTCAAGCTCTGACAGCATCTGGTCAGTAGATGCCTCATCGGATCTGAGTGATGTAAAAGAGACCCAGATTGAGTGGAGTAAAATAGGACAAACCCGATTGAAAAGACGTGCTCCATGCCAGGTTATTGTGTGTGCAGCGGAGGATTATGGGGGCGAGAACGGAGAAAAGACCGGGCGCTAGAACTCAGAGGAGGGCAATGCGGTCACGCATTTGAAAATGTAAGGCATTTAAGGTTTAGCATCCAATCAGTGCCCTACATTTTCAAACGCGTGACCATACTGCCCTCCTTTACATTTTAGAACCCTTTCACCTCAAGCACGACTCCAGAGCCATTTTCTTAGAGGAGGGCAATACGGTCACGCGTTTGAAAATGTAAGGCATTTTCACAAATAGAACTTTAGTTCTTTTGTGCTTAGAGTAGCAAAAATGTCGCGAAAAACGTGACTTTTTTAGTCATTGGTGCTGACGTGGTTTACTCGTTCGTTCAAATTGTTCAATTTATGGCCACCAACTGTGACTGGAGCTGTCGGTGGGCAAACGTCGGGCGAGAAAACTTTAAGCCATACCTATAAGTCTGGAAATTTTTGCTAGGTCCTTACAACTAACAAATTAGAAGTCTCCCATCTACTACTGACTTGCGGGCCCAAGAAATTGTACTGTATTCCTTACATGCTGAGAGTTATTGTATGCCATTAACTATTTCAATTCTATTTGTGACCCGCCGCTTGCCGGCCTCCTACAATCATAAGGTTTAGCGTCCAATCAGTGCCCTACATTTTCAAAAGCGTGACCATATTGCAATGCCTCACATTTTCAAAACACGTGACCATATTGTACGAGCAAGAATATCAACGAAACAAATCAAAGTCATTCCAACAGAGCGAAGCGAGGATACCCGCAACGATTACATTCGGGAGGCCGCTCAGGGGCCGCCAGGCAGATTCTCAATGCCCCAAGGCACTCGGATCAAAATTGAGCCCGTGGCGCCGATTCTGCTGGAAACCGTTGAAAAAAAAACCCCCCCCGACCGCGCCTTATGTTCTGCAAATGGCTTTAATACATCATGCAATACGCCTGGCCTCTGATTGGCCGTCAGTTCAGGACTATCGCTCAGACGAACATCTTCCACATTCGGGGTTTAGTCACTGACTTGAAGTTCATAGCTTGGAAGGCTGCAGGCGAGCTTCAAGTTGCAGCATTGCTTTGGGTCCTTGAGATACGCAATCTTGTTGAATACCAGGTCGGGGGGTTTTTTTTTTTTGATAATCAATATGCTCACTTCCCTGTCTACTTATAGACGAGGAAGCACTGCCGGATGATTGGACCTGCGAGGGGGTTTTAGTGTAGTGGCTGGGACTGATTTGTAGGTGAGTAAACCACTAATCTGAACAAAGGAGCCGAAGGCAGGGCAAACTATCTAAAAATAGACCGTAAAACGAAACTTTTAGAGCTTGACGAGGGCTACAAGACTTATCTAAGGCCACTTTGCATGAAACAGCTTCATTAAGCTGTAAATCTCAAAATACTTTCCCAGTGCCGGTGGTTTTCAACCTTTCAACCCGTAGCACTTCCCCGCAATGCACCAGAAGGATGAATTATCATCAGAAATGACGAGATCTCGGGTGCAGAGGTCGCTGTGCACCATATTTTAGATTCGTCTTCATGGAGTGAATTTCATGCCAGAACAGAGTGAAAAATAAATTTCACCCTGAAACGCAGTGAAACAAAATTTTCACTCCATACCGAAAATTTGGTTTCCCTTGAAAACCGAGTGAAACGTGAATTCACTACGTTGTACCATGAAATTCGCTCCTTCCGTTTTTCACAGTGCGCAAGGTCACGCGTTTCAAAATGTCGTCCATTGAAAGCCCTGTAGAAAAGGCAATAATGCCTCCGAGCGGAATTTTGAAAATGACACCGAAGGTCTTTCATACCTCAGTTTGTCCAAAGACACGCTCTGGAACGTGTAGGACGTTCTCTAGTATTCTGCAGCCATTTCTTCACTAAGTAGAGGCGCTCATCCGCTTTCTTCTCAGCTTCTGTCTGCTGTTCAGTATAGACCTCTGATGCCTTTTTCCATTCAGCAGTTGGTAGCAGCGGTTCTCCACCTTCCTTGACTGCTTTATTCGTCAATTTCCCTTTTCTTTGTTGAACAAATCGTTCAACCGAACCTTGTTGAAGAAACTGTACCACTTCATCTAGAACCTTTTCATCATGCGGGTATCTACATGTTTCCGAGCTGCAAAGTTCAAATTCAAAGTCCGAAGGGTCTTTGGCTTCCTCTCCAGTTAATTCAAACAGATAGCCACCTCTGGTGTCAATGTCATGTTTGAAAACCTCGAAATCCAGTGGTGCAGGTGTTGTGATACTGTCTGGATGTGGTTCAGGAGGATCATTGTTATCAAATTCAACTTCAGTGTCAGAGAATTCCTCATCTCCTGGTGGAGTAGGCCGGGTGGGTCCAAGGCAGGGGGAGGGCTCCAGGAGGTGCCAGGCGATGGGTACGTGGACGTAGTGGTCAAGGATGCATGAGGCTGTGCTACAACATGGGAACCTAACACGACCCTCACCCTAGCCGACTACCGACTCCGGCAATCGATAGCCCTGATCATTCCGGTCATTTTGGTCTATTCAGATTCTCATTGGACGCGATATTGACCTTTCCAGAGGCCAAAAAAATGTTTACATTACATGTGACTGTATTGCCCCTGGTAAGAGCCTTTATTATCCCTTGGGAGGTCGGATACTGAATCCGGCCCTCCAGCAACTTTTATCCGAGCTTTTCTCTGGGGCCCGACCAAATTCTGGCTTCAGCGGGACGTTAGTCCAGGTCTTGCCCGAACTTTGGATCTAACCTCGAATTATACAGCCATTTGCGGAACTTAGAGCGCGGCCGTTTTTTGTTTTTTTCCTTTTAGCCCTTTTTGTTCAAAGTTTTTCCTTTTTACTGCTGTGGGCCCAATACTTGTTGTATCTCTCTGGAAACTATATGTACGGAACGGGAATGCGAGTCCGGATGACGTCCCCGATTTTATCCAACATATATTGAATATAATTCAATACTAGGCTGTTCCCACACAAATCGCTGGTTGTGCAATGAGATAAGGTCCTGGATGTCTCTTGTTAGGCTCGGAGAGACCACAGGACCATTCCCGAGGGCATCTGGAAGCCAGAACTGGTTTCTGATCCCTCCAGTGATTCAAAAAGGTGATCAAATCCATCACATAATTGAAGTACACTGTTTATCCCATGGGAGGGTCATGAACGACTTCTGGCTTCGAGGTGCCCTCGACCACTTCCACAAATTCGCGGTGGTGGCTAGGTCTGAAATCCCCGTTCGATGGAATGGATTTACTGACTTCTCTTTTCAGCTATAAAACCACGATCGCAGTGCGTCAACTTGTTTATGACATTCACTGCAATCACTGTGGAGAGTGTGCACAGTCGGATCGACTGCCTGAAAGCGGTGGGTGTCCAGGAGAGCGCGCGAGTCAACTTATTTCTATGACAACATCTCCGGAAAAGGTTGGCGCGCCGTTTTTGCAGTTTGACACATTACACGGGGACTAGAATACACTGCGACAGAGTCGATCCAGTGATGTGATGCACCTCTGATATGCTCCAACCGCTGCTGCGAGCCAAATCTACCAATTGCCCCAGAGTTCTTTCCTGACAATTCCCGAGGAACATCTATGTACGTTAACTGACATGAGTAACAAAATGAAATAGATTTTGGCGACTGGCCTGAATCTGCAAGGGATGGTCCCTTACGATCTTTGATGGGATCAGGAAATAAACCTTTTGCCATTTTCATCATGTTTCCGCATAAGACAGCTGTAACTCGGGACACAGGTCACATGAAGAAATCACGGCAACATATGATGGTGAGAATAGACGCGACGCGTCTCAATCAGCGCGTACAACACGCATGTTTTCTTTCGATTTCGCACTTTGTGAACATGCAGGGGTGCAATACAAGTATTTCAGTTGCTTTTACTCCTAGTTTGAGTTGGAAACCAAGTACCTTGAGCAAATTCCGTGCTGGTTACACAGAAAGGCTTCAAAAAAGGAAGGAAAGGCAGGAAGTGAAAAAATCAAAATTGTAGCTCTTTGACCTCAGTCGATACATATCTGAGTACCCTGTCCCAAAAAGTCAGCATGTTTGGGTAAGAACTTGGCTTGCTAATCAGAATTCATGGCCAGAGGGCCTCAACTGCTAGAGGATAGAAAGATATGATATTTTTCTAGATTTGTTTCTATCACTAATTGCACACGAATTAGGCCGAATTATCTGGCTATATTTCATCTCAATCCCTGCAAAACTCAGCGAGATATGGGCGAATCGGTCGCGGGGATCAAAATCCACCAAAACGGTAATTTTTTGGTTCGTGCCTTCGGTACTGCCATTGGCTGTAACCAGTTTTTACAGCGTAACAAGAGCTTGAATACGAAGATTTTGATTCAGGCTACAACACCGTCCACCAAACATTTATGCGCTACAGACATCATCCTGGGACCATTTAAATATCCAGAGAATGAATTCTGACCTTGGAAACACGGTATAGTTCTCTGAGTCCCTAATTTGACCTGGTGCTTGTACAGTGGACCGGCTTGTCACCCAAAATGAGTGTTTCTCTATATCCGCGGTGTTTATGAAAAAAGCAAGAACTAGGCCTTCATTTGACCCCAATGCCATTTGTTTTGTTCCATACAAAGTATGCTTCAATGTCGATGTATAACCCACAATCGCCTCTGACCATCATCCAGTCCAATGTCGGAGTTTGAATTTGGCACCGCATTGCTGCACCATTCGGCTCAACCACGTGATCTGTACAACGTGGGGGTCCTCGTGAACCAATGGCTTCATATCTCAAAATCACTCTTTATTGTATAAATCCGAAGAGACAGTTCAAACCCAAATTTCGCACAGATGGGATCATAGATAATGCTGGCATGTCGTGGATTGTAATCGAATCGGAACCATCACACGGAAACGGTTGTGCCTTTGGGTAAATGGGGTCACATGAAAACCAGGCCGGACTGGATCACCACCTCGGTCAGGAATTTCGCGCCGAGCTCGGGAGGGATGACCCGGACCGATCCGTAGCTCGAGAAAAAGGGCTGAGAGTGGCGGAAGTAAACACCGACAAATTGCTTACTGCTCTTCCACCATGTCACTCCCAGCCAAAGTATTTGTCTGCAATACCTGCACCACCACATTCAGGCAATCTCCACTGCTCCTGGAGAACACCACCCTCACTGCTACCCAGTTCCTCCGAATTTTGCGCACCAACTGCAGAGGCGACGACCGGCTGACACCCAACCTTCGCGCTGTAGTCGATGCTGCGCCCGCGGAGCTTCAGCGCTACGACGTGGAGCTAGCCCGAATCAATGCCATTCGCCAACAGAGTGTTGCCGGTCGCATGGCTCTCAAGAACCTCTACGATCAATGTGTGGCGGTCGTCGACGCCCCCATTCGGCAGCTACCAAACGAGATCCTCGCCAAGATCTTCTCCCTCTGCGAAGCGCCGAAGGAGTGGGCGTCACTTTGGAAACATGAGGCGAAGAAAGAGATTGGGCGTGTGGCGGGCGGGCACCTCGCCGTCTTTACTCAGGTGTGTGTTTGGTGGCAACAGGTCATCATAGGCACGCCTACGCTGTGGTCCACGATCAACCTCGACATGCGCTGCTGGAGGCTCTCGGTGGATAATATCCACGCCGGCTACCTACATGAGCGGATGCTCTATTTCCTAAAAGTCGGGTTGGAGCGCGGGCAGCAGACTCCGCTGACGGTAAATGTACATGGGACTGGGGAATGCTATTCACATGCACTGCAGACCCTCGCACTTTCTTCCTGCCGATGGCGCTCAGCAACCTTCACGCTCGAGTCCACCATGTTCAAGAATTTGTCCTCAATCACCGGAAATCTACGCATCTCAAGACGCTCTCCCTCCACGGCCTAAACGAAGAACCAGAGGCACTTTCTGACATGATGCAGTACTTTTCGTCTGAGCCGCAGCTGTGTACCGTCGAGTACTGTGGGCCGGTCGGTGTCGTGGGATGGTTGCCACTTGAGCAGCTAAGCTCCTGCAAATACAACGGGATCAGCGCCAATGACGTCGCCCAACTCATCACGCAGATGGCGCGGTTCTCAGACACTGCGGCCCTTCATGTGCAGATGTACTTCGGGAATATAAACGCCGCGCTGCCACTCGAATTACCCGCTGTGGTGTCGGTCATTGGAGAGTTTTACATTTACTCTGCGCAGCATCATGGGCATCATTCTGAGCGCGTCCTTGCCGCAATATTTGGGGCTGTTACCCTTCCACACCTGTGGCAACTGAGCTTCCGCGGCATGGCCGTCGACGGCCACTGCCTACGACCGCTGGGTTGGCCGCACACAGAGGCACTTGCGCTTTTTTCGCGTTCCGACAGCCGGAATACCCTGCAGTCGCTATCGCTTGTCGATGTCGTACTCACCCAGAGTGAACTCCTCATATGCCTCGCTGAGCTCCCGGCACTCACCTACCTCTTCATCTCCGACCACCTCCCGCGCGACGGGGTTGTGGGGCCGCCACACCATCTCATCACAGATTCCCTCCTGGGAGCACTTACACCTCCAATCAATGCTGAATGCGAGGCGACGTGCCTCATCCCCAACCTTGCTATACTTGACCTCCGTTCACTGGGTTGTTTCAGCGTCGCTTCACTCCGACAATTCCTCATCGGCCGGACCACAGTTATAGCAGGGTTGGAGGAGAGGTTCGAGTGCGCATTGTTGTGGTTCCCTGGCCATCGCCTGTACCTGGATCTGGATAATCTGATGCATCTGAGGGACTGGACTCGGAAGAGAGAGTTGTTGTTTTCTTATAGGGATTTTGGCTCAGAAGACTAGTACCACACCTAAGGCCGGTCCTCCGTACAGTACGGCCGCGGACCGTACGCCGTACTACAGCTCGAAGTGGACAAAAAATCTGACTAATTATTTCGACCCCAGAGGGTTCTAGATGAAAGAGGGCATCTGGAAAAATCCTACAGACTATGTAGCCGTATGTAGTTGGTATAATTCGAGTACTGCTGTCGTTTACCCCCTATCATATAGCGCGCTGTAGCTTCACCCAAAAATATATATTGTTCTGTAGTCGGTATAGCTGTGCGTCGTAAGTACACATAGTTTCATAGCTGCGTAGACCTGTAGCCTACATATTATGCAGTGATACATATTTCTCTCATGACCCGATATCTGCGGAGGATCATTTACTTTAATCCCAGTGTGTCCCATTTCACAAGCGTAATCTTAACCCCCGATGGCTTGAGATGGTATCATGATGGTATGACCACAGGCAGATCTTGTGTACTAAACGGAAACATACCCGCCCTAACTCAACCACTGGAACTTCAAAATCGTGACACCGAGACCTAAACCCTATGCATTATGAGCAAGATGCATTACGAGCACCCTCAATCTGATCTCACGCGGGCGGTAAATGGTAAGTTGAAAATGTCGAAAATTCGCAATTTCATGTGTGTATGAATGCACGCCCTATCAACGAAGCGGTCTGTCTGAGTCCATCTACCATCGATGAACACAAACTAACATGTACTCTCGAGCAGCCACGTCCTAAGAGCCGAGGGGGGCAGATTCCAGTCCCAGTAAATCCCGACCAAGGAACCAGAAGACTCCGACCACCACAGAAGATGTCGAGATGGAGAGCACCGAGAAAAAAGCGACCCAAAAGGGTGCATGATCTTTATTTCCTCGCAAAAATATTCTCTGACCATACTGTAGAGCGTAAAGTGGGCGATACCTATCACCCTGACCGTCTGCCCGACCACCGCGGTCCCTATTTTGCACAACACGGTTCCATGCTGGTTCAACGGGACTAAAAAGATGTCGACGGCGAGCTCATTGCTCCGTACGAGCTCTATAGCAAGATGACGGAGGGAACATTGTTCTCAGCCCAAATCACACTGTGTTTTTTTTTGGTTTTCAATAGATGCTAACATTACTTTATTTCGTACATGTACTACTGTATGGCTTTCTGAGCATGGTACCATACAACCCTTATCATCCACCAAGATCCCAACCAGAACATCTTTCCCTTCCAACGTCCGTCCCATGAGCTGCCCCCTCGAGTACGCGATGTTGAGATCAGGTACTTGCCAATCGTGTGGATCCATGCAGAATAAATGACCGACTGGGTTGTTCGTTCAAGTACAGTATGGAGGGGGTAGGGAGCCGCTGAAGCAGGACGAGCGGACGAGACGGCAAGTGGGTCGGAAACGTCGTTGGGATCAGAAGGTTGTCGCGCTTCAAGATATTCGACAAGATCCTGTAGCTGCTGCTGGATGGTTTCAGGAGCTCTGGGTCCGTGCGCAGAAAGAAGAGCAAGGCTGACAAGGCCAGCCTGCATATCTGCCTGGACTTGTTTCCCAGCAAGATCAGAGGAATTCAGGAGCTCAGCCAGCGTCCTTGACATGTTGAGCAGAGCTTGAAAGTGGGGAAAGAAGCCTCTTGTCGACCAGAGCCTACTAATGTTGCCGCGACTCCCGACTCCGACTCCCCAAATCGACTTCGTGGAATCGACTTGAGCCGAGTCGAGTCGGATCATCTGTGTGACCCTGCCCGGCTTCCGAGTCGAGCCGAGTCGACTCAGAGTGACTCGGAGTCACTTGAGTCGGTACCATTGGGCCAATATCCTCCAACAGCACCACACGAAGGCCGTAAGAAGGCAAGGGGAAAGGCCTCGCCAGTTCGACGCCCAGTCGAAATCAACGCTGCATCGGGCCTCGGTGGGAGTACTCTTCTTGAATTTGTTACGATTTCCTCTGCCACATCTGGCCGATACAGAATATGTTTTCGAGTTGGAAGCGTATCTCGGGGGGAAGATTGTAGAGGAAGATGATTATCGGCTAGGAGCTGTACTTGCGACGTTTAAACGGTGTATGGATTTCCGCTACAAAGCCTGCGACCGATGCCGACAAGCAGACCGTACAAATCAAAAAAGCTCAAGGCAGGCGAAAAAGACTCCCCACGCCACTGCGAGCACCAGCGGACACACGCCCACATCTGGCAAACGAAGGCGACCTTCGATTGACAGTGCCAATGGCAGGCCAGCCACCCGCCCTCGGACAGATCAACCCGCGGACGACTCGGATGGTCCACTTGCTCCGACCGATGCCGACCAAGAAGACGATGGATCCGACAACGGCATGCTGAATGAAGATGATGAGAATAAAGTGAGTAGTCTGTAGGATCCACTTATCTGCCGTCGACACAAGGGCAGGACGTCGAGACCTTTGATGATGCGGAAGCCTTCTGAGCCGAATTCAGGGGAGGCAAAGCCGTAGACTTCCACGGTGCCTATACAATCCCTGTGGATCCATTAGTGTCCCCGAAGGAGCGCGTTCGAATGGTAGCTGCCGAGATTTGGAAGATCAGCGGCTACCGTTTTACGTCAGTAATTCCTTTGCTTTCAAAGATCTGCCGACTCACTCGGATAGGGCTTTGCAGTGTGAAAGACCACCGGCACCTGAAAAGTGGGCATCGAACACGCTTCTGGTGTAGCCAGGACCAATCGCGCAAGAAGAGGCCACAGCAAAGCTTGGCAGAACTTCGTACTTATGTCAATTTATTCTCATTTTCCGAGAGAAACGTCGTTTGATCTGATCAACCTCTAACTGTCAATCAGTGCATTCCATCAGAAGCAATGCTGATTGGCGTTTCCGTGCTAGCGACAACTAATGATCGTCCGGGCTCAAATCCGAAGAAATTATGCGGATGGACTATCTGCTCGGTCTACATGGCGATTCCTTCTAGCCTTCTCGGGTGAAAAAATCCAAACCGGACCAGTGGAACCCATCACGATGCCAACATGTACATTAACCCCTGATCGGTTTCAAATACGCGCCGAGTCTTGCCAACGATTTTATTGGGGCTAAAATCTGCTGTGGGATATAAAGAAAGACCTGTTGGCTGCATGCTAGGCCCGAATGGCTTGGGCGAAGACAGGGGTTTCAGGACCCCTGACTCAAATCCCTGTCCAAATTTCCAACGCTGTTGCCAAACATGTCACCGACTCCGGTGCTTCCGATTCTAATTCAAACCGATAATTAGATGCCGACCGGCGCCCGAATTGCGAATTCCTATCAGCGCTCCGCGTGTTTATTTGGTTTAAAAAGCGGTGACAGAGGCCTCGTCACGGGCTAAAGAAACAAGGCGAGAATTGTAGCTATACTAGTATAAGTAGGTAGGTAAAGCACTTTCCAACAGCATATGACTCGTAGTAATGAATCAGAAATATAAAACCTCGGGGCCGAGGATGCACATAGAACAGTCGGAGCCGATGAACCTAACAACAGTACGGGTCAAAGTCCAACATTTAAATGAACCAAAATTGGCGGCTGGGCTGTCCGCTATTCTTTCATCTATTCTTTCATGTCACTTTGAGTTGTGGTGGCGGCAGCTCTCTCATAATTTTTGTTCAATGTTTCGTAGTCTTATTTTCTGCTATTCTATATACTTCACAAAATCAACCGCTCTTTGTCGTTGAATTTATCGAAGTCCACGCATCGAGATGGCGATATATCACCTAGTACCCCAAGAGGTGGGCTGCCGAGATGCCGATCAATCATACCAAGGTTTCGACCATCGGTCCGAAGCTCCGGAAGGGTTCGTCTCCTGCATCTTTCTCTGTCAATTTTGCCCCAATAAAAAATCTGATATACAACACCCCCCCATTCTTTTATGCTCCGGACAGTCCTAGGTACTTTTTAGGTGAAACGGTTTAGTCTTCACCGACTTCCCTTTTTGGACCATGAATGATGTGTCCCCAATATCTCACGAAGAAGTCCCCCCACACCAAATTTGACCTATCCAAGAGGGGTGTTGTCGGGGTTTGGCTATTTATCGGTATATTTATCGGTATTTTTTGCAACAGAGGTTCTTGAGATCAAGGCATTTGAAAATTGTACCCCTTCGCACGGAAGAACCAGGATTGAGAAAAATATTTTTTCACCTGAAAGCATCCTTTCAGATACCATAGAATCGGAAAAGAGGTTGATCTCAAAATTTTGTCGTGCGCCCACTTCTTGTAGTACCCCCGACCGTAAAATTTCAGTTGCCTGCCAATCAACTCAAACATCCAATTCGTAAATTCTCTGCACGATCAATTTCTGGGGGTACAATACTTTCCAAATACCTGGCTTTCGTACCAGTTCTTCGCGGTTCCATTCAAATAGAAACCTTGCGGAATAATTCGTTGTCTGATTATTACTCTTCTCACCAGGGTTCAACACTCTGAACCAACGAGCCACCGACATGAGGTTATCGTGAAATTTGTTGATATCGCTCGACCCACTTCGTGGTGCCGGAGATATTTTTATGTTTATCGGTATTACACATGCTTCCCATCCGGGACACTTTCCCGATGGTCTCATTCAAAGGTGATGTTGAAAACCATGGCGAAACCTCTCCATGTACTTCAACGGCACAGTCACTGCGTTGAACCGGGCCCTAGACCGGCAAATGGCGAGGCGCGTTGAGGTCCGTGACGGAGGCCTCGGCAGCTGGGCGTTGCTACGGCCCTAGACATCGCTTGGCTAGGCGCCCAACTGCCGAGGCCGCCGTCACGGACCTCAACGCGCCTCGGCATGTCCCGGTCTAGGACCCGGTTCAACGCAGTGAGTTGCGCCCAAGCTCAAACACGAAGCCCTTCGATTTTTCTTTCAGTATATGAACATGTTTCCAATTATTGAACGAATCATTCGCTTTGGTCAGGATTCTCCTTCATTTTGATGGGCAGTTGGCCCCTCCATTAGATTCACTATTGCTGTTCCACGAACCGCTGGATGTATCACTCCATCCTCCGCATCAGTAAAAGTACACTGTTGGCTTTGACGTCTTCTGTCTTTGAGACTCATCTTTTTAGATCTTCGTCTTTGGGAGGCATCTTTGGTCTTTGGCTCGGTGTCTTTGGACGTCTTGGTCTTTTCGTGAACATCTTACGTCTTTGGTACGGATCTTTTATACTCTCGGCAGCAGGAAAGAAATCTGGAAGGAATTTTCACCAGTTGAGTGTAAGGGGGCTGCGAATTTGTCCTGTACACTTAAAGTGCGTAGGCTGCGTACGGTTGTCAGTCGCCATCTGTGCACAGTGACTCGGAATTGGTGGAAATCGTACAAGTCATTCAAACTCCGCCCGGTGATGATCATTTTGATGCAAGCACATGGCGCAATCTTCTCGTTTGATGGTATCAAATGGTTGGTTGCTCTCTCCCCTCATCACGTCGCCTTTCTCCCTCTTTCTCCCCACTTTCTGCCCACTTCCCGCCCTCTGTCCTTGTCCTCTTTGGCCCTCCGTGGTCTGAAGCAGAGGTTCGCTGCATACAACGATTCAAGGCCTCAAGTCGATTGCCCGCAATAGCTCAAGGCTCACTCTACCTCGATGCCAGGCCGCTCAAGAGTCAAGTTGCCGCTCCCAACTGTACTCCGGGAGCCTGTCTCTGGCTCGCTTTCTGCACCGCGTCGTACTCCCCGCTGCCTCAAGTTCTGCCTTTCAATGTTCTGTCCCATCTCGCTACTCCGACTTCTTTGCGCTGCGTCGCATATCCGCCGCCTGTGGCTCCATTCCGCGTGCATGTTTGCACTTGAAGCCGCATGTGGCAGCTCATTTTGTTTACTGACCTCCACAGCACTTTCCTCTCTGTCGATGTCCTGCGAGCAAATAGCGTCGTGCTCAAGATTTGGGTAAGCATCATTTATGATTACGTTTGATCAGTGTCGCTGACTCTGCACTTCTAGGCCATTTGTACCTCGATCCTCAATCCTCGCCCTACGCACCCTATACAAGGTACGCACACTCAGTGTTTCTGATTTTATGCTATTTACACCACTGTTATCTCGGGCACACCAGTCGGCCTCCGCTGCAGAGGAAGATTTTTGCTCACAAGTCCTCGAAGCGACTTGGGCTATATCTTCTTGTATATCTTCTTGTATTAACTTGTATTTTTTACGCCACAATATATATTATTTTACCTGTCTTCAAGTGTCGTTAAGAGTCTTTGAATGTCTTTGAGAGCATCTTGCCCAAAGACTTGTTGCATCTTATGGGTCTTTCTCAAGATCTAGGTCTTGGCTAAGACTTTTGACATAGCTTAGCCAAAGACGCGTGTCTTTGGGGAAAACACGTCTTTGGCGTCTTTGACGTCTTGCCAAAGACGCCAAAGACGTCAAAGACAGACGTGTTATTTTACTGATGGGTGGCGACCCTGCACCAGGTTTGCCCGACTCATTTTTCCTAGGTGTGTCTATCGGCGTCATGATGAACGCGCCATCAGTTCCTTGGGGGAACAATTATTCTCCGAGGTGAACTTCACCAGCGATAAAGAGTCGCTCGATGACGGGTTGTCTCCCAATTCGCGGGCTGCGCCTGCTGTACTACACATGTAGCAGTGATTGTAGCTGGGCTGGGTGAAAGTGCCGCGACTGCCGCGCCCTTGCCGCGCATTGCCGCGGCAGTGACGAGGCGGTGGCTGTGCCATTGCCGCGCATTACGGGGTAAGTGCCGCGTGGGCTTTCACTCCTTCCATACATACCTCTAGGTTCAAATTTTATTTGTGTTAATGTTTGTACATCTCAATACATCGTTTGGATCAAAAACCCCCCTCCAAACACATCGCGGTAAGTACGTCAAACAACTATCCCAGTGTTTGACTAGAACTCGTTAATTGCTTCATTTCCGGCCCACTAACAGGTGGACTTGTGACAAAGGCATTGTATTACATTCAAACCATTGTAATATACTCGGATATAGCCCAAAGCCCACTGGAATCAAACGGTATCAACTGATGGATGACCTATAGTTCACACATTGTGATATTCAACAGCATGGTTGAAAATTAAAATTTCCGTATTCTAAGCTACAGGTTTCGGTATATAGATAATGCTGAATGGGAAAAGTGAAAAGTCCCGCGACTACCACGCACTACCGTGCATCGCAGTTGTTGCAGCGTGGTGTGGTGTTGTGGCTGTGTTATTGCCGCGCAGTGGGGGGTAAATGCCGCGCGGCCTCTGGTCCTTTCCACACACATTCATGGATCTCAAATTAAACTTGGTGAAGTATTAGTGATCTAAATACGTCTTTTGGATTGCAAAAACCCCTCGAAACATGTCCCGACAAATGGGCTAAACACGTATCCCAATGTTGTACTAGATTCCGCTATCGGCCGGTTTCCGATCCAAAAATCGATACAATTGGGCCCAAGGCATTGGTTTTAAATGAAAGCCAGTTGTGAAAGTGGTAATGCTGTGTCACAGGTCAAGGCTGGCCGTAATCGAGGTCCTGGGTGCTCGAGTGTTAAAAATATGTCTACTTGGGGGTTCAATTGGGTTTCGGAGGTCATGATGAATTTGGCAATCCTTTAGCCATAGACCACTGTTTTATACTATCTGAACGATCATTTTGGGTTGTTTCGAGCCAAATTTTTCAATGAATGTTTTCAAAGAATGAATCTTGCACCCGTATCGAAAGGTCCAATCCACAGACTGCGGTTCATGCCAATCGCAGCTGAGAATTGTGAATATGTAATGACTGCCCTCCATGGAGGCAAGGATTGAATCTGGCTTGCCATGCTGCGCAGAGTGGAACAAGGCCCAGATAATTGTGAAACCTCGGGAGTACTAGCAGTCTGAGTGTCATCTTATGCAATTCCAGCACAGAACTCAACTCATATCACGAGTACTAGCCTGGTGACGTGTTCTAATGACACGAGATCGGAGTCGAATTGACACGTCGCTGCCGCGCACTGTCTAGTATGTTCCAACATAGAGCCTGGATTTGACCGGCTGAGACAGGGGATGAACTTCCTAGCTCAGAATAAAGTCCAATTAGCAAGGAATTCAGAAAATCGGCTGGCATTAACATGTTTCAAACTGCTTCCCAAACTCGCAAGGCACACACCCACCGCAGTAGTCTGTGTCAGGGCGTGGCACCAGAGCAAACTGAATACCAAATGATTAGTTGGTCAGCCTCTGCCGCAGGATATCGCGACTTAGAAACTTCCTGGCCAGAAAAGCACAAACAATAGAATCAAAAATGGTCGATCCCAACACAATGAAGTACCTCTGATTGGGAGCACCAACGAACTGCGTTGGAAGCTTAACCCTCAGCACGAATTCAACGACACAGAGATGATCACATGGTCATGCCCGAGATGCCCAAGCTTCGGGTTGATTCCGAAGAAAAATGAAGCCGAGTTTCAATTTATTGCATGTTAGGACCAGTCAGTTGTGTCCAAAGAATTTGATTCGGTGACAAAGAAATTCCCTCTCCACCTGCTCTGTCGGTATGCCGAGAGGCACTAGGGTTAGGTTAGGTTATAGAGGGTACAGATACCTGAACTACAGCACCTTGTCGCTTTGCCGGTTCGGCGTTGGCAGAAGCTGAAGCCCTTTGAATTAAATACAACGACCGCGATTGAATCCATGTCCTTGTCTTCTGCTCAGAAATCCTTTCCCTGGGCCGCCGACAATTTTAACCGTGAAGGTTATTTTCATGCACACCGGCATCATGAGTATTTAGGTCCATTCACGCCTAGATCAAACATCCTGGTTCAGAATTGGTTATAGTACACTTGCGCAGCGAGTCGTTCGATATGCCCGAGATACGGCCGAGATAGCCGAGACATAGTTCAACTTTGGAGTTGGACATGCACAGCGACCGATTGAAGGCGGATCTGTCCATTTCTGTCACGCTTAAATCCCTAGAACAAGATTGAGCTGGCCATTGTCAACTTCTTTGACATTGCACGTCACCGAATGGACTTTTGGAAACCTCACTTTCGGTCAGAACACAGGACGGCCCAAACTGTTCGCGCTCCATGATGCGGCTCATCTGGAATGCCGCGGGCCAAACTGCGTCCCAACTGGCACTGGTACATACTTCGGCGCAGAGCGAAGGCTTCAGAAATGTCCTCCCTACCCAGCACGGCATGATGAACAACTTGACTTTGACAGATTGGCACGCCATCGCCCTGAACCCACCAGTTGAGTATACTAGAGGGTTTTATGAGAATGAGTTACCAGTGAACACGGACCGATTTCCGTGCACAATACCTCTGTTGTATTATAATATTTTAGGCTGCACTCTAGCCACATGAAATCGATAGGGTCTTCAGCCTTGGAGAGTCCAGTACAGATCGAATAGGATGCAATTTATTGGGGGCGCTGACTCATCGATGTTGGTTTCCATTCACGAATGAACCGACGAAGTTAAATTGAGTGATTTCGAACATTTCTGCCGATGGCTTGGTGGCTGGAACTCGTGCGTTGGACAGAGACATTGACGTGTACCGAGGGACCGCTGCCGTGCGCTGCTCTCCCTATTCAAATTAGACCGTCCACCGTCCCGCAGTGCAAGTTTCTACTTAGACATGACTATGAGCAGTACAGGTTTTGTCCTTCATTCTTAACTGGAGGTGAAAGAGACATGCCCTCGCAAGATTAAGTGTAACGGCAAAGCAGTTTCAACGGTCAATTGATCGAACGAATTGAACGTTGAAGTTCGGCGTTCATCTACAGCCGGCCAGATGTAAAACTTTAGGGATACTGAGCATCAAACTGGCTTTGAAACTCGGTAAACATGACTTGGACCAAAAAGAATATGTTTATTTTGCTACAGCACTCATGGGCACTGCCGCGACACTGACACGAATTGCTGCACGACTGCCGCGGCACTGACGTGTGACTGCTGCGCACTGACGCGGCATTGGCGAGGCACTGCCGCGCGTCGACTGGATATTGGCGGGCGTATTCTACGGAAATTTTTGACATGAAAGAACGATTTTAAGACCCATAGACTTTGTTTAAATGCCCGGAAGAGTTCCGAAGTCTTCAGAGAGCTTCCTTGTGACAAACAGCGTAGTTGGTGTGAAATCGTGGTTGAACTTGAATGAAGGATGTACTGTTGAGGCATATAAACCTCTCTACACAGGTGCCAGGCCGTCTCTGTAGCGATTAAAATACCACCAGAGCGTCATTAACATGAATCTCATGTATACCTAGACTAATTTTAGGGGGAGAGAACGCCGCGTCAGTTACCGCGGCAGTGCGCGGCAGGCGCGGCATTTTCTCCTGGCCCATTGTAGCTGGCTAGCCTGCCAGTGACTGGCACGCTAGCTACTCGTACATCTGTGGCGACACCGTTGGGGGATTCATATAAACATTTTCTTTATAGAGAGCTCTGGGCGAGCGCCGTGTATTTGCCCGCCCACTATATCAACCGACCTGCCCGACTTGGTTGCTCAATAATGGTAGGCTGACCCACGCTCTTCTCATGTCAGGAATATTCAATTAACCGCACCAAGGGGCGCGAAGATTAAATTCTGCTAGGACGACGTTACCCTCGGGTGCGGTGGGTGGGTGGTTGAATCCTGGAGGAAATGAAATTTTCTCCGTTTTTTCGCGGAATTTTATCTGGCTGAATTTTAGCCATCCATGGACGTGATTTGACCTGTTTCCATCAATGTTTTCATGCTCAACGACTCTTCCTACGAATTCTGAATCCTCAATTGTGCTAAACTGCCCGGGTACTCATGATGTCCCCAACTCAATGCAAATAGATATAGATTTCAATGAAGTGCCAGCTGCCGCTTGAATCAGGAAATCGGCTGTAATAATTTTCCTGGTTCTCTGGTCCAACTGACGAGGCCGCGCCTGCTGGTGGTGTATTTTGGGGTGTGACAACGCATTAAGGGGGTACCTCATGGGATCGCATCAAGAAACACCCTATTGTCACTTGCCAGTGAAGCACAGCATAATTGAAGTCAGTGCTTCGCGATGGCTTTGTGTCGTCACCATTGAGAGGTAGTGCCTAAGGAATAGAGTTATTTGAAAGGCAGGCTTGTCCTTCTGGGGTTCGCGTCGTCCATGCAGCAGATAGAGCTTGTCTGTGTTGTTGACTTCCTGTTGCAACCAGTCCTCAGCACACTTCTCTACGGATTTTCGGTAGGCTTCGATACTCCTTTTTGTCACATTACCAAAATCGAGAGGCGGGCATCGGAACGGCATTTTCTTGGTGGCTATAAGTACATCACCGACCCATGATTTTCTCCCTGCCATTGCAAGTTCAATTGAACTATTGAGGCTTGCACATGCGAGGCGAGACGAGTTGAGCGATAGATGATACTGTAGATGACCTAGCAGAAGTAGGAAGCGACGTATTCGAAGCGGCATAATTATGGGCTTGCTCACAGGCGACCCGGCATCTCCTATCTTGTGGAATTTGTTCATGGCCGACCTCGTCGTAATGAATGACCCGGACGATCCCATTCTATCAAGCGTTCGAATCGCAATCCTGGCTCAAGCAGATGACATTTTACTCATCTCAATATCGGCCGCGGGCTTGCAGCGCAGACTCAACACACTCGCGGAATGGAGCTCCAAAAATTTCATTCTAGTCAACATGATCAAGACTGTTATCGTGATTTTTGGTCCCTTATCGGCAGACCTCCAATTCCGCCTAGGAGCGAACATTCTGGCCATTACAGCTATTGGCAGTACCGAAGGCGCGAACGGAAATTTTCTGTTTGGGATGTTTTCAAAGAATTCCCGGTATCTCCGTCAGTTCTTACCTGATTCACATAGAAACTAGATAGATCTACTCAGCTAATTCATGCTGAATTAGTGATAGAGAAAAAGTAGCAAAAATAATACATATTCAGTGACATGGGTTTGCGGGGCATTTTGGGTATCAATGCAGTTTACAGGCATCTAGGCACATCCAAATAATGTGGATTTTGTCTGGTGATGCTACAATATGTTCTGAAAGATGTCATACAGTCAGAATCCTCAACAGTTTGGTCTACTGTGCTTGTAAACACATCGGGACAATGGGCAAATACACCGCAATCAGAACATTGTGATATTTGAATCTAGCGCCGAACTCATTGCAAATCGGACTCTATGACATTTTTCATGATGTGTCAATGCCTTCCTTGACCAAAATATATGTCGTTTTAACAAGTCTATATGTCTATAGACAGCATTGATTCTCAAAATGCCCCGCAAACCCATGTCACTGAATATATATTATTTTTGCGACTTTGTTTCTATCCCTAATTCGGCATGAATTAGCTGAGTAGATCTATCCAGTTTATACGTGAATCGGGTAAGAACTGACTGAGATATCGGGAATTCTTTGAAAACATCCCAAAACAGAAATTTTCCGCTCGCGCCTTCGGTACTGCCAATAGCTGTAAAGTGCAAGAGAAGTATGTCGGTATCAACATAAATACAAGCACACGAAACATGTTCGAGGACCATTACAAAGAGAAAGCAAGGACTGCCAGGTACTGCGCGCACGTAGAAGATTCCACAGGCAGATTAACCCCCAAAGAACTCAAGGTCCTGTATATGTACCATTTGCATGTGCCGAAGTTAGCATGGGAAACTCCGCCTGGAATGAAGCCTGTTTTCCCGCCCCGTGTTCGTGAAACTATCTGAGAAGCTATTTAAGAAGTAAGTCGAAGGCCATTCATGAGTTCATAGGAATTTACCGAAAATCAACGAAGGAGATAAAAACCACCGAAGACGTATCCTAGAAAACCTTTGAAGAGTCAGCGCAGGCTAAACGAAGCAAAGGTAGACCGAGACGCATAACACAGGACTCCGCTAAGCCGGCACTGTAAGATGATATTGTTAGAATGAGATTCACAATTTCGTCTTAACTCACCTTCTATCTTGTGTATGAACTACGAAGACGTCAAAAAAAACTAGTTTCAGAAAGTTTCTGCACTCGCCCGAGGTAATTGTCTGCGTCTTCGAATTGAGAGTGATGGAGGAGCGTACACGTAACATGGAGACATGTGGATGTCAAATTAGTATCGGATTATAAGTTTAAAAGGAACCATAACATACAATATATGGTATGTCGGATGTTACTTGCTGTGACCACCACGCAGGTCCAGCTCAATCAACGGAAACACTACAATGTAAGAAAGATGAGACGAACCGTATCAACATCACTTTGCGCGACACGACTGAGGGAGCCAAGCAAACACACAGTCGAAGTCTTCTTGGATGCCTGCCGTCAATTGAGGTTGAGACGTTAGAGCGTGTCGTCTTGGGCGGTGGAGGAGTACTCCGTGAGAGAAAGAATGCACGTTAATAAAACGAAGGCACACTTTTGGAGCAGAGAAATCTTTCGCGAGCCGTGCATGGTGAAAGGCAGGCCCTCGGCTCTTTAATTTGTGGAATGTGATTGGCCAGCTGAGTCCTAGTCAGCGACTTCCCAGTTTTGTCGTCTCATTTCAAAGTGACGGCAACAGTTGGGTTCATTCTTTCCTATGATAGAAGGGAGAATGTGCGGCGATGAACGTGCAGAATAGCCCAGACCGAATTCAAGCACAAGTGAAAAAGGCCGAACCCGAGCTGGAAAATTTCGCGACGCTCCCATGCATTGACGTACAGCCGGTCAATGGGACACTTAATTTAAATGACTAATGCAACAAGTTTTCGATGTTTCTTATAAGTTCCTAATTGTCCAAATGCTTCATTCATGTGTTCTACATCTTTTTATATGAGGGCTTAATTTCTGGGGCCGAAATGGGGGACCAACCAGGGCAAACTTCTACCACTACTCAATGGGACAGTCACACGCTGTCAAATTCTCGTGGCCCGATCCTGTGTTTTAGCGTGCACTGGACCTCAATGAGGCACACCCAAGCTATATTCACACCTGTGGGCATTAGGTTTTTGTGACCCCCACCATAGTTGATGTGTGGTGGATGAGTTGAAGATGTTTGACTGCTTTCCCAATTCGGTCTTCAACCGATCACTTTCCCAAAATGGACGTTGAAATCGAAAATGCTTGTGTATAGCTTCAGAAGCCCGATATAAGTCTTGTTAAGCATGGAAATACCAAGCGGTGTTTGTGACTCAATTTTAAATTCATTTTTTGGGTTGTACTAGTCCACAATATACCCGACATCCAAAAAACAGATTTTCTACCACAATGGGCAATGACTCTTTGATTAAGGTTTGTCAGATATATGTTCACAAGACCCTCAAGAGTATGCCTGATATATTATACAGCCTCATTGTATCTTATACTGATGTAATGCAACATATACCCATTGAAGCAAAAGTTTGGCAGGGAATGGGACATTTGGGCGACGGAAGTGCCTTACGTTTCGATCCCCAAGGTTTATTGATTAAGGAAACAAATCTTGAGCATGATGACGAGTAGCATCTCTGTACTGTACCGATCTCAGCCTCGGAGTCGGATCTGTACTATCATGGACCCTGATATGTCCACTTTATTGGCAAGCTTTAACTTTTACAAAACTCGAGTTTTTGTGCGGGAGGCGCTTCACAGCTATTTTATGACATATGTAGGGTCTGCATCTCTTGATCCGCAATGAATGCATCCTGGCTTGTCATGTCCTGGGACTCCGTATTGCGCGACGATATTCCTCGTCATCTACCTCAGTTCCTTGCGCTTCCAGCTCGTTTCTCATCCTCGTTCCCCGGCTGTCCTAGACCACAAACTCTCTTCGGGAGCTCTGTACAGGATGCCAGCATCAATGGCTCTCCCACAAGGCATCTCCTGTCGACCCCAATGGCCGTAATTACCCGCGCCGCAGAGGCGTGTGCATTTCTTCGCAGTGCGGCGGCTTCACAATGCCGGTACGTCCTTTTGTTCTTCTCCATTGATCACAGCTGAGCCGGTTTTCTTTGGAGTATATTGGTCGCACTTGGGACGTTAACACCCTGTGCGTGTGCAGTACCGCCTGGGCCATGCACAGTCTGCTGGAGGAGTAAGTTTTCAGGGAGCATTTATTGAAGAGTTCGAGCCGGCACGCCGTGTCAGTGCGCGTCATTTTTACAGTCTCCAGTCTATAGTAGCTGCTTTTATACTACTCAACAAGCTTATTCATCTTCGGGGGGCCGCATCAGTCATCCTGACTATGCTGACTGATCCTGTTCCCACGGTTGGCTGAGCTCCGATGCTCGCTCAGCCGACCACATTCCAACAGGGACCTCGCGTACAACCGATTCAGGTGTGCTTTTCTGTCGCCAACATCCATTATCTAAGCTCATCTTTATTTCAGGGTCTTCCAACAGCTCACGAAGGCGGCAGCAGCGGAACGGTCTTAGATTACGCTCAGGATGTAATTTATATAGTGGTTAATATATATGATTTTCAGCAGTCAATGGAGTGATATACAGCAGTCAAATCAACTGCCTGAAGACCCTTGTACCGACTGCAAAGGGACACTCATACCGAGTGTCAAAATGGCCGAAATGCAGTTCGGGGCGAGTGTGAACCGGCAGTCGGTTCAAGTGTAGCGCTGCAGTCGGATCGGCTGTTTTCAGGCAGTCGGTCCGACTGCCAATTCTGTCCACAGTGAAATCCCTATAACACTCGCTAAATCCTGTTCCCTTCTTTCTGCCGATATGATGAATACCCGCAAGCCTCTCAGTAAGTATATCCTTTTCTCGAGACCATTTACTCACTTTTAATAAGTATTCAACCCTGCGCTTAGCCTAGGAGTCTACGACGACGCATCAGTCACCATACTGCAAGGTCGTCCCTACGGACCGCACTGGGAGCAATTCCTGCTTCGTCTGGACGTGCAAGCACTCTTCAAGCTCTCGTTACGATCCTCTGATATGTTTCGGGTCGTTATGGGGTACATGCAGGAGCGTATTCCGGAATCGTGTCACAAGGATGAATGTGAGCTGGAATTAGCATATTTTTCTGCTGTTCCCTTTGGACGCGTCTGAATTTTCGCTGTAGTGCGGGTTGGTGGACCTCTGGATCGGTTGTCCAAGCAGAGTTTACAGTCTTCGGTGTTGCGGAAGAGATGGTAAGTTCAGCGTTTTCATATTCCGCAATGCTTATAGACTGCAGGATGAATATTCCGTCGTCGAATTGACGCGGCCCGATTGGGACGAAAATGGCTCGGACGGGCAAGAACTCGGCGTCCGGTTTGATATACAACTGGCGGTGATACGCGATATTGTCCTGGCGCATGATCTATCATGGGAGCCGTGTGAGCAGAACATACCTCGAGGCGATCATAGCTGACTTAACGTTAGCTGAGAACAATATAATGGTAAGGCTACCAGACAACCACATGGACCGCAGTGTTCTTGACCTGTACGTTGGCCGTACTCGAGATCCCTGATGAGTATACGGACCGGTCGTATATATTAGACGTAATAAAGGTTGACGCGATGTATAAAAACATGGACTGAAACAATTGTATGCGTATACCCGGGCCCTGGAAGTTAAATAAGCTGAGAGTCGCGATCCGGGAGGTATTGCGCTGACTCCGACGTGATATCCAACAGGAAACTGGAATAAACATGGCACCTGGAAGGTCCCCGTGCTGCCCAGTGCGATCTCTAAATTCAAATGTCTGAGAAACCGGACGATGAAAATCGGAAAGTCGGCTTCTGCTGATACTTGGTAGCTAGGTAGGAGCGAGAGGATAGGATCCAGATAGCGGGCTTTGCCGTGCAGCGGGCTACTTAGTTTATTTTAAGATAGGCCGCATCCATATGCATCCAAGGCTTACTAAGCCGTGATGGGAGACTGAAAACTCTGTAATAACTCAACCAGGTCGAAATAAAACATTCTATCCCATCAAACAATCTTCAAGTCGTCTCTTCGTCTGGGCACCAAGCCCACCCCATTCAAGGCCAACGCCGCTACCCCCATCCATAAACAGGGCAAGAAGATCATCTGCCAAGGCGTGGCGCCCTGTCGAGAACTATGAGCATATCCTCGCAAAGCGCCTCGAGCGCCTGGTATGTGGCGGATCGTCTCTCGTATGAAGCTGAAACTCTCATCGTCACTGACCCCTCCCAGTACGGCGGCCGTCCGGGTTATAGTACGACGCAGGCTGTTGATGGGTACGTGCACCGAGTTCGCGCCGAGCTTGACCGGGGGAACACGGTTTCTACTCTTTTCTATGACCTGAAGGGACCCCCTCACAGCACTTGCCGTAATGTTTTCCACTCCACGTACTGCCCCGCATTGTCTCTCCTCTATGCAGCTAGGTACCATGGTCCTAGGACACTCGAACTATATAATAGTGTGCCTATGAGAGCTACAGATAGCCCTAGGACCATTCAGCCAGACAGTTGCGACCCTAGGGATACTGAGAGTGTCCTAGGAACTCATAAAAGGAGTGCACGTTGTCAGAATCGAACTCACACAAGTATTCAGACGAGCAGATGGGACGTGTGACGTGCGCGACGCCTTAGACATGTCAAACAGAGACAAAGTGACTCCTATCATGAGGATTGGGAGTGTACGCTTTAGGATTGCTGTGTATTGCGCGTCCTAGCGGCGGTGCGGCCCACCAGGGCATGCATTACAGATGTAGGATTACCCAAGAGGCATGGATTATCAACCAGGCTGACTGGATTCGTCCATAGCGGGTGCAATCAGCATCCCTAGGGCATTTCAAATATACCCGATATGGTCCTAGGACCTACCAATGGGTTTCGACGGCCATCTATCATGACGACTTAACGCGGCATTCATTCCAGTGGCTGCTGCATGACCAAGAACCCCGACTTAGTTACTAAATTCTGTTTATCTCATGTATCTCCGTGTTATGTATCAAAGTAGGACCAGAACACCGCACCTACCCAGTTCAACCCCTGCCCTCAGACTCCCTAGGCATGGAATAACGTCCCGTAGGTGTCTTATAAAGGCGTTGGTGTTCTCAGGTCAGCTTCGCAGAGATTTGTACCATCTCTGTTTGTAGTTGCTCTTTAAATTGAAGTTGGTTTTTGGCTCTTAGTTGAGTTTGAGAGTTAGCTTCACAGAGTGTTAAAATGTGGGGTAGAGTGTTTGAGCAAGTTGCTGGTTGGCCTCGGCTAGGTAGCGCGCGGCACCTCCAGAGCGTTTTCATCTTCCTCTATCGGCGGTCAGAAGTTGGCTTTTGTCCTTGATTGTTGCTGGTTGGCCTCAGATAGGTATTGTGCGGCACCTCCAGATCAGTCAATTGCACTAGCAGCAGCTGGAACATTCACAAAGTGTTAAAACGGGGGGTAGAGTCATTAGATAAGTTGCTGGTTGGCCTCAGCTAGGTAGCGTGCGGCACCTCCAGAGTGTGTTCATCTATCTCTATCGGCAGACGACGTTGGCTCTTGTCCTTGATACAGGTTGCTGGTTGGCCTCAGACGAGCTAGGTAGTGTGCGGCACCTCCAGAGGTTGTACAATTGCATTGGCAGCGGTCTTAACACGACCTGTGGGCCTAGGGAGAGATCCTAGGACACGTCTATAATCTATAAAACCTGTATAGACCCGTTCATCGAGGTCCTAGGGAGCATAATTCAGTGAGTTATCAACAACTGAAGGTCATATAAAGAATCTATTGGTTCTTTGATTGGAGACACTATTTGTTCGAGTGAGATTCAGACCTTGCTGTCCGCATACTACGGACTGGACCTGAACTAAGTGAGAGACACAGTTAAGATGAGTGTAGAGTGTGTGTGTGTGGTGTGGTGGTTTTGGTCTGATGTATATTGCACTAGTCCTAGGACCGCACATTACATATCCTTACCCGTGTTGCGTCGACCGACCATATCAACGGTCTCGCAGAATCGAATCTGCTTGTCCTCGGGATTCGGAGGCGGACTATATGATTTAAAAGAGTGAAGGCTTTGTGTCATTCAGTATGAGAAGAAAACTAAATACAGGTGGCCAAGCATCCAATGCTTTGTGCATGACACTAGTCTTCGATAGAATAGATGAGCAGGATGGACATGGGAGGGGTGCTCAATTCTTGGCCCATCTCGCCCATCTGATTTTGGCCCATCTTTTATTTGTTCGAAATAAATAAAGATTTGAAACTCCACTTGACCGCCGTAGGCGGCCGGCTCATCTTAAGGAGGGGATGCCGCGCACCACGAAGGCACAGACGCCCTAGGGGACGCGATGATCACCGACGCCGTGCGTCGTGTGCGCTACCTAAGCGACGCGACGGCTGACCTCAATGCAGGTTCATGCGCAATCTCATCCCCCTCTTTCCCTCACTCCGAGACTACCCACCTCTAGAGTGCACGAGCATCGCCCGGGGGAGAGGTCGAGACATGAGGCGAACGTGGTTTACAACGGCACTGGAGGGTAAGTGAGCGGAGCCAGGATGCGGGAAAAAGTGGCGCGCAGCGGTGGGATTGAAAAATGCTGCTTCCTCTGCGGCGGCGGTCCAGCAGAAAGCGCGTGCAAAGCGTATCCATTGCAATTCACCTCTCTTCCTGTGGGACGAGTTCATGGTAACGCGGCCTACTTGCACGCCAGAACCCCTCCAAAATCTCAAGGGGGACGGACTCCGCACGAATGCTTCGAACTGGTGAAGCCAAATGTCGCGCACTTGAGGGAAATCGGTTGCTGGGCTTTCGTCCTCATCGAGGGTCATAACCCGAAGCTGAACGCACGGTCCGTCGAATGCGTTCTCATCGGCCATACTCCCCAATCGAAGGTTCACCGGTGCTGGGAACGTTCCACGGGAAAAGTTTATGATTCCCGCAACGTACGCTTCATAGAAAGTAAGGACTTTGCGAAGGCTTCTTTCGCTAAGGACCGCCTCGCCGCCTTACCCGTTCCCGTCACTCCGCCTACCGACGCTACCGTACCGACCCCCCTCCCTCCACAGCCACCACACGTGCTGGGAAATTGCCTAATATGGTAACGAAGCGTAATTTTTTCTTTCTGGAAATACGACAATGTGCAGATATTTTTGCAGAACTTTGCTCAGTGGGGACCTGCACTTTCCCCAGGTAGCCTCCGAGGGACCGATCGCACATGAGTGTGGGACCGAAGGAATTGAACACGTCTCCGATTGCGATCTGAAATTTGAGTTGGTTGGAATTCAGTGTTGGGGGAAGAGAAAAAAATTGAAACAACCTTCAGGTTGCAGTTGGAAGTTATCAGGTCTTTGCGTCCACCTCGCCAAATCTCTGGCGGTTTTTCTTTCGTCTCTGGCGCTCGTTTCCTTCTTTCCTCATGCTATACTCTGGTATACCTCGAACCTGAAACTCCATTTCGCCCTTTTACTCTCTTCAAAGCGCTGGAGCGCCGTCAGTTTCCGCCGTTTTTCAGTAGATCCCCGACCCTCCGGATTTCTTACGCCCTTTTATTCTTGTCCACACCAACGTCGCGACCAAGCATTGCAAGTATAGAAGAGAGACAGAGGAGATACACCGCCGACTGGCCTGACTTTTCGTGAGCATAACACTCTTCGTCCCGTATTGCGGCCTCCATTTCCTTTATTCTATCTTCTATCTTCCCTTGGCCCTTCTTTTGCTACGCTACGAGGGAAGACGGAAGCTAGCGCAGCATGCCATCCGGCCCACGTTACATGTGTTGTGGTGCAATGCACCTTTTTCTTACGGCCAAGCCCGTTCCCACTCGCCGAGCCTACTCGCGCAGTGTGCAAGTTGGCATCGGCAGAGACGCTCGTGCGCCGTTACATCCCGTCGCCACCGGCACGGCCCGCGCCCATTGCGCGGCCACAACCACGTGTTGCCGCCGCCCAGGGAAGCAGTGTCTGCCGCTTGTTGATGCCTCGTCACGCCGTTTTCGCTTGCCGTCTCGTTACCACGACTTTTTGTTCATTCTTTAGACCTGTTTCCCCCATTCCCATCACTCCGCGATGTACCCTATTTACCGCTGGGGAGCCGCCCCTCATTCGTCTCAATCTACCTTGTTTCTTTGCACGATCTCTTATGTGTTTACTACGCATCACACCTCCGCGTCTCGACGCGCCGTACTTCCAGCGGATTCTGGCCCTGGGCCGACCTTGTTTGCGCTCTACGTTGCGTCTTTCGTGACTTATATTGCGATCCCGTGTCATTTTATTTGAGTTTTGTCGTCATCTCTGCCCCACGCCGTGCACCCATACCGACCTCATTACTGTCCTACGCCGTCTCTGACCCACGCCACTCACTTGATCCCTGACCTACGCCGCCGGACGCATGTCGCGCAGAACGGGCCCGGAGAAAATGCCGCGACTGCCGCGGCAGTGCGGGGAACTGACGCGGCATTGCGGGGAATTGACGCGGCGGTGGCTGTGCAATTACCGCGGCGGGGGAAAAGTGCCGCGCACTATTTATCTCCTTCCACAGCACGTTGGAAAGCTCAAATAAAGTTGGGGGAATGTTCTTACAGTTAAATACATCTCTTAGAACAAGAAAATCTTCGATTAAAATTTCAACCATATGTCGGACTTGTCCCTAGATGGATCTCAACCACAAACTCCATGCCCCAGTGCCAATGCAACCATATATAACACTCAAGGACATCAATTGAAAGGGTTCCTGAGCCAAATGACTTCCATAAAATGGCAGGAGTTCCCGGCTTCCCTTCACAAATGAAGTCAGACCTCGCTGCTACAGCATAATAATGTTCAACTCACCTTTGAAGAGCTTTTACCAACTTAGAATACCCACAATGTACCAACGTCTGTGTGATAATTGTCCCCTCACATCCCCGCAGCGCCGCGTCACATCCCCGCACTGACGCGTCAACGCCTCGGCAGTGCCGCGTCAGTTCCCCGCACTGCCGCGGCAGTTCCCCGCAGTGCCGCGGCAGTTCTCCGCAATGCCTCGTCAATTCCCCGCACTGCCGCGGCAGTTCCCCGCAGTGCCGCATCAGTGCGGGGCACTGTTTCCCCAGCTCAAATTGATGCAGAGGTGAATCACAATGTTGTCTTCACTTTAAATTAAGGACTAGTCAACTGGACAGAATATCGTATATGACTTTCAACATTCTTTAGTTCAGATAACGTGATTTCCAGGCAATCTACGGGTAACAAGATCGCATACATGGCCATTGATGCCCTCAACATGGCCCTCCCACAAATCCGCTGGACGGAGGCCTCAAATATAATGGAGGTACATTGAATCACCGCGAACCATGTTTGAAAATACTGTTCTCTATTGAACAAATTGATTCTGGGTTGCTTGTATTACAACCTGGGGTAGTGCACGCTAGTCATTTTGAACTCCAGCTGGGATACACATGGTGCATTATGTGAGTTACGGGGGACATATTATAGAATATCCCCTTGTTCAGATTGATACGACACAATTGTGCTATCCAAACAATATACTAAACTTGCAGACCATAGCCTGAGCTGCCCAAGCTCAAATTTGATTAGTAGAATGTGCTCAGCAATTCCGCAGCATTGTATTTGCACTCTGCATGTCCAAAGACCCCCGTTGCTCGACTGAGTGTTTCCAGCTGGTTGGATGTGGTTCAACGTCACCTCCCAATAATCCATGAAGTGATTTGTTCTGATATCTCATTGAAGTTGAGAGCAGTGTAACTTTCTGTTTCTACCCTGATTAGAGGAGAGGCGTATTTTACTTTCGGATTGGTGTCCAGGTAGCCCTCCAGGACCCGCAGGTTGGTTGCATGTACCCTCAAGATCAGCAGGAGAGCTGATATATATTGGCTGCTCTTCAACAGTACAATCCTGAATAATGCCGAGGAATCCAAAACTGCCTCGGATCACAGAGCACGTCGATTTTAATACAGTGAGTGCTCTGGGCGGGTGCTGAACTGGCCCATCTCCGAGGGTGAGGAGATATATTACTGACAGTGTTTTGAACAAGGACGTGGATCGGAACAATATCGAAGGACAGTCGAATAACTGCTCGATGTACAAATTTAATCGGCGACTTCCAGGGAACCTCGCAGTCTATCAGCGACTTGTTGAAATTGACCAGCAATCCCCGCAATGCCACCTCAATCGACCTCCTTTGTCAATGAAAAGTAGCTGGAGCATGAAATGAAGTTGGTTACATCAACTCAAGAGCATGGTTGATCAGTATTCTGGGTTCTCACGGTTCAAACAGATAACCCAGAAATCCTCTGGAGCATCTCACAATGCTCTTAATATTGTGGTTCACAGAGAGGGGAGCAACAGCCGATCCATGTGCGGACAGCAATCTTTGCTGAAGAGGCTTGCCTATTTTGTAGTATAGCAATCTAATTCTCGGCAGCATTCAACAGTACCACTCACCTGAGACTTAATAGATAGGTCGCGAAAAAGCCGTACGAGCCGCATGCGGCATTTGTGCATTGTGCAAAGCTGCACGGCAAATTTGAAATCTGAGAGGTGGCAATTAATTATTGTATTATAAGCTTACCTGAGGTGAAGGAGAGGTGCTGTAGGGAGAGGGAAGATCTTTGGCATTGCCTCTGCTGCGTGGCAGACGTGAAAGTATGGGAAAAGTGAGTGATGCCTTCGTGATGCTTGAAAAATGCGGCCTCCCACAGGTGCACATGCAAAACATAACACTGGAATATGAGATTTTTGAGGCATTGAATGGTACTACAAAAGAAAATAATCAAGAATAGCGAAGAAAAAGCTGCGGCATTGCGCAATGCACAAATTGCCGCATGCGGCTCATGCGGCTTTTGCGCAACCTATCTAATGCACAGACTAATGATTTATTTGAATGTATTAATAAAAACCATTGTCCCAGTGGACACAAGGACCTACATTGCAGTGAATTGCGGGTACTGATCTTCCAGTGAATAGTTGAGTTCCAGACGGACTTTCAGGACTGGGCACGTGGCGTGTATTGGCTGAGATGTACCATATTCTTTGCATGATGTTCAACTATACGCACTGTGTTCTTGAGGTAATATTATACCCATGACTTGCCTTCATCTCTACGGCATTCATGCTCTGGTTCGTGGGATTGCCTCGTCATTCATACGGTGTCCCACATTGATGCAATACTACGGCACTGCATCTCAATGGCAATTCTCCACTGTGTCTGTTCTTCCTTCCGCAGGAGAGCAGCACCATGTCTGAGCATAACTCGTCGCACTGCAATTTTGTCGCAGTATCATGCAGTGCACCTCAACAAGGTCTGAGGCCAGCTGGTAGTATCATCGTGCATTTGTCTGCAGATACGGTTAAAGCGTATTGAACATCAGTGACAGTGATTTAGCCGAATTTATAAGTACCTGTGGGAAGAGAATCCTGCAGAATACCCGTGGCACTCAAACTATCGAACCATTCTGTCCGTTCCAGTGCGGCAATGAATTGCGGGGGTATTAGAAAAACTAAAGACAGTCAACATATGACAAGAGCTTCATTGCATTTGGACGATTAATTTATATTTCAGAGAATTCCGCAACTGACTTTTCGGAATTTTTTGAGGATGAGAGGCGTGGTCAACCTCAGCGGTCTCTCACAGTTGAAAAGACAAGGTTTGATGTGTTGAAAGTAATCAGTGAAGGTGGACATATTCACTGGGAGAACTGCGTTCAACATCTGGAGCTGGTTTCTTGGTTCGCCCCTCATTTTATGGTGTGCTGCGTGAGGGGCGCACCAGAAAAGAAAGAAAAAAAAGGAAATGTGTAGCTGGGTCACCACAGTCCTTCACAGCAACACATTTCCACGGTGGTACCGGCCACAGTCTAATGAGGTTGAGATCATACTCCAACCACAGGTCAGAGAGATTCCTCCGGATACCTCTCCAGGACCAAATTAAGACCCAAGATTAGTCAAGATCCAACCCTTCCCAGGGTATTTAATCTTGTATATGGAATGAGCAGGGAATTTAAGTCCTTTTTGTTTCTCGTATTTATCCTCACTCTGCAACTTCCAATCCATGGGACTAGAGATCCTGTGAGATCCTTGGCACTGTCGCGCCACAGCCAAATGAAATTTGTGCAACATTGCGTGCTTGGGATTTTGGTACAGCAGGTAATCATGCGGAGGCCCCAAACTTCAATAGTTCTTATGGTTCCATTCAACAGGAGAAGGGAAAGTTTGGTTAGGCCTCTGTGCACACTGTTGCTGTGTGCCTCGGCAGTCGGAGTATCCAGTTTGCTAGTCTGCAGGCTCATAATTACCTATGTCGTACGTAGATCAGTCATCAGTTAGCTAACTTAATGTGCAGATGTGTCAACTTGAAATTCATGTATAGGCTGAATATTATCTTCCATATGTTTACATGTCATTGAATATGAGACCTTTGTGCCTGACACTGCCTGTCAGTAATTCTTTGGTGATACCAAGGTCTTAACAAGTTGCGAGAAAACTTGGGCACCGTAGAGAGGGCAGAATATGGCTTGCATACCGTCATTCAACAAGACTGATTTGGCTCACAGGTTTAATCTGCCCCTTTATTACCCTCTGTGATTGTTTTGTGTTGAAATTGAAGCCCAGAACACCAATGCCATGATGTTTGAAGCAGAAAACGGCTCGAAAAATCAAGACCAGGCTGAGGCTACTCCAAAATCGGGGTTGGTTTAGGTTCTGCGGATCTTCATTCATTTTCAAGCCCAAGAGGTCAAACGTGGCCTCATTTACCTTTAACCGATGCTCTGAGTCAGAATTCTGGACTGGACCATTAATCCTGTGATTTTTTGGCCAGAAATTGGTCGGTTAACCAAGATCTAGTCAAAGCCTAGTCATAAAAGTGGGGTGCTTGAAGACTCAATAGTTTTAACATTCAGACCGGGTTTGAACGGTACAAACAATGTATTGGGAGTGCTAAACCTTGGTTAGGAATGGCCTGCGGAACGAGTTAAACGAGGCGCGGCACTTCACCCCTTTGCCGCGGCAATAACACAGCCACCGCCGCGTCAGTGCCGCGCCACTGCCGCGTCAATTCCCCGCGCTGCCGCGTTAGTGCGCGGCAGTCGCGCGGCACGCGCGGCATTTCCACCCAGCCCGCGCAGAACTACGCAGTCGGACCTAAGTCGCGCAGACCTACGCAGCCGGACACGTCACGAAACAAAGGCTGGGGGCTGCGCTTCGTGCTCTCCCGCGCCTCGACGCTGCTTGCATGACGATACAGAGGCTGGGAGCTGCGCCTCGTGCTCTCCCGCGCCTTCGACGCCGCTCGCACGACGAAACAAAGGCCAGGAGCTGCGCTTCGTGCTCTCCTGCGCCCCGACGGCTGCGCTTCGAGCTCTCCCGCGCCTCGATGCACGACAATACAAAGGCCGGGAGCTGCGCTTCGAGCTCTCCCGCGCCTCGACGCACGACGATACCAAGGCCGGGAGCAGCGCTTCGTGCTCTCCCGCGCCGCGACGATACCAAGGCCAGGAGCAGTGCTTCGTGCTCTCCCACGCCGCGACGATACAAAGGCCGAGAGCAGCGCTTCGTGCTCTCCCGCGCCGCGACGATACAAAGGCCGGGACCAGCGCTTCGTGCTCTCCCATGCCTCGTCGACGCACGATCCTGACGACGATGCATGCATCCGCAGACGTATCCCGCCGTCGACGCTACCGCTGACCCCGACCTTTTCTCGCGCAGATCGTCAACGCAAGTAGCCTGACCTAAGCCGCACAGACCTATGCAGCCGGACGCACATCGTGCGTTGCCACCGACTCGACCCCCGACCCACGTCGCACACATATATACTCATCCTGACCGCACCGCACTCTCTGCCTCAAGTCCGCACTCGTAAGGACTTCGTTCCGACCTACCTGTACCTACGTCGCGCATTCGTGCCGTCTTCATTGGCAATACACGTCTGTTTCGCCATTTAATCTATTTTGACTATGCCGGGCTTTCGTGCCGACTATGCGCTGCTGTTGCTGAGCCGAGTCGCGCACTCGTACCAACTTCGTTGCTGACCTACGCCGCCGTTTCCAAACCGAGTCGCTGACTCCTTTTGCCACCCACGCCGGCCTTGTTTCTGTCGCATGGGCCTTGACTATGCCGTGCATTGTCGCTGGCTCGCCCACCTCGCGTCATCGGATCGAGTGTGCACCGGGTCGATCTTATTTATGACCTACATTGCGCCGTTTCTGACCGAGTTGTGTACTCAGACCAACTTGTTTTCTGACGTGTGGGGGTCTCTTCCTGCTCAAGCTGCACTCCCATGCGGGTTTCTTTTCTGTCACTTCGCGCCGCTCCTGTCCAAGTCGTGCATCCGTGCCGGCTTTGTTTGACTCACGTCCCCGTCCCGTTTCCGATCTAAGTCTAGCCCGCAACGCCGGTCTACGACATCTCTGACTCACGCTCACGCTGTTTCTGACCCCCGTCGTTTCCGGCCCTCGTCGCGCGCACGCGCCGGCCCCGATGTCCTGCCCTACGTGCCGTTTGCGCCCAAACCGACTTGTATGTCTCAACATCTCTATAACCAAGTCGCCTTTTGCTCCATGTGTCCCGTGTTACCGTTTTGACCAAGACCATACCTGCCGATCTCGCTGTCGTCCCCATTGCGTCGATTCTGCCCGCTTGATTTCTTTACCAAGTGGTGCTTCCGCACTGATTTTGTCACTGTGTCGCACTGTGGCCTTTTTCATGCCCGTTTCTTTTTGGTTCTGTCCCACGTTGAACCCTTTCCGACGAAGTGCTCCCTCGCTGGCTTCGCATCTGTCGCGACGGCTCTTATCAAGTCGCACATCCGTGGCAACTTATTTTTGTGTCTGTGCCCACCTTTTCCTATTCCTGATCAAGTAGTGCATCGGAGCTGACTTCGTTTCTGTCCCCGTCCCGATGTTTCCGACCAAGCCACGCATCCGTGCCGAGCTCATGACCGACCTACGTCGCGCGGTCCGACCAAGCCATGTTACGTTGTGAAAGATGAGCTACCGACGGAATACAATCATAGCCGCCGAAGTTTGCAAAATCACGTACCTATGTCTCTTTTTACTCTTTCCATCTGTCCTCGCCGCTCGTCGCCCCACATGACGCCCTTAGTCCCCGCACGATCGTACGCGAGGCAGCCAACACAGATGACCCTACGCAGCTAAACCATGCAGACAGATTCCGTAGCGCCTCACATATAACACCGTCCTTCCGTCTCCTTCGACGCCGCCAACCTAATGACCCACCGGACCATCCAAGCACCCACTGTTGCACTTGTAGATAGTGAAGCGGCGATGTACCCGACCTTTTGACCAGACAACACAAACGATGCGGGTCAATACTCAACGCCCTCGTTGACGTACTAAACGCCGGAGTCATCTTCCCCATGCCTAATACGAAGACGAATTGCCCATTCTGCACCCAGTCCAGTTTCGAACTCGTCGCCTGCCATCCCCCTACGTTCGCACCAAGGCGCCCGGACATATCGAGTCATGATCAGGCCCAACGAAGACGTCGCGGCTCCCATTGAGGGACCAGGACTTCATGGCCGTTCTCACACATGTCGGGTTTCACGGCGCTTAGCCAAAATTCGCCGGCCGTTTATGCACAAACCCTTTCCACATGTGGGTTGTCATTGAAACCCATAGCTCGTTGCATCTTTTCACGCTCGTTTACCCGCAGCCGGTGAAGCAGACTTACCTTCCCCCTTTCACGAACCCCGTCTCCGACTATGTATTCAGGCCTGAGGGCAACAAATGCGTGACGCGTCACCCACCGTTGTCGTTTTATGCAGCTCAAGTGGGAGGGAGCTGTCGCAGATACCCGGCTTTATACATCAGCGACGCGCGCGCACACGAAGTGACTGGCCGCCCATTGATGTTATCTTCACTCGAGCAAGGAAACGGGCTTACACAACGCCGCTTGGTCATTTATTGGGACCATCGACAGGGGCGCAGCTGCATTACGAGGTTTTTATGTGTTCAACACTAATACGCTCGCAGCTCAGACCCCGACTTAAACCCCGATACGCAGAGATATATAAAAACCGATTCGAGTCATGTATCCTCATAGTAGTTAACCCTACCGCCGTCGCTCTTGCTCGTCTACCTTAGACGCTGATAACGTATGGTATTTTGCCCCATAAATACCCGCAGAAAACTCGGCGCACCCGGATACCGAACATGCCGCCACAGCAAAGACTTGACACTGTTTCCCATGCCGTACCACGGCCGTTGAACATCGGATACTGGCCTCTCGCTCACGCATTCGCGGCATCAGCCAATCATAAGCATTCCTGTCTTTGGCCAAAGCACCAAATTTCCGTCCCCCGCTACCGCTAAAGCAAAGAACGTTCACGATGTCTTATGCCAAAAAGGATATCCGCTCATGGCGTACCACCCTGCCCTTCATTCTTTATATATCCCGCAGGCCTCTTGTGGTCCTTAGCCCGTTTTGTTGATGGGATCTTTCGTACTCGTTTCCTACTGTTCGCGACTCCGAAGATCTCCGGAGATTTCAATACTCTCGGATGGCTGCCCCGTTTGCATCTCGAGCCCGGCTTTTATATTTTCGATGCCAGTCCCAATCATCCCGCAGATTGCGCACGTACCCCGATTCGTGATGCGAGTTCATAGCCTCGGCAGAACTTCGCATTGCCGACTGTCCAAACAACTCCCGATGTCCGTCTACAGCTTCTGCCCTACGTTACATGGGCCTGCCTTACCATCATCCGAAATAACCCAAGGGTTCCCCTCGCTCTCGTTCTCACGTCAACACATCCTCCTCCAACATCCGCGAACAACCTTTCAGACGCCTCTGTCGAGCCGATGTTTAAATACCTGTCTCATGCTTTGAGACTACGTTCACCGATGGCCATACAGTCCCGTGCGCTGCGGAACAGTCGCTATTTCCGCTAGCTATGATGAATCAGCTCATGTTAACCCACATCGCTCTGCCATTTCTGTGAGATCCTGGTCACCCATTCATGTCTGCATCGAAAATCCTCGATCCATCGACCTTTTATTTCTTTCTCGCTCCTCCCGCTCCCTCGTTCAACGACGCTCACTCGCTCCTCCCACGAGCCCATCGCTCCTCCTCTGGTGTGGGGTGGTGCTTTGCACGAAGCGCAATGCACTTCACTCAATGCACTACGCACAAACCACCAGTTGTGAGTTATCACTCTGGTTTGGTGTGAGTGGTTTGTGCTTCGTCGCACCACCCCAGCTCTCTCCGATCCAGAGCTGGTCCACGCGCTCAGAGCCCGACTGCGACTCGGTGTCTCGGACGCAGCGAACCTGGCCCGCCCGTCTGGTTTGTTCCGCGTGTCCCGAGCCTCTGCGCCCCGAATGGCCCAGTCGCAGCCCTTCGAGCTCTTCCAGCCATGATGGAGAAGGCCCAGCCTTATGCAAACCATTCTTCAAATACACATATGGGCTTATATACTAACTCCGGCTGCCTGCATTTTTTTTCCCGCCGGAGGCAAGCTGGAATCAACTTCTAGATACACTCAGGAGCAGAAGGAAATAATCGATAAAATGCATAGTGATGGTTTCCTATCCGATGCAGAATTAGACTTGGTTCACCATTTTATGATGGTAAATGAAGAGAAATTTGCGTGGCAGGACAGCGAGCGGGGTACTTTCAAGGAAGAATTCTTCCCACCCGTGAGAATGGCATTGCAACCAGGACATAAGGTGTGGGTGGAACGAAATATTCCAATTCCACCAGGACAGCTAGAGGCAAAGATGGTTGGGCTCCAGCCACATAACCATCACGAAGGAGTTCTGTCGTAGCAGGAGACCGCATAAATTGATGGAGTTGGGGACGTATAGCTGTGCGTAAGGCCACGCGTGGGCAAGTGCGGTTTTCCCCAATGGCAGCCCTGTTGATGGACGTGTGGGGATGTTGGGGACAAGAGACCCTGGAACTCTATCGGGCGCATCCTGACGGCGGTCGCAATTCAGGTCGGATGCCATACAGTATATTGTATTCACATTACCTGCCGTGTTTAAGGCCACCCGTGGGCGAGTGCGGTTTTTCCCGGTGGCGGTCGGACGTGTGGGGATGCCGGGGACGAGAGATCCCGGAATTCCATCGGGTGCATCCTGACGGCGGTCGCAATTCGGGTCAGACACCATACAATATATTGTATTCACGTTACCTGCCGTGTTTAAGGCCATCCGTGGGCGAGTGCGGTTTTTCCCGGTGGCGGTCCTATTGATGGACATGTGGGGATGCTGGGGACAACAAATCCCGGAATTCCATCGGGTGCATCCTGACGGCGGTCGCAATTCAGGTCAGACGCCATACAATATATTGTATTCACGTTACCTGCCATGTTTAAGGCAGCCCGTGGGCGAGTGAGGTTTTTCCCGATGGCGGCCCTGTTGATGGACGTGTGGGGATGCCGGGGACGAAAGAATTCCATCGGGTGCATCCTTATGGCGGTCGCAATTCAGCTAAGATGCCATACAATATATTATATTCATGTTATCTCCTATACTGTAGTATTTCGTTCAAATCGACACTGGGTGTGACGCGTGACCCAAAAAACCAATTCGACATTTCGACAACAGCCAAAATTTGGCGTGACACCAGTGAAATTTTCGACATTGAAACAAAAAATTTACTTTTTTTTGGGTCTTACAGGCAATTTTGAGCCCGGTGTCACGCTTGGGGGTTCGACAAACGGCCGCGTGACGCGTGACCCTTGCTAAATTTCGATAACGATAGGGGGGTGCGTGACGCGTGACTGTCGATTTGAACGAAATACTACAGTATTCAAAGCCACCCGAACCTCGATGAGTTTTGCTTGTGCAATCAACAGAGCTTTAACCGGCAAGGACATCCAAAATAAATTAAGGGACATGGTAAGTGAGAGAAAGACCCCACCGGTATCACAACCCGCATCGCCACGGAGACGCGTGACGGTGCCTTTCTTGTCCACTACTACGATACACCATTGACACCATGAACTTACCCCAGGAACTGTTGAAGTGACTGTCCTGGATTTCAATTCAGCTAATAATTCAATGATTCTCAGCATGTGATTGGCAGTGGCGTCGTTGAAGTACCTAGCCGTAGTAATGGTACCTTTGGTTTAGACAGCCTACGACACACTGCTTATTTCCCTCGACTCGAATCCCCAGATGGACGACCTCGACTTCGATATCGGTCGCCTGCTCAACGAAGAGCTGCCCCAGGAAACCACTGCGATTGGATCGTCATCAAATCCGATGCCGGTTGCGCTTGCGGCTCGGACGTACCGTGACAAGTCGCGTGTCACTTGCTGGAAGCGCCGGAAGCTCGGCCATTTCCAGAACGAATGCCCTGAGCCTGGGCCGCTCGTTTCCGCTGCCCCCGTCGCCGCTAAAATTACCGAGACGTTCGCTTTTTGACGGGTTTAGCGCCAGTGGGAGCATTTTCCATATGTTCTTGATTTTTTCCATGTTGATGTTTTTACTTCGTTCTTCTGTAGGACGCGCGACTGGCCAGTGGGAGTGGTGGTTGTTACGGGACTTGAACCCGCGACCGCAGCATAAAGTTCACGGCAACCAGCGCATTGGCTGGCTAGGTCAGATGGCATATCCACTTGAGCCATCTTTCCTTGCGGGAGCGCGGGTGTTCCATCATATCTTTCATTATGTTGAACGGGATATCAATGGAGATCGACAGAGGTCCCAAGTTCAGACTTAATGGACCCCTTAACCACCGATAGAAACATGCGGCTCAATGATGAGATTCCAAAGCCGCTTTCCCCACCAGCGAAATAGGCATCCTATAGTCCAAATGTCATAGCCAGATTAACCATATGTCGAGGTTAAGGTTTCCAAAGAGGAAAAGAAACATGTTTCAGAATGATTTGTTACCGAAGTTTGAACCTCAAGACCACTGAAGAAAAAAAAAATGAACTCCCGAAAAAAAATTGGGTAAAGGAAATATGTTCTTGAAAATGATGCTCCTAAAATATGGCCAGCAGGCAGGGATGAAAAAAAATTCAGGGAGACAAAAAGGCGGCCACATCGCACAAAGCAACTCTTGTACCATTTCGAGTGAAATGACACTCATTCACTCAAAATGCCCCCCAAAAGCTCGGAAATGAGGAACAAAGTCCGAGGATAATAAAAGTACGGATTGACCGCCATAGGTCACCCGTACCCATCACGCAAAATTCTTTTGCAACGGTACTTGGCCATCTTTGCCAGGCATAAAGATGGCGACGGTGTGCAGTGTGCGGCCCTACACGGAGCCCTCTGTCGAAAGGGCTCCGGGCCTACATCAAGCAAAGTCAAATCTACCTCTTTATAAAATTACGTGTGTCCCTCCGAAGCCTTTTCAAACTCTGCCATCGCCGCAATTAGCTGATCAGCTTCTAGCTTCTTTCGTCCATCTCTGTCTTTGTGCCCACCGTGAGCCTATCCTTCGCTTCCTTTCACACAGACTCCGATGCCAACGCACCACCAGTGTTGTAGATAAGTTGATAAGGGCTTAGCTTATTAAGGGCTTAATTCATGATAATCTAAGCCCTTAACATGGGGGTGAACAGACGCTAAGCCCTTATTAAGGCTTACAATCTCCAGTGCCGAAAATCGACCGTTCGGGACTCGGAATCAATGATCGAATCAATAATCGCATAGGGCTCTGGTCAGATTTTCCTACGGGTCAGGTACGGAACGGGTAGACCCGTAGGAGGGGCACCCGTATACGTCCGTGTACGGGTTTCACTGGCCACCAAAGATGGTGCGGACATCGAGTGGGTGGAGAAAGCAGGTCGCAAAATGGCAGGCGGAGATGCGGGAGCTAGACGCGGTGTCTGATGATGCTGGAGCTGCGGGCGTGACGACGAAGATGAGGACCCGCCCGCAAGTGTTCCCATCCCTCCTCACAACGAAAGCAGGCGTACTCCCCGCTCATCACTGCGTTCAAGGCCCTCCTAGACTTACTATCTGGCAAGGTCCCTATGCTTAGCTGGGCAGAGCACATCTGTCTAGGGGCCTACACAATCTCTGTGTAACTCTGTCTAGTTCTGTGTAGCTGTGTGCAGATGTGCATAGGTCTGCCAAGGTATGTATATGTCAGACTAGGTCTGCCTAGCTTCCTAGACTCACCTTCTCGGAATACAGTCGGAAGTGTTTGAAAATTTAATTTTTTGTTGAATAAACACGGGACTGACCCCAGTGTAGTTGGGTAGAGATGAGTTTAGGTACCTGCACTGGCCTACACAGGGTCAGCTTAGGTGACCTATACACAACTAGCCAGGCACTACGAACACTTTGCCACAATTGTGATCAGGTCAGTCTAGTAGACCTACACAGAGTCTGTTTAGCCTCCTGGGCATTCCTTTACAGACCTATACACCCCTTTCCAGACTGAGGCTAGGGGGGCCTTGAACGCAGTGATGGCTCCCCACCACCCTGGCATCTCTCTTCGCTGGTGTTGTCTCCAACCCCATCACGCTTACTCGTCGTGACTGCGTTGTTTCCGAAGAAAGCTTGGATATGGAGCTTCTCGTGGCTGAGCACAGCGACGTAGAGCCCGACGCGGGTGCTTAGGAGGATTCCAGTGATGACTACAACGGTTAATTTACGCCTTTACACCTCTTTCTGCACAATTTTCATGCAGCGGCATCGGTTCCTGTTTTGGGAAATAACCCTTAATTTGACCCTTAAAATGCAGGCCCTTATTAACCCTGAATAAGAGCTAAGGGCTTAATTTCAGCGGGCACCCTTATTACAGTAACACCCTTATCTACAACACTGCGCACCGCCATGGGCAGTCAGGATATCCGAGGACTTTTGTCTGTCTGAGGCCTTCAAACTCCGCTCGGGGATCTCCGCTGGCTCTGAACGTGAAGGCTCCGCTATGATTCAGGCAGAGTCAAAGGCTTGGTCCTCGGACAAGGACGAAGTGCCGGGGCGCGAAGCGCCCCTGCGCGTTCTTGTCTCCTTTATAATAAAGTTTCCTTACAAATCTACTAGTCAACGTCATTTCTTCCTCGTACGCTGCTGCTTCGAGCAGCACACATCATATCTGAGAAGCTGAGTGTTGGACATATTATTAACTGACTCAATTACAACCTCACTCCACCATTTTAATTCCATTGAAGCCCCAGGGCTGTTTTCTATAGCCCTGATCACTGCGAACATTTACAGCTATGCAGATCGTGCTCGGAGGCATTGTTGTGCTTTCAATTACTGGTTTGCATTTTGAACCACGTGATTTTCAATGGTCCACATTTTGAGACGTGTGCCTTGACATCCAGCAAGCCATTTCAATTCCAATGAAGTCCCACATGCCAAATCTAATATGCCTTTCCAGAGTGTTGGTGTGGTACGGTGCGGGGAACGGTAACCATTCTAATAGTTAGATGTCCATATGTACGCAGATGCTTGGATCTGATACTCTTTGAGAACATGGAGTGGTCTACTAATGAACGAAGACGCTCTGCCGGACGATTGGACTTACACAGTGGGGGTTTTAGTGGGTATACAGCCATTGACATTGAATGATCCAAGAAATGGGATAGGATAAACTTTTTACGGCTGGAGTCCCACACTATGGTACTTGTGCGTAATGGCATTTCCTCCCTGGACAACTTCCCCGGCATTAACTGGATTTATCTGGTAGACCCAGTGGATGACTTTTGGAATGCTTCTGCAGACTGAATTTCATTATCCCAAATGCTCCAAAAAAAAAAAAAGATACTCTTTGATCTCTATTTGCTCCGTCGTTCAGACTATCGCTGCCGCAAATATGGTGTATGGTACCCTAGTAGGATTGATTAAATGAGATGTCTGAGCGTAATTTTGGGCAAGCAGACCGATTATTAGGCAATACAAGGACCGGCGGAAACCCCAGCCATTGGAATGAGAATACCTTTTCAAGCCCAGAGGAGTAATGCCTACATAAATGAGAAGCTTTCTGCTTACGGAAGATGGTTCCAATCTTACCGGAATCAGCCAAAACGGTGAAATCATGGGTATGCACCTTACTTGGCCGACGCGGAGTCCTTCTCAGCGCTTTATCGGCCTGCGGCGGGCGTCGTCCTCTTCCACCGGGCGCCGGCACCTTCTTCCTCGCCCACGTACCCATGGTTTATCGTCCTCCTGCCCTTCCTTTCACCTTCGTGCCTAACCTTTACGGTCTTTATGATAATCCTCGTCCGCCTTCGATGCTCAATTATCGGTCTCCGTGCCCATTTCTCGGCCTCCGTGACCATTTATCATTTCATGGTCATCGTGCCCATTCATCAGCCATACTGCCATAATCCCTCAAGCCATTTATTGGCCTTCGTGCCTGTTTATTGGCCTTCGCGCCCATGATTTATGAATTAATCGGCCTTCGTGCCCATCATATTACCCATTTGTCAGCCATAGTGCCATAATCCTTCAGTCATTTATCGGCATTCGTGCCTGTTCATTTGCCTTCGCGCCCATGATTTATGAATTTGTCGGCCTTCGTGCCCGTTTATCGGCCTTAAAAATGCATCCCTCCACCGCAGTGAGCCCACAGAAGGAATAAATTGGAAAGTAGCTATGGGCTGGACTCGTATTTACGGCTCTTTGCAGAACTTAGGGCGTAGCCTGTTTTTTTTTTGGTTCGTTTTCACCAGAACAGCGATTGCGGGCTCAGGTCTCAACGATTTGCGCTGGGAATAGGCTCATTCGATTCGGGCTGTAATTCTGCCGGGCGTGGCACCTTCGGATTTTTTATAAGCACCTTAAATCTCAGTTTGGGGTGTTTCTCACTGTCTGACAGAATAACATGTCCCATAGGAGGTATAAGGCTGCGATTGACCTAGATTTTTAGTATAAGTTACTTGGAGGCATTCTGGAGGGCATGAAATACCGGGCTAGTAAATGTAACTTGTGCTTCAAATATACAGCTCATAGGGAAATTCACTTGATATTCTTCCTGCTAAAGTGTATGATAGATTCGAACATGCTGTACACACCATTTCTGCATACAGGATGATCCCGCAAACTCGATTTTTCAGAAAACACCGATTTTTTTAATTACGAGACAAAGACATAGGTGAGCTATGGATTAAACGGTGTCTAAACTCCTGAAATCGATGACAGTTCGTGCCAGCATTTTATTTGACGTGATTTGGTGATTTGGTCAAAAAAATGGGCCCGAACCAGCGCGCTCATTACTTTTCGCTGCCACTGTACTCACTCAGTGTAATATTTTTCACGTCCTTCCGCTCCCTCGCCCACCGTCCCAGTATATAAAGAGAGCGGTTCACCGCCAAAATCCGGACAAATGGTGGTCCTCTCCAGCTTCCGACGCCGGTAATCAGATGCGGAGCGGGGTTGTGCCGGGGCCGAAGAGTGAGTTCTCACCGGTTTCCCATGGTTCAACGCGCAATGACTCAAGTGGTCACCTGGCCAATGGGAATTATTCGTATTCCACAGCGTGAGAGTGCCCACGGCGGTATAAAGCCTCCGAGTTTCTTCATTATGGACGCGGACACTGTTACAGGATGACCCTATCCCGACGACCTACCACACAGGAAAACTAGAGGGCCTGGAGAAGGACATCCCGCGGCACAGCCTTCATTGGCATTGGGTGTCGTTGATTCTAAGCATTGAACTGGTAGTTATCAGGACCAGGCGGAGAATCCGCAATGTGGTCTCAATGACCTGTGAGTTTCACGGTGACTGTCCGAGCTGATTTGACCCAGACATAATCAGAGCACACCTGAAGGAAGAAAGAATGCATTATGGCTTGTGGGAAGCGTTTACATTTGAGAACCAACTGCGGAGAGTGACCGGTGGGAGGAACTTCGGAGAGCAACACTACTATGTCGAAGATTCCAGAGTCATAGGCACAAAATATCCTTGCGCAGACCTTTCAAACTTTGTCTGGCGCTTGATTGAGTAAACCTGCAGGCACCCAGCCCCCATCGTCTACATTAGACCACAGTCCGCTTTACGGCACACTGGAGACGTACGACGGAGCTTCACGACGATGCTTGTGCTGCAATGCCGGTGTCGCTTCCTAAGTTCCTTGGGGTTGGTTCCTGCAGGCGGTTACATACTACATGCATAAATAGTTTGTTTGTGTGTACAAAGTTCAACATCCTGTCCATCTCTCACTATGTCCTCTCAACGCGGCCGCAAGCGTGACACCAGCCTGTCCCCGAGCAAAGGCCTAGTCGCACAGCGCCGATTCGGAGCTCGTAGAGTGGCCCACTCCAGGTCTGCGCGTCTAAAATAGCCTTCTTCACCCTTGATTTTCTCATTACGTACTCCGGCAGGCCTTGGAGCAACGTATGGCGGAGCTCGAGGAGGAGAATTGCCTCATGCGTCAACAGTTCAATCTGCCTCCGGCAAATCGCCCGCAGCTGGGTCGGGGGCCAACGGGGAGGGAGAAAGCCAAGTCGACATCTCGCCACTCGCCGCCAAAATATGAGACGCTCCCCATCGGCCCTGGGAGGAGGATTAGCCCACTCACTGTACTGTTCCAGCCCACTAGTAAATTCGCGAGCTACGTCACCGATGGAGTGGCGGAAAGGCCAGCGGCGGAGATCGAAGACCTAAAGTCCTGAGAGAAAAATCGTGTTGGCATCTCTTCTAACCTCCGAACTCAATTGTATTTCAGGAGGGACTGGAGCAATCTCCACACAATCGTATTTGGCGGTGAGAATCCGTCTGATGACGAGCTGACCGACTAAAGACACGAAGGATACAGTCGCATCTGAGGCGGGATGTGAGGAGGTGGCTCACTGGGTATCAACGGGGACAAACACGAAAAAGAAATCGAAGAGGGAGGAGAGGAAAGGGGCAATTTCGGTGGAAGTCTCCATGTATTTAGACACCGATATAATGTCATAAAGTTGCTGTGAATTTTATCCTGGTCGACCATTGAATTAATTCTGCCTGGACGTCATGGTCCGACCTCTTTTTTCGGCTCCTTGGAGCGACATAGCAAAAGGTCAATCCAGAACTCCAGTGGTAGGTACCGTTGTGTCGACTTGAGCCTCCGTGCATGCTCTCTGACTTAGAAATTAGAACAACATCGTTGTTGATGGTCTACACAATCCTCTGATGTGGAGGCTCAAGTTCGATTTTTCCAGGGTACATACTTACGTCCATTGGAAGGCACCAGATCATATTTTACTGATTCATGGTTTTTAAGATCATTGCAGGGCTCAGCGAAGGGGACTCCCTCTATGTCCTCCATCACAAGATCGTAATAAGATGGCGTCAACAACCTTGAGTCGATGACCTCTGAGACTGTGTTGAACACTTGGTTCCGTCCGGTGTTCATCATGAGGCAAATACGTCCACGAAATACGTCCAGAAACCTTCGGAGTCCGCCGCATCTTGCATCCCTTCATAGTGGGCTCTGCACCAAAAAATTGCGCGACTCAGGTAGAGAGGAGTTGGGCTCATGGTCTCACTTATGACCGTCGGGACAAGAAGCGGATGCTGGCTGCTCCTGGTTGGGGCTATTCACATATATGTCCAGCTAATTCTTACTGGCGTGACGTTCGACTTACCACGGGGCGATTGGAAGCAGTGCAGAGCCTCCCAATCCCGGCCGGGGTAGAGAGAGGAGTTGGGGTCATTTCAATACAGTACCTTGCTCGCGGGAAGCTCGGGACCATAATTTGATGTAAGAGAGCTTAAATCCGTCAAGTATACCCGCCGAACTCAGAAATCCGAAACTATTTCAAGTGACCGTGCGCACGGTTCCTGCTAGTGTATTATACGCTACGAAGTACAACTTTACATCGCTCTCAGTAAATAGCTACAATGGTGCCCAATCGACCGGAGAATTTTCACTGAAACCACTTCCGCTGGCATGGGCCGAAATACTTTCACCGTAGGTCGCAAGGGACTGATCGTACACGGTTGAACCGGACAACGACTGGTGTGCTGCAGACTTCTGTCGGCAACGCCTGAGGGCCTCGGCCCACGGATTGCTTGCTTCCTCGGAATTTTCCGGGATTTGTTGATCTTTAACCTGGTGGATAGGCAAGGTCCATCCAAAGACTGTGGCTTCTAGGAAGTCAAGGCGGTCATTCAATTTGGCGAGGGCTGCCAGAAGTCCATCTGGGCCGACAACATTGTGATCATATTAGTTTAAGAAGCTTTCGGTTCACTCGTTGCGGAAGACGAACCAATGTCAGTGGTTGCTTTGGAGTTCCTTTTCGAAAGCCTTACTAACTGGGTGGTGGGCCGTTCACAATTCTCAGATCGTTTGCTGTAAGAATACGTCAGTTTTATTCACCGTTGATATTTCACAGTGACTGGCCTGCACTGAAGACACGTTGAATTAGGGTCGCATCGAGTCTTCCTTCTCTTGCAGCTCAAACAGGCCTAACATGGGGTGAGATGGGGAGCTTCTCCGAAAAAAAAACAACATCTCACCTTGTTTGGAAGGAGGGCACCGTTTAATTTCGGCATGGCCAACAATCGTTTTCAACGGCGGAAGCCCATGTCATATATCTTATACCGGAGCCCGATGCATGCTTCCATCCCGGTCCTCGGAATGCAGTAGCTGAGAGTAGGATGAAGCTTAGGTCAGTAATTGCCACCGGAATCGTAGGAGTCCAACTGTGAATACCAGGGAACCTGGGTCACGGTCACTAATCGTTACCGGTATCAGGGTGATGTGGGACCAAAAGCGTGACTTTATCAGGGGGAGGTGATAGACGGCAAGGACCAGGCACGCCGTTATGCTGCCTTGTTGTGTGTTTCGCAAAAAGGGTGAAGTCATACGTGGTTAGTTCTGTTTGTGAATCAGGGCAGCTCATTTGTAAAAGAAAAGACGGGGGACTGCTGCTTCAACAATGCTACACTGAGAATCGACGACATCGAAGAATCCACTCGTCCTCAACCTGTGGTTGAATCCTCGTGGCCTCGTGCAGTTCCAAAAATTTACTTCTCCGGAATAGTCTCACAATCAATCTATTCAATCGTAGTTACCCGTGCTTTGCCGCGCGCCCAGTCCTATTTCATTTCTCCGTGATTTTACGCCTCAGTGTCGGTAGCGTCATTTGCAAAGGTGAGCGGTTCTTTCGGAGTATCAAACTCCGCCGTGATGTGCCGACAAACAGTATAGGTACGTAAGGGTGGTTATCCTTAGAGACTGTTCGGCTGCCATTCTGGATACTGGCAGATTCCTATATACAGTAATTTTCGGAGAAACATGTGATGCTTGTGACTCTTTGTGACCCCGCGCGACAAGTTTTCTCTTTACTGGACTTGGAGATCGTCTCATTTGACCGTTGGAAACGTTCGCCAACGTGTCTGATGGACAAGCCAGTGACACAAGTATACAGGAAGATGGCGGCCTGTTCCTCCAACGTGACGTGCCTCGAGGCCGTTAACCCTGTGAGTCCTTTGAGTTGCGCACAAAGGCAATGAAGACATGGAGTCTCATCCCGAGCTCTGTATTTATCCTGTCCGGGTGTCCTACAATCAATTCATCCACCCAAGCTCTGCCACTCAAGGCCGACGTATGATACTCTTGTTTCCAGTACAGCGGAGTGGCGTACAGAGCCACGGCTTTGTAGATCATGTGCCAGAAGTACTGAATGTGAGAAAGCGCGACCAACAAGACTTGAACCTGGGACCTTCCAAAACTCAACCAAGTTTGAGGGTAGAGACCACAACCACTAGACCAGACCAGCCACAAACACCAACCAAAACTCTAGAATACAGCAGGCAGTGTCCAGCTGTGTGCCCACAGAAATTTAAAGACTATCTAATGTCTGAATCTAACCACTCTATAGGAGGCTGCTCTGACATTGCATTCATCAAGGTGTACTTCTGCCCGTGACTGAACAATGACTCAAATAGTATTAAGTTGGGATAGAGATTTGTTTAATATTCCGTATACGGGGTGTATCAGTAATCGGCGCCCGCGCGGCAAGTACTCGCTGCGCGTCGTGTAACCGGGACGACGTGCGCCGGACTCTACTTCCAACAAGCGCGAAGGTGAAGGCTGTCGAAGAAGAGTGAAAAGTTCGCTTATGTTCACGTAGCCAGCATTCCAGAAAACAAGTCGGCATTCAAATCCGAGCATTTTTACGTGAGCTATGCCTTGCAAACCATTCATTTGTTTCAATTCAATTGATGTGATTTGTTGATTGAATTGATGTGCATCACCACCAAGCCATTGAGGTCACGAGTTTCAAAATGTGGACTGGGCATGAGCATGGCTCCCTCAATACGGCTCCAAACCCACAGGTCTTGGGGGAAATCCTACCCAGAATTTAGCCAGCATTCCAGAAAACAAGTCGGCATTCAAATCCGAGCATTTTTGTGTGAGCTATGCCTTGCAAACCATTCATTTGTTTCAATTCAATTGATGTAATTTGTTGATTGAATTGATGTGCATCGCCACCAGGCCATTGAGGTCACGAGTTCCAAAATGTGGACTGGGCATGAGCATGGCTCCCTCAATACGGCTCCAAACCCACAGGTCTTGGGGGCAATCCTAGTATTTTCACCACTGCAATCATTTCAAGCCGGATTTTAACGGGGTCTTGCTGGAATGATAGCCAGCGAAATTTGGGTTTGAACTGTCTCTTTGGATTTGTTTTGACGGCCCTGGTGCTTTTATACAACAGCTGAGGGCTCTGCATGTCGATCCAAACAAATGCACATGAACCTCGGCATGATGGGCAGAGAGTTCACACCAAAACAGTATCTTCACCACTGTGCAATCATTTCAAGCCGGATTTCAACGGGGTCTTGCTGGGATAGCCAGCGAAATTTGGGTTTGAACTGTCTCTTTGGATTTGTTTTGTCGGCCCTGGTGCTGTTATGCAACAGCCAAGGGCTCTGCATGTTGATCCAAACAAATGCATGTGAACCTCGGCTTAATGGGCAGTTAGATGCCGCCGCCAAACAAATGCACATGAACCTCAGCATGATGGGCCGAAAAATCTGTTCCCTCCACAAATTCATCCACCAACATTCTCCGGTGTCTTGTAGCATCGTCAAGGCTTATATTGCCTTTCACATCCGCAAGAGACCCACAGTGGGACGCTAAAAAAGTGACCGCAGCGACGCCGGGACATATAGCACAGTTTATCATCCAAAAATGCGTGAGAAAGCTAAAGGCTGCGAAGGCAAAAAGGTAAGGTTATTCCTGACTTTGAGCCGGGCAATGACACCTCTTTCATTTAGTATGCGACTGCCGTCTCCATCCGCGCTGCTCGCCGTACCATACGTCCAAATGAGAGTGTAACTGAGTGGAGCATTGACTCGAAAACTGGTGAATGGTAAGTATTCTTCCATTGCTGCAATATGAGGCTAACTACTTGATAGTTTCGGTCTGCCTACGCGCTCAACACATGTCTCTGAGTTCATGACTGGGTTAGAGAAGATGAAAGCTAAGGCCGGTGAAGTATCGGTCTCAGCCCGTGCGCTGTCTTTGAGTGATATGCACAATCTCTACGACCTCTGCTTTCGTCCCAATGCGACACCAGCCGAGATGAGATGGGGCATTGTGCGCTACGTGAGTACCTACTATTTGGTAATTCCGTGTAACTCACTGGTCTTCAGACGGCATATTTATTTGCTTGGCTACTACGTTTTGAAGAAGTTGGTCGGATTCAATTCGAGAGTATCAATATCATTCCTGGGTCTCGTACCGGGGCTGAATGCTGTTATACTCTCTGGATTATTCTACTGGGGTGTACACCGCCATTTCAGTCCGGTATTTCTCAAATGTTAGCACGCGGACCTCGACTGAACGTATGGCCAAATATTTCCACTGTGTTGATTGAATGTCTTGTCAATGTTCACTGTACAACATCATAGGTATATCGTGATAATGTTCTTTCGATGTTGGTCCAACATTCTATTTTTTTCTCGCTGGACCTCGCCAGCATAACTCCCCGAGACAACAATCACGGTGAAAGCAGGTACTAATATTAATATGCCTTCTTTTCTTCCGTCCTCGCGCATGCATTGACACCACTCCCTCAACTTAAACAGCAAATTTGGGTCTATTCGACATCTATCAGCGGCCCCGCCCGCTCCATAGCACTAGCGGGGTTTGAAAATTTGAATATGTGCTTTCGTAGGCATGAAAATACGGGTCTCACTTGGCAATATATAACAGTGTGCTAATATTTAGTCGTAACATCTATTGAATGAGAGTGTGGTTTTGCAGAGCTCCTCCTTCCAGGTCCTCGTATAGCATAATTCTTGGTTGAATGTCTGAGTGCGGCAGTCGGATCGACTGTTCCGTAACACTCGAAGCGACTGTTTTCAGGCAGTCGATCCGACTGTCGATACTGTCCACAGTGTTTGGTTTTTGAAAATAACCCCTTACCTGTGATCTCGACAGAAGAGCGCTTCTTGACCCACTTCTGCATGCCTTTCGTTCAAGTTCTATCGGTTACACGCCCTGCTCCCGCATAGACTCTGCATTACAAGCACATTGTACCGCTTTCTCCACCAGATTGTACTTTTAGTAGTCAACATCGTACCTGAAAACTCTAAGAGGGTCGGGCCCATAAACACAGTTCCACAGCACCCTTGGCAGTAGCGAAATTGAATTCATCATCATCACCATCATCGTAGGTAAATACAGCAACATTCTGCCAATATTGGCGATGCCTATATAAGCTGTTAATGCTTGACCGAAATTGACTGCGCATGCACGTAGGAATCAGTGGCAGTTCTAGCAGTTCAAGCGTGACATCTACTCTTCCTCGACGAGGAGCTCTCGGTCCTCCTCGACGCTAGAAGGGCAGAGGTGAATGGGTGAAGCAGGGACGGGAGATGGGAAACGCACGTGGCGTCCTGGTACTGCTGGTACTCCGCGACCAGATCCTGCATGTTGGACTCGGCCTCGGTGAACTGCGTACACAAGCCTTAGTTTAGTGAACCTGACATATGCAGCACGCAAAGTCTGACCTCCATCTCGTCCATGCCCTCCTGGGTATACCAGTGCAGAAACGCCTTGCGCTTGAACATGGCGCTGAACTGGTCGTTGACTCGCTTGAAGAGCTCCTGGATGCACGTCGAGTTGCCGATGAACGTGACGGTCATCTTCAAGCCTCTGGGCGCGATGTCACAGTGCGCAGTGAGCACGTTGTTCGGGATCCACTCGACGAAGTACGCCGAGTTCTTGCTCTGCACGTTCTGCATCTGGTCCTCGATCTCCTTCATTGCGACCTTGCCGCGGAAGACCGCCGCGACGGTGAGGTAGCGCCCGTGCCGTGGGTCGGAGGCAGCCATCATGTTCTTAGCGTCGAACATTTGCTGGGTGAGTTCGGGGATGCTCACGGCGCGGAAGTTGGCGCTCCCACGGGCGGTCAGCGGTGCGTACCCGGTCATGAAGAAATGGAGACGCGGGAAGGGGACTGCGATGCGTCGACAAGCATTCAACGAGTGGGCTAAATCAAGACGCACCCATGTTCACGGCCAGTTTGCGCAAGTCCGAGTTGAGCTGCCCGGGGAAGCGGAGGCAGGTTGTGATGCCGGACATGACGCAGGACACGAGGTGGTTCAGGTCACCATATGTCGGTGTCGAGAGCTTGAGCGTCCTGAAGCAAATGTCATAGAGCGCCTCGTTGCCGATACAGAAGGTCTCGTCAGCGTTCTCGACCAACTGGTGGACGGAGAGGGTGGCATTATAGGGCTCAAATACATGAACGTCAGCGCGACTTGCACATAAGGACAGGCGAACGCACCTCGACGACGGTATCAGAGACCTTGGGACTGGGCACGACCGAGTACGTGCACATCATCCGATCGGGGAATTCTTCGCGGACCTTGGAGATTAAAAGTGTCCCCATTCCGGAACCAGTTCCTCCGCCAAGGGAGTGCGTGATTTGGAAACCTATGATCAAACACAGTCAAAATTGGCGAGCGAAGTAAAAAAAAAAGACGGAGACTCACCCTGGAGGCAGTCAGTGCCCTCCGCCTCCCGCCGCACAACATCCAGCACAGAGTCCACGAGCTCAGCTCCCTCGGTGTAGTCTGCACCACATGGTCAGCTACCTGACACGATAAAATATGCGACAACTCACGTCCTTTGGCCCAGTTGTTCCCCGCGCCGTTTTGGCCGAAAACAAAGTTGTCGGGGCGGAAGAGGGAGCCGAGGGGCCCTGCGCGGACCGAGTCCATGGTCCCAGGCTCCAGGTCGATCAAGACGGCGCGCGGCACGTACTTGTTCCCGCCCACCTCGTTGTAGTACACGGAGATGCGCTCGAGCTGCAGATCGTTAGTGCCGTTATAAACACCATCAGCGCCGATGCTATGCTCGTCCGACAGGACCTCCCAGAACTTGGCACCTATTCAGCGCAGCAATCAGGATCCGCGTTGGTGCGCCTGCAACAACGACACACCAATCTGGTTGCCACACTGCGGAGGTGGTCAGCACGTTAAAAGTGGCGCAGAGGCGGGCAAGCACATACCTGTCCGGTTTGCAGGTGCACAATTTCACGCATGCTGGAACAAAGATGGTCAGCTTCGCGGTACGGCGCCCACGCGTTGGCAGCAAGCACTGGAGCGAGGGAACGTACATGGCAAGGTGAAGGGACGAAGGTCAGAGTGACTCACGCCGTTACTATCTCGTGACCACCTCCTCACGTGACGTGCCGTAACACATTTGATTCTTGGGGTTTTTTTTTTTTTTTTTTGGGGGGGGGGGGCGGGGGGGCGATAATGAAACTTAGTCTCTGCCAAACTCAGTATCTGACTGATCCGCTCCCAACAGATGTTTTTCAATTTCATTCGGGTTTAGGCCACCCTCAACCCATACCAGCATGTGACAGTGAAGTGTGCCTCGACCTTGACCTTCGACGCAACCATAATAGGCGTCAACAATTTCAAGAATTCCACCTTCCAGGTCTTTCTGTTCGGGATCGTAACCAAGAAGTGCGGAAATGAATACTTGCATGTATATATTGAAAATCGAGCAGCAATAACTGGATTTTTTTCAATCAGTACGGATTGGTCCCAATAGTTTGGGACATCCTCTGGAAGTAATGCATCAACATCGATCTCTGAGCCAGCCAGAAATTTAACGATCGGATTGAACACGTCAACCGGATTAATTGTAATGTAAAAACTGGGCAGTCCTTTCTCAATCATTAACCCACGAATTTCGTTTCCCATTGCGACACGAGCAGCAGAGGACCCCGGAGCAGAGGCAGCGATACCATTCACCTGCTTCAATAAGTTGAGCACTTTGCGTTCTTCAGCATTTTTGAGGGTAATAAACCCACCGTTTGCAACGCGCTCAGAAACATTGGTGACCACGGTGGGGGATACAGAGGCGAACTGCGAGGCAACAAACTCAAAATTGGAACGTTTGAATTTTAACCCTGTGTGCAAAAGCATTTCATGACGCTGTAGGATGTTGAATGCAGTGAATGAAAAGGAGGAATGTTCTTGGAATCTTCGATCAGCCAAGTTCAAGAGGTGTTTAATGTGATGCTTCATGGATAGAGGTACAGTTCGTCTCGAATCATTGGGCCCGCCAATACCATACGGAAAGAGCGTAGGATACATTAAAGGAAATAGAAAACTGTCTTGCCTAAATTCATTCTCAGGTTTGTGGTCATGTGCAATTTGAATGTAACCGCCTCCACTTTTCTGGACATGACGGAGTGCTGCAGCACGTAATTCATTTGAAGACGCATGGCTGTCAATTTCTGTGATTACAATATTCTGGAAAAGATTGAGTCATCGGGTTTAGAGGACGGATCGGGAGATGGAGTAGAATCATATCTGGACGTAGCGGCTTCGTTGGCAGCGCTGGCTCGAACGTGTTCAATGTTGAACGACAAAACGGGATTTTCTTCCAGTTCGTGGAGGGTTTCTTCAGAGGATTATTGTTAGGGGCCTGGACCCGGATACAGACGCGTTACTTATTTGGATCGTACGATGCTTCTTTTGGCTTCTTGGTATAAATACTAGCCATCTTATTTGTGTTACTTTACCTCTTTTCTTACCATTACCACTACGTGCAGTACTTTTAACAATACACATTGTTCGAAGTCAGCGCTGTGCTTGCTTAAGAAACCCGGGTCTTAACACTTTTTTGACTTTGCAAGCTCATTGCGAAGTACTGCCCACTCGTCCCCAACGGACGAAACACCCCACCTCGCCATCTACACGAGATCTACGTGAGCTTTATCGTCTCCCGACGAAAGCTTGCCATGATCAGCGATATTCCGCCATCTCCTGTCGTCATTGACGAGGGTCGCGACGAATCGCTGTGAACGCCTTGACTAATTCCATCGTTCCCAATCCGCTGCCCGGGGCTGTGCCTTCGCACAGTAAGAGAGCCGCGCAGATTGATGTCAATGGGACCCGCGAACCGTGAAAACGGATCGTATTTCTGCTATTCTGCCAGGCCCAAAAATACTCGCTGGGATTCATTTTGGGGTGGAACCCGGGCAGAGAATGGCACACCATGCCAGGTGCGGCTTCGATGAGCTACCATTGAATCGAATAAATAAGTAAACACTCCGATGAATAAATGGAAACCCACGAGCTCGAGCTGAGACTTTTCACTGCAAAATCTGGCTGCAGCGAGAGTATGGCACAGGACACGCACGTGACGCTGTGGGCGGTGGTGGGGCTTTTTTGGCTTTGGTTCTGCGTCCCTCCGCACAAGTTTAAATTCATCGAGGGTGCGGATATTTGGAGGAGGAGGGGGAGGAAGAAGAGGCTCGCAGCCTTTGTCGGAGTGCTGTTTGAATCGGTACGTCTTGTACGGCCCATTCATTTGCACCCAAACTTTGCAGGTCCAGCACTGGACCTCCTTGGACGTTGGCTCAAAAGTGACATTGCTATCCCATATATCTCGGATTTTATCCCGGAAGTTGCGAGTCCTTACCGCAGAAGGGACGAACTCGACGCTCTGAACCTGTGCTCGTTGTTTGCGGGCGAGAGAGGCCGACAAGCTAGCGCCGGCTGAAGAAACATTTGAAGTCGGCGTCTCGGATGACCGTGCAGTGGCTGTTTTGGACTTGCGGGAATCTGTTTTTTTGCTCTTCGTGCCACGTGCAGCCTTAGGCTTCGGCGACGGTTCACCCGCATCTGAAGGAGGATTGATTTGCGGGTGAAGAAGGAACCGGTGATTCGGGCCGACTCAGCAGTTTTGGGCACCTCCTTGCGTTCATCCACCATGAAGGTCGTGATGCTCTTTCTGCTGAGACCACGCTCCGTACTTGGCCAGATACTCCTTCCGGGTTGTGCTGTCTTTGATTGGGCCTGTCGCCACATCATCCACGATAGGCAAAAGCATCCGCAAGACCTCGGCGAAGGTGGTATCCACGATGAGCGTGATTTTGTCTTCAGATAGTCGCAAGCGAAGGGAAAGTAGAGCAAGGAGTGCGTCCACTATCTCGCTTCCAAGATACTCCTTGGAAAAGAATGCCGCTAAATTCACAACTGGAATGCCTCGGTGGAGACTGCAAATGGGGGACATGGGACCTGCTTAGAGGCGCAGAGCGCGAAATTCGGACGCAAAAACGATGGAAACTTACCAAAAACCCGATTTTCAGGCCACTTTGAGTGAGTGTTTATAAACCGGTTTATAATCACCCTGTTTACAAACGCAAAATAAAAAACTGTTTATAGTTGTGCTGAGAATTATAAACAGCACCCTAAGTGGGACGCCTATAGGGTTGGAAAGATCTGCGAAGTGGGTGGCAATGTGAGATTTTCCATGTCATGATTTAACAGCATCACGCATACCTCTCAGCGGGGGCTCGCCCAATGAACGAAGTTGACAAAACTAAAAGAAGAGTCACGTGTTTCAAAATGAAGGCCATTGCAATTGAGGACAGTAATCCCAGGTCATGCGTTTCAAAATGTATTCCATTGCAATAGAGGACAGATCACGCGTTTCAAAATGTATTCCATTGCAATAGAGGACTAGCCACGCGTTTCAAAAGGACACTCTCAGATTCTGAACTGCTGGCAGAGATACGGTTTGTAGGGCTCCTTCATTTTCAAATATTCAGATCGTTTCTGAGTCGGACAAATAAAATGAAACGACTCACACCATGAATGTCACAAAGCGTTTTGACAAACGATTGAATGGCAAAATGAGGACATCGGACATGCGCAGTGCGGAGAATTTCGAGAGTACGCGTGGTGATAACAACAGTGGGATCCTAAGGAGCGCAAGGAAACAGCCCCTGCTTGATCAGTGCTGCAGCAACTCCTCGGCCACCAGAATACAGTGTTGCATTCAATACATAAGTCTCTGCTGTACAATGAGTTCTCAAAAATAACTAGATTTCACTTCATGGCACGCACCAAGGATATCCACGACTCGGATAGGGAACTCTCCCTCCTCTGCACTTCTGTCAGTGCGAGGAGGCTCCGGTTCCCCCTCTCCCACCCATTCTATATACACATCGACCAAATTCTTCATCTGGCTGTCGAATGCACGGGTTCTCTTCTCGATTCTGTCTCGTCGAGTCCTGTTCGAAAATCAGTAAAATATTGATACTCCGCTTGTCAACTCATAAGGCCCTCCGGGCATCCCTATGCACCCGAGTTTTATATTATATCTATGACTCTCAGCTCGAGAGTGCATGGAGGAGGTATTTAATGTAGATGCGGCTTGACGTGCGTCAAATTCAAATTTTCCTTTTACGGTGGGTTATTCACCAGCGGCTCGGAAGGTCATAACCTCACCTATATCACAAAGTGAGGGAGTGATCTGGGCCTTCGATAAAACTCTTTCAAATCTTGGGACCCTCTCTTGCCTTTGACGTTTGAACGTGGGTTTCTGGTCCCTCCGAGGACTCGCGGTGGAAGCATTGAAGTTCTACTTTCCCGAGATGCAAAGTCGCGATATCTTATTCATCCGTCAGAAATAGTCATACATGTATAATCGGAACATGGCACAATGGATGTCAATAAAGTGGCGCTGCTACGTATTTGGGCAATTTTCGGCTGTCAACGAAGATTGACCAACCATGTCCGTCACTCCCCTTTCCAATAGGCTCTTCTTGAGACTGAAACGTCACGGCTGCGGCAGGGCGTGATTCACAGGGGTGGAAGACTGGAGGCTGGGTGTGGGTCTCAATATATTGATCTGTCTGAAAAATAGAGCAGGAGAAATGAATGATGACATTGTTCTGTTCAAAGAAGGACAAAAAGAAAAAATGAGTACATGCCGTGCAACGCAGCGGCCCTAACTCCCTGGTTACGGAGCATCGCGAAGAAAAATTTATATTGTTGCTTGGTGGCCGCCGAGGCCAAGGAAAATAAAATATTATACTGTTGTAGTGTCTACGCAAGCCACGCGGGCCATCGCTATGGACATAGTACTTTTTGTTGTGAAGCGTCCAATTTGCCGATGGTGTCTTTCCCGATACTACGAGAACGACACATGGAATGAAACTCATGACAGCTCGGAACGTGTGAATGCCGATGTACGCTTGGATCCCGAATTGGATGATAGTCCAGTGATGTTTATGCCCATCTATTGGAGGCATCGCCTCCAGATCCGATGAGGGCAGCTGAAGCGCTGCATCTCGCCATTCAGAAGCTTCGAGAGCAGCCCGGAGCAAAGAAATCATTTTTACACTGGGTGCCCTTCATACATTTTGGGGTTTAACTTGGGGGATATAACAACTGTGTAGGATATGGGTAGGTGTCGTAGTAGTCTTGTAGTAGTCCCTCTTTCTATAGGACCCCTTGAGAGCTACAGTCTTGATTTTATTCGACAGAGTGTTGAGCTTACAGTTGCAACCTCTCTCAACAAGCCTATGTATATTGCCTCCGACTTGAAGTTTGCATATTGTGTCCAACCTAAGAAGTTTGAGACTGGAAGAAGAAAATGTCAGAGACACGAACTCAATGGCCGAGAGCGCAAGCAAGACTTGAAACACAAAAGATTGAAATAGACTTGTCACTTCACTCGACAGGAAACCAAGCCAGTTGAGCACTCAAGACTCAAGACAAAAACAAGACTCGCAGGCTACCGATTCCCCACCAAGCCAAGTAACACTCACTGCAAATTTACACCAAAACAAAGTGAGAAAATCCGATTCAAAATCTCGAGTAGATAGACCCATAAGAACACCAGCCTTTCCCAGCTGTAGATCTAATATTCCATGATCGGCCCGCAGTGCAGCGCGTTTTCTCCTGGACCAATAGACTAATAACTCAGACACAGTTTCTTTCTGCTTTTTATATTCATGCTCAAACTCAACATTGAAGGTTAATATTCCGACCCAAGCTCAAACACCCAATGGTGACATCTCAGAGACTCAAGCTGAAAATTGATGCTTCATACAGTTTACCCCCACTCCTTGCGACACCAGAATGTATTTTGGTGATAGCTCCTTGCTTACTGCACATTTACCAGAAAACCTTGATGCACCCCCGGATTATCTAGCCCGGTTTCATGCAAATCCATGAAGAACTGCCCGAGGTATGGACAATTCTTTGAAAATATCCCAAATGGGGGCGAAAATCGGTCGCGCCTTCGGTACTGACATCGGCTGTAATGATGAGCGTTGCCCTGACGAGATGTCATCGAATCCAGCCTGGGATGCTTGTCGTGTGGCATTGCGTCTTTTTCACGGTGGTCTGGAATGCAGCCACAGCGCAAGGGCCATAGACGACCAGACACATCCGTTGAGCTTGCACTTGTTTGTATCAAATCTGCACGCGTCCACGACACGTGACCGGTTTGTTATCCCGCTCACTGTTCAGTGGCAGTGTTCTCCCTTTGCGCCGAGAGTGAAACATCCAGCATAACAATTGTAGCGCGCTTTGTGGCAGAGCCCACTAACTCGGTCAGTTGTAAAACCTCCATCCCCTGACTAGGGTTCTGTTTATAATGCTGGTTTGTAAACATGTTTCTAAACAGGTGTTTACAAACCCGGTTTTTAATCTCTCGGCCCAACCACCCTGTTTTTAATTCAATGTGGCAGTGCCCGGCTGGACCGAGTCGTCTGAATATCACAAGAAAAAATATGGTTCGGCTGACTGCACGACATAATATTTCACCAGATATTTCTTGGACCAAGGCATATACCATCTGGGGGTATAAGAACGTGCTTCCTCGACTGCTTTGTGGACATAATTTACTCAAAATCAGTCAAGCACATATTTGCCGGGGTGCAAGAAGTTGGTTCCGGGCCTCCGCAAGCATAGGTTGGAGTCCGCGGGCGAAAAATTGCATATATACCCTGTTGCCGATGCATTTTGGTGAGCGTTTATAAACATGTTTATAAACACCCTATTTATAAACCAGAAATTAAAAACTGTTTATATATGGCCGAAGAATTATAAACAGAACCCTACCCCTGACACCGACTCTATTAAATCCAAATTGAATCTGCGAATTCCAGTTTCAGAATGCACCAGGAGCTCTGAATTTAAATAGTGGGATGTACACTTTGAATGTATGTTTGATCCTATACTAGTTCAGCACTCATAACTGAAACCCCCCACTTTCTAATAAAATTTGGCCAGAAGCTGGAATAATAAGAGACCGCTCCGCCGATCATGCCCATCATCAATCCAGATCAATTCGGCGAACTTTTGAACTGCGCCCCAAGTGAAATTCAACCTTCTCGCAGATACTACACACACGTACGTTAGCTACTATATTTGTATAGAAGTCATACTACAGAAGGACTGGGTAGGAACGGCTTAAACTGATGGACTGATTTTTAGCAATCATAATAGGGGATTTCGCGACATACCAAGCAAGATGATCGAGTTGGTCGGAGTAGTGTTGGCCGGTAGCTTTCGGTGAATGTATTCTGAGGACCACGGACAATGCACGTTTGAGCAATTGTCGCCGAGTCTCCACTTCAGGGCGACGTCCGTAAAGGGAACTTCAATCGAAGTGTTATCCTCAAAGCTCATGTCGTATCCACCCCAACAGAAGGTCCCTACGCCACACAAGCCCTGGATACGGCGCCATACTGCAGGACAATTCCACCCACACGACTTGCTCCAACCCATGTTGGAGAGAGAGCGACGATAGCCTCGCATCTGTAGGGACACACAAGACGGGATAGAGGGTTCGAACCATCCCTCCAGTGCACGCCTCTTGTTGAGGAGCTCAGGATACAGGATATACATCGATGAACAAGTGGCAATGCACATTCCTAGTGTGCGCCCGAGTCAAATCAGTAAAGCGAGCTGGAAATTAAAGAAACTCGTACCCAGAGTAGCAGTGGCGGCAATAGCAGGAGTAATCACGCATGTGTCAATGCTCTCAGAGACCATGATAGGTTTCCGCTGATTGCATAGGCAAGTAAGTAGATTGTAGAGACCAAACTAGATGGACTCACAGCAATGCGCGAAGAATATTAGTTGATTTGGGTGAAAAATGATTCCCATCGAGCACCGTTGCCGAGCGGAACATAAATATTCAAGTTATTGGGGGTCCAGTCATCAATTTCGTCGTCCACAGGAGGAACGAGGGCCAGAGGGAGGGTGGAGCCACCGATGGCTGAGCCTGTGAGCTGCAAAACACGGAAAAACTCCTCCGTGTTCTCAGCACCGACGAAAAGTTCGACAAGGTGGATGAGGCGAATGCGGAAGAGAGCTTTAACCAGGGTGCGGAATAGGTGGGAGGTGTGACTCAGCGCGATCATAGTAGCGAGCGAGCAAGCCTCCGAGAGGTGATATAGGATGAGCTCATGGCAGGCTAAGAAAGCGGCAGTCTGAATATTAGCGGCCGTTGATCGCAGGTCGTAGTACTTATCCAAACCAGCACGCTTAATTTTACGTTGAGTTTTGATTTTTTTGGGCTGATGACCTTTAGCCATCGCAACTGGGATATATGGTCAGCGGGAGGTTATAGTGAAGTTACTGAGGCCTACTTGGCTACGGATTTCAGCCGGGTAGGTAGGGCGAAGCAGTTGGTGGAGGGGAGGGATGGATCAAGTGTCGCAGAAGGGAAGTGGGTAGCGCAGAGCCGAAGGAGGGCAAACTGGAAGAAGGGTGTTTAGGTGAGTGCCGTACTGGAGAAGTAGTTATGGTGTACGTGCACCACAGCGCCAGAATAGGAAATCAAAAAAATTGTTCTGTCAAACAAAAGAAATTTCCCGAGCATCAGCAAGCTGAAAGAGTGCTGTACCAGTGTCTCGGTCTCCATTTCTGATGAAACTATCCGTGAAAAATACCCATACCCACGTCGCAACTAAAATTGCTGAGTGGATCGAAGGGAGCTGGAATTGCCCACACGGCCACTGGCACGGTTGCACATTCCCATACCTACGAAGTCACAACTGAAATTGCTGAATGGACCGAAGTGAGCTGGAATTGCCGACACGGATACTGTCAAGGTTTCACATTCCCATACCCACCGTGTCGCAACTGAAATTGCTGAGTAAATCGAAGTGAGCTGGAATTGCCGACACGGAATTCCGTGTCCCACAGTTGCATTCAATTGAACAGAGTTCCATATTTCGCATAGATGTATTATATTCTGTTATGTACGCACCACGTAGCCGATTGTATCGCCGGTTGTATAGAACTGAGCTGAAATTGCCGAGACTGCCAAAATTTAGTCTGTTTCCGTTTCCTTCCTTCCTTCCGTTTCACATTTCCCAAGTTAGTTAATTGATGCAATCAGGTCCATTAAATTCCCAGATCTTCAATGTACGTGAGTGTTTTGATTTATGAATAGGAGTGAAGAGGTATCCTCATTGAGTTATTCCGACCGCCAATCATCGAAAGCAACCAAGTAAAATCGTGATCATTCTAATTATATCCCAATGAGCAACTAATGGGCCGAGTGCTAAGGATTAGTGCTTGGATGAACTTCAAGCCATGGTACTGTCCAAGATGAAACTGGTTATTTTTTTTAAGTTAGAAGTCTTGCAGATACAGTGTCAAAACCCGGATGCGAAAAAAATAAAGCCGACCTAGTATTGCACAGGCATATGGGCGAATTTCATCATAAGATCGGATCTGGGGGAAGTTCAGACCCTGAAATTTACGCACAAATATTCTCAGGATTTTTTGGAGCCCTGTTGTGTCGCATGGCCCCATCACTTATTTTGCTGTTTTTGGGGGTTTGACCCGGATGCGAAAATTCCGATCAGAAATGCCCTTTCACTCACTCTCTCTGCCTTCTCCTGCCCTGATGTGCCCTCACATACCCAAAGACACCTCAAACAGATAACCATCTAGGCTTTTCAGGGGGTAGATCCCTCTGGGGGTCAAAACATTGAACAGCTTGAATCTGCCTCCGATCACTGGGCCGGAGAAGATGTGTGCTCCTCCCCGTTGCCTATACTGACTGAGCATGGGTAAAAACCTCTGGGCAGTACCCCAAGATACAGGATTTGTCTTTTAAAGCATTGCAGATGTATATCAACTACTACTATTACAGAATATACATTTCTCGGGCACCATCATTGAGATTTAGCCATTTTTGGCAATTGTTTGATTTTTCGCGTGTGCTCAACAGGCTCAATGCTGATTTTTTGTGCATTAAATTACTCATAGGCTTTATTGTTATTCCAAAAAAAAAAGAATGAGGCCGAAAGCCGGCCAGGTTCCTGCTCAAAATCTATTTTTTTCGCATCCGGGCATTTTTTGCATCCGGGTTTTAACACTGTATTAAGAAGCAGTAGAAAGCTCACCTGGCAACGATTAAATCAACGAGACGAGCATCATAGAACTCGATGTTAACGACAGCCTTGCGCCGCCCATGGCGTACTACAAGAATATTTCCGTACCACGGAACACCTGCCCGCTCAACTGGAGGGCACGTATTAAGAGGGACCCAAGCCGGCAGATCGGTCTGCGGGATGTAAAATATGGTGGAAGAATAGTCGAGGGGCAAGGCAGATCCGATGGGAAAGTTGTCGACCCGTAGTCTTCCCAAGCTCATGTCACGGATATTTGGCCCCTGGCTGGAAGGTCGGATATCGGATAGAAGGTGTTACAGCGTCGGAAATGCAGGCTGCGTCGAGAATTGGACGCAGCATTGATGACGCAGAATGCGTTGAGGATGGAAGCCTTGAGGATGAACACGCTTTCAAACCGAACATGCTTTGAGAATGAACAGCGCACTACGGATGAACACCGCGCCGAGGAGAGTGGAGCAGATCGGAGAGAAGTGCGTACATGCAGTATACTCCGTCCTACTCCGAGCGGCGATGGCCGCTTTGTCGGCACACATAAATTTGATGGCCGATGGCCCGACTTACTCGAAAAGGAAAAAGAAAAGAGAAACAAGTGTGAGACTCGAATCCCTGCGAGCGGGAAAGCATTACATGCGCCAAAACACACCCTTTAAATTCATTAGATTCAAATCTAATGAAATCCTAAGAAAGGCTTCAATTCGAGCGCAAAATCCTGTTACCCTCAGCAAATGGGTCCAGGTGCAGGAGCGACTCAGAAAATTGAGCTGGAGGATGAAGGCCGTGTCAAGGTAATTTTTGAGAACAAATGGCAGAGATGAAGGCGGAGTGTTGAAATGAAAGCAAGATTTGCAAAATGTGGGTGGTATTTGAATTTAGCACCAGGATGAAGGCCGAGCAAATTCGTCAAAACTGGGTAAGACGAAGCTGAGGATGAAGGCAGGATTTTGCATTTAGGTGCAGAAAATTGAGCAGCAGGATGAAGGTCAGGTGAAGGTAACTTTCAAAAAAACCGGAACATTGATAAATGCACCAGAGTTTTGGAACGAAGATTTGAAGGTGACCACAAGAACCAAATACGTAAGATGTATCAATTTTGAACACGGTTTTTTGTGCAATCAAAAATATTTCATAAGGGCCAATTTTGGAGACTTTGTTAACAACCTTAGACAGATGCCCCTGTAAATTTACCGCTCTTTGCAGAACTTAGGGCGCGCTGCCTACGGCAATTAAGCACCCCCCACTCAATTGCCATATAGCAGACCGGTAACGAGTGTAACAGAGCGTGGTTATTGAGCACATTAAACGAGATCAGGAGTTGATGGAGCTTGGTTTGGATGATCACTGGCATCCGAATAGCTCTGATACTACTTGCACCGTACAACAAATTGTATTCTACAGATACAATAATACTACACTATTGTGAGTTACACATAGGTATCTGTTGAAGCGGTGCTATCATTGTCACTGGGTATTGTTGCAGGGGACGGCGCTGGTGGCCCACTATTGGACTGATAGAATCAATGCGCGCCTCAGAAAGTGGCTCTGGGACTCCGCTGGAATTTAAATCAACCTAGGACGCAATGGCTTGATCAACGCGGTGCCGGCACGATGACGTTGATGGGGCATGACCATGGGGATGGAACATCACGGAGCAGTCTCAGTCTGAGTAAACAAGGTTGTGAGTCACACTTAGTGGGGACGTCGTTTACATCTGAATTTACACCAAAAGAAATGCAATAGGAATATCCGACCATTGCATAGACCATGGAGGGGGAAAGTACAACAAAAATTCGTAGCCGATCTCCTGCCATGAGCTGAATGGCTACCCCACTGTCAGAATCACGCATTTCAAAATGGTATCCAGAGGGACAAGGGACCTATTCTGAACCCCATGCCTCACAATAGCATTTTGATTGCCTCACTATGGAACCAACCATCTGGCACATTATAATGTATTTCGGCCGGGTTCAGCAGGGATAAAGGAGAACTTGACATATTCAAGGTTTGAATAGACGTCCTGCATTCTGGATTTGAATGCCCTGCGACGAAAGGGAGAAAATGTATTTCGGGTGTCCTCGGAGGGACAAGGGACTCATTCTGAACCCCGTGCCTCACAAAGGCATTTTGAACCCCATGCCCCACAATGGCATTTTGAACCCCATGTGTCACTATGGAACCGAGCAGCCGGTGCGTTATAATGTATTTCGGCCAAGTTCAGCAGGGATAAGGGAGCACTTGACATATTTAAGGTTTGAATAGACACCCTGCAATCCGTATTTGAATGCGCCATGAGAAAGGGCAAAAAATGCATCTCGAGTGTCCTCGGAGGGACAAGGGACCCATTTCGAACCCCGTGCCCCACAATGCCATTCTAAACCCTGTACCTCACTATGGAACCGACCAGCCGGTGTATTATAATGGATTTCAGCTGGGTTCAGCAGGGATAAGGGAGCACTTGAGGTGGATTTCAATGCCCCGCAAGCACAGGTACAATGCATTTCGGCTGTCCCCTGCAGGGACAAGGGACCGACTGTGCCAAACTGTATGAGTGAAACGTAACGCGTAATGCAGGGGAATCAGCGTTTGAATACCACATTGGCGAACAAATTCAAAACATTTAAACTACCGTCGTTACAGTTTTTCACATTTTGTGGTATTGAGCGCAATATAAGCATTGATTTCTGCAGGGTAGACGGATATATTGGTGGGGCGAACAGAGTAGAACTGCATATTTGAAATCAGAGCTTCACAATCAATGGATGAGATAAGTGAAACATACATGGTCGACGGGTAATTGTGTGTCATTGTTACACTGACCGGAAGGATTGTTGCACTGAATGAAAAGCATCGGAAGCGGAACATGTGCTGCAGAGGTACGCGCTGACGACATCCATAGCCCACATAACCCAGCCTGGCTCGTTCACGCAAATGGCCCAGAGCATTCTGAGAGACTCATACCGTACGACGCTGGCGTACGTCTCGAAGAAATCAATTCCAGGGATTTGCATGAAGCCCTTGGCGACCAGCCGAGCTTTCCACTTGATTATCTCGCCTTCAACGTCGTATTTGACTGCATAGACCCACTTGCAGTCAATGACATTCACACCAGGAGGTGGATCCACAAGAATCTAAACCTCCCGACCCACAAGCGACCCGTACTTCTTCTCCATCGACGCCATCCAAACCTCCGGATGCTGCATAGCTTCCAGGAAATTTTAGGCACTGACAAGGTCGAAATATGAAAGGCAGCAGCTGCCCGGGTGCTTAAATTCTGGGTGTTGCGAGCGGTAGCCCAATCACTTTCATTCCAAATCTTACCGTGATGACCAATAACAAATGTAGCGCGCTTTGTGGCAGAGCCCACTAACTGGGTTTAGACTTCTGCACTACTGCACATTCATGTATAGTAAGTATCTACAGGGAGCTGCAGAAAAAGCCTTTGCACCAATCCTTGCAAAGACAGCAAGCAAATGAGTTATGAACATTGGAATAGGGCACATCCCGATGTTCCATGTGCAGGAGCTACTTGCAATTGGAGTTTGATGAGCTGAACAACTGAACGCTGAATCAAACTTCGGGTTCAGGTTAGAACCAAAATCCTGAACTGTACTTTAACATCACTGATGGTACGCCCAGTTAAGAATACGACTACATACAGTTTACGGAGGTAAAGAGAACACATCTCGTAGGTCTACAAGGTCATACATAGGTGCCATCCACCACCAATGCTGAGGATTACAGGATTTCAGTATTTAATATTTGTACCGCCTCGTTGTTTTTGATAGCTTCAAACGAGGTACATAGAATTACGTTAGAATTTAAAGGATTTCAATGCCTCCTCGTCCAGAGGATGCCTCTTTGGTTGAGTGCTGTTGCGCAAAACATCTAACGGAACAAGTGACGCGGGTCGTGAATACCGGCATTGTCTCTTCAAGCTACAGCATGTCCGGTTAGCAACTATGTACATCAAATGCAGCGCAGAACACCTGCACTGTGCATATCTGTAAGATCCGGCGGTCGGTCGGCGCGCCCTGGAGACAAAGAACTCCTTTACGCACACTGCAGATGATTTCGAGGCTACTTGTACAAGGCATAAACTACACCATAATAGATCAGATGCCACGACTGCGGGTCACAAGTGCTATTGTATTGTCTCGCTAAGTCGGGTGATAGACCTGCTCAATGCGAGGGGGGACGCCCTGTACAACGATATGTGCGTTATTGCATACATTTCAACCACACAACCGAACTCATACTGTTCAGGCTTGCACGCCACGATGATATTGCGGTCTGGGGTTTTTTCCACGCCACCCTGTTTGGGGAACTCTGCTCTTGGGTCGTTGACGAAAGCACCATACTTCACGGCCCAATACTGACCATCAGAAATCCCGACTGGTCTACCTTGGGATGGAGCAAGCAGTTCTTCGACAAGCATTTCGCAGAGCAGATATGCCAGCTGAACGACATAGAAACGGAGATCAGTGAGGATGCACTGATGGTACGTAAATGAGACCTGGATCAACAACAATAACCCTAGGTTTCTAGTGCATCAATTCATCGACAGCGCACTAAAGAGCTCGAGGCTATCATTGAGGCGGGGGCCCCCTCCGTACCCAACTCGTCGTCCTCTGGTCGTGGCGGTGGAGCCTCTCGCAGCTCATTCCTTCAGCAGAAGAAACAAACTACACGCCGTCTCGCCAGGAGGGCACTTCCTCGGCTCGATGAAGCTCCCGTCGAACACAGCGCCGCTGTTCAAGAGTCCGCTGGAAGGCCGGCCGTCTACCTCGGAGGGAAGGTAAAAGATTTAAAACCGGATGTCAGGCGCGCGAGGGTGGCACTATAGGTGACGATATTCGGACACGTTGAACCGCTGTGATCGCTAATCCCATTTAGGATGAGGTATCTCGTACCTTTCGTATTGTTATTGGGGTGTCGGGAAAGATCTACCCAGATTTGAATGTCGACCGTGTCAACTAAACTACCCACGAAGTGTTTCTAAATCCAGTGTTCGAGTCGACAGTAGCGCATCCGAGCAACAACTACCTGTTCGGCGAAGTGGCGAGGCAGGTTGCAGAAGACCTTCGACGTGTAAGTACTGTCCTTACTTACCTTGAGATCTTCGTCACTGATATTGTCAGGGCCCTGAATACTACCCGCCGGGCCTCTCTCTTCCGGAAGTGGAAGTTAAGTGGGACCACGACCTGCTGATCGAGCTGGTCAAGACGTCCTTTCGCTCGTGCAAAGCCCAGTGGCGTGAGCAGATGGATGAGGAGGTTGCGAAGAAGGAGGCGGCGAACCGAAAGGTGAATCGAATGCGAGACCGACGCTTTACGGTAAATATTCTTTCGGGCGTAAGTATTAATCCTCATTTTTACTTGTCTATCTTACAGAAAGCAAAACAACCTGAGAAAGCCGTCGACAAGTTCGCGCTAAAGTATGGTTTGAATCCCAAAAGCGTTCTCGAGCTTATCCACGAGCAGCTGATGTCCGACGAAGCGTCGGGGCCGGAGGAGACTGATATGCGTGGCCCTGCTGCCTGGAAGACCAGGATGGCTTTCAAGGCCGGTTTGGGGGATATTTCTGACGCCGAGCTGGCCAAGCGCGCATTTCTCGAAGTGCTTGATGTCCCCTGGCGCTCGGAAGAGGTGAATCGCCTCGTTAACTCCGCGTTTCCCCGTGACTCATGCAACCTTGACTCAGATGTCCGACGCGGTGCACGAGATGACGATGATAGCCTTCAGCTTACTTGGTGAGCAGGAAAGGAAAAGAATTCAGTACACCGGTGTCCGCAACACCGGTCGTGTGTCGTCCCGCATCCCGGAAACTGCACCATACAACTTCGGCATCAACAAAACGTGGCTGGAGATGTATAAGGACCACCCGGATTACCGTCACTTGCTCGTCGATTGGGACACCTACCCAGATCCCGAAGGTTTCGGGACAAACAAGCGCGCAGTTAACCAGGGGCCAGTCGGCGAACGCAGATCTCAATTTTGATGCAGATGTAGAGTCAAACGATGATTGAACGTGAATGTAAATAGTGACATCTTGTCGTAGCAACAATGAATATTTTTCTTGGATATCGTTACGCACTTTCTTCGGGGATCATATCACCAAATCCATGTGCAAGCAGTGAAGTTGGATACTATTGTATCACGTGAGCGGTCAAGAATTCAGTTTATTGTAACCGTTTACTTACACGATCCATTGTCGTAGTAATCCACAACCAGGGGTCGGTATGTTCAAGAGTACCGCGAGATAATTGACATTGAACGCTTGAAAATGGGATAACGATGGGTCGAGAGCCGGGTGCTTTGGGATCTTCATACTCCCGGTAGACCCAGGTATTAATTCCCAGCTTCGGGCTAATGTTACGGCTGCGAGTATCTCTCCTCACCCCTTGACAGATAAAAGTTGACGCACAATTTGTTCCATATGAATGACCCTTTATTGATCGGTGTGTATGGCGATTCTTCCATCCATTCGACCAGAAGTAACACTGTTTGTTCCGAGCCTGCAACGCCGGGCTGTCTATGCACAAATACGGCACGTACTTCTCCGGCACACGCTTCATCGTTAAACCTGGCCTGGATGAGTGAAGAACCCGCGGTATTCCAGGTTGCACGCGTCGTTGGCGTAATTCGCCGTTCATCAAGTAATGCATAATTGTAGAGATCTGCGTATGGAAGCAGGTAAGTGGTGTTCGTTGATCCTTGCTCGCGTGGGTTAAGATGAACTTGCGGACGATCGCTGTTGTAATAGTGGAAAAGGCCAAGCCTCATCACGTCGCTTTCTGTCCGTTTCATCTGCATCCCAAGCGTGCCAATTTTGACACGAGAATGGGAGAGGTCTAAAGACATAAATTATGAGTAACCCATTCGCACTTGATCTTTAGTGCGCACCACTATGGGATGCATCCTGGACGGTTCCCAGGGCTTCGATATTTGTGTCTTGTCCTACCAGAACCTGAATAAATTTCGATTTCATTTCCAGCGATGGTGTTCCTTCGCCGGTGGAAAGCAATTGATAAAGCTTGGATCTTTCAATGCTTCGTAATCCAAAGTCAACGGCAGGACGTACCGTTGATTCGACTGCTGCGTTGCGGTGGAATTCTGGCATCATTGAGACTTCCAGAGCTCCCCCAGTCCAGTTATTACTGTTTATATTTTTTAGGAATTTGTTCAATCGTTCTGTCAAAAATGCCCAAAGATTATAGACAGGGCCGTAATCCACTCGGGAGTATGGACAGCCCAGTAATGGTTTGGGTTCAAGTCGTTCGAGCCGTAAATCTGTGGTAAATCACTGATGAGTGGGCTCTCGAAGCACATACCTCCGACAATGTCAGCAAATACTCTTGCAATAATGATTTTATTCTCGGAAGTTTATCAAGGCGGATCGAGCGGCCAACAATTATTTTCAGCGCAGTCGCAAATCGGAGGAAGTTTTCGTCCTTTGGTACTACGCTGGAACTTCCACCACTCATCAGGGACGGAACTGGGGACTCGCTGACTGCCATGGCTGTGGGCGCGGACGAATGAGAAGCGTTGCTGAAGGATGCGCTTGGTGTACCCGACATTCCACTGATGCTGCTTCCACTCATAATGGGGGACCCACTGGATGACACGTTCGGAGGTGGGGAAAATACTAGGTTGGACACTACTGCCGATTGAGACGCGGGTCCGAAAGGTGGCATTCCCAACGATTCAAGTTCGCCAGACAATGGAGGAGATTCATCATTCTCGGACACTTCCAGTTGAAGTGATGTCCCATTGACGAATATTTTTATATCCAGCACTGGGGATCTTGGATGAGAGTGACTCGATTGTAATTAAAACTTCTAGCGTACAGTCTAAACCATTCTCTTGCGTTGGTAGTGACCTCGTTCTTATTATTAAGGTGGTTGCGAGGACAGCCAAAATTTGCAATAGTTTTAGCATTTTGATTCCTGTTATATAACCTGGGGGCAAGCTTGGGTCGTCTCAGGCAGTAGTAGATTTTGATTGATACAATTGTCATGTACCCACAGATTTTGAATTAAAGGTACCTTCAAATATCTGGACAGTTCTTCTTATATGGAGGAAACGGGGGTGAGTGGGACCGTTGAGCAGGGTTGTCAGTATATGGCTGTTCGCATCATTCCGAGTACACCACTATCTGATACATCTATGATACTTGATCTATGTATATCTATCAGCTGTACGGTAGCATAGCCTCAATTCATTGACTATCTCTTTCCCCCCATCGTCTGTGCCCTTTCTGTGCTTTTGCACCTGCACTCGAGTAGCTTCTTGTTCATTGCGAGCTCCATTGGCTTCTAGCCACCTCGGTATATTTTCTGTTAAGGGTGGTGCTCGTGTGATGATCAAGAGACTACCCGTGAAGAGCTCGCAATCACTGCAACGAGGTCGGGAATGCTGACAAACTCCGATTTGCGGAAAAGAGCAGCAAAATGGGTGAGGGGCGTCGGGGGAAGTAGATTATTGGCGTCTATGATTGGCACGGCCGGTGCCGATGTAATGAGTCCCAGAAAATGTTCGAGATCCAAGGGGACCGCAAACACAACACTGATATCGAGGTGGCTGATTCGGAGGTGGCGAAGGCGGACGATAGGGGTGAAGTCGATCTTGGACATTTCGTTTCCCTGTTCTATCATGCAGGTTCATTTTCAGAAAGACTCACGAATGTAAGGGTCCATGAGCATACCGTGCAATACTAGATGCAGATACGTGAGATATCCTCCCAGATGCTGCAGATATCGCGAGATACTGGACACATCGGAGGAGACATCAAGCGGCGGCTCCAAGGTCAATCTGCGCGTGCGAAAGGGAATGAGTCTCCGAAACTCGTCGGGGCTCCATTCCAGGTATAAGGAGTCAAGATCACGGGTGGAGAGCTGGTATGGTTCGTCGTCGGAGGGGCCCAACGTCAGGCCTGACAGAACGAGGTTTCGGAGACTAGGGACTGCAGAGATGATGCCCATGAAATTGGAATACGACGAGAAATGGCAGTTGGTCAGGGTAAGGTCGATGAGCGAAGGTAGACATGGGAGTTGGCAAACCAAATAAAAGATTTTAAGGGAACGCAAATACTTCAATCTGGGTAAAGTGTCCACGATGAGTTTATCGCCCGAGATATCCAGACGACGAATAGTGGATGGCATTTTTAACTCGGATAAAGGACAATGTACACTCAAAAAGGCAGCGTCGCCCCAGCGATATTCTTATGCGTGTACCGCTTCCCGCCTGCGCCAAAGTCGCCCACGACGTGCCCCGCGGCGCCGGTGCTGCGGAGCATGTACTTACTGCGGCTTAGATATTTCCCCAACTCATGGTGAATCTTCATCACCGTCACCCTCCGCAAGCCTGGGAAGAGTGATTACACCGTCCCCGGCGCGTTTCGCCCCATAGCGGGGGAAGAAGGACTGGGTAAAGTCATCGAATCGGTCATCACCGACTGGCTGTCCGGGTTTGCTGAGACCAATGGCCTACTCTCCCCGAACCAATTCGGCGGGAGGCCGGGACCGTGCACGGTCGATGCGCTCCTGCAGCTGACACAGAAGGTGAAAGACGATTGGCAGGTGGGAAAGGTCGCGAACGTGCTCCGGATGGACATTTCCCAAGCTATGCCTTCCGTCAGCAACGACCATCTTAATAGGCACAGTCTCGGCGTCGATCTCTTCAATCTTGACCTCCGTGCGCCTCTTGGGGAGTGAGGCCTCGATGGCGGTAGTGATGATGTTCTTCCACATGCACGGCTTGTCTCCCAGCTTGCGCACGATCGCAACGAGGCCTGATGTGGTGCCGACGACTGTCGAGCGGCCCTTCGCGAACGACATCTTATCCCCTCAATTGGCCTTTGAGAATTCACCCAAGCGGTTGCCGGGGATGACCAGGGCTCCTGTATTAATTTAGTGCACGCTTAGCCTAGCCAACATACATCAGTGAGCGGTAGACGAGAAGGTGGGTCGCGCACCGCTTGACTCGCATAGACCAGCGGTGCCTCCGGCAGCTCTGTCGTGTCTGGATTCTCTAGTGGAAAAGAAATTGCATCCCTTCGCACTCATTCTTCCAATGGACGCTCCCACTGGTCCTTCGAGACACATTGACAAGGCCCTGTGCTTTCATCGAGTCCATGCAAAGCTCAGGAAGAAATGAGAGTTCATTTCTGTCCATTCTATCATCTGTGGAACGGTTCTAGTACCCGATTTTGACAAACCTCGCGATAGTCGGGCTAGGTGAATGCACCCCCAAACACGCACACAGACCCCCGGCGAACCACGTTGTGTAATATTTTCTGAATTTTGTGGCTGTACGCATATTTTACCTCTTCCTGGTGCAGAAGTGGAATGAGTGTTCATTTTCTGGTCGAATAATAGTATGGTTAGGTGAATGGACCCCTCAACACGCGTGCATGGAAATTAACCACAGGCGAATCACGTTGTGGAATATTTGCTGAATTTTGTGGCTGTGCACATATTTTATCTCTTCCCGGTGCAGAAGTAAAATGAGTGTCCATTTTCTGATTGAATCATAGTCCAGCTAGATGAATGGACCCCTCAACACGCGCGCAAGGAAATTAATTCCCAGCGAATCACGCTGTGGAATATTTGCTGAATTTTGTGGCTGTGCGCATATTTTACCTCTTCCGGGTGCAGAAGTGGAATGAGTGTTCATTTTCTGGTCGAATCATAGCCCAGCTGGGTGAATGCACCCTCCAACACGCCCACAGAAAATTTAACCCCCGGCGAACCACGTTGTGGAATATTTATTTTCTTTCATTTTGTGGCTGTGGACATATTTTATCCCTTCCTGCTTTCAACGACTGGGCTTTAGTGTAAAATTTGGTTTTCTTGCTCTGTACCCCTTTGAGGCTGCAGGCAAGTTCTGACAATCAAAACCAAATTTCTCACTGCCACGACACACGCGCCTTCCTTAGAAGACACCTAAAAAAAGGCCGCGGCCCTTCAGCGCGAAGCAGTCGAATACAACACAATTATCATGGCTACTCTCCCCGCCACAGATTGGTCCCTCCCGACAAATCCAAGCTACTGCAGGAAAATCTCACCGGGGCCGAAGCATCATCTGTGGATGCTCGGGTTGTAGTACATAGTTTTGACTCAATCCTCTTTGCTATTCCATTCTGCAGGCTGTTACCGGCAAGCTCAAGCAAAATTTCGATGTCCCCTGGATTGCAGGAGTTCCTTGAGAGGGTGATCCAAAATGTGGAAGAACTCGATTTGCTCTGAGGTTATATTATGGGCTGAATGGCGATTAATTCGGTTACAGAAGTCTGTGTAATTCTTTACCTAGAACGTGGGATTGAACGCCGTTTCGACTGCGGCAGGTGCAGAGTCTGTCTCTGAAGATGTAGCGCTGGAGCGCAAGTAATCACGTCCCACTCGTCAGGATCAATAACCAGGGCGAGTTCATATGCCTTTGCGGGTTTTTTGAAGCTATTCACTGGGAAACAATGGACCCAATAGCCAGATTTTGTTACGATTGTTACGATTGGAAACCACATCTGCGCCAAATGCATGACTGAGGTAGGCTAAAGAACCGTACCATAGGTAAAAGTAATAAAAGCAAAATTTTCGATAAATAATAGAGGCCGTTGTTTGGTTTTAACTTGGAAGGAATTGAAACCTTCGGGGGAAGCCGGTGTATCGCGTGACGGTATGGATTGTACCACGTGATAGGTGATGCCATCATCCACCAAAAAAGGAGTGGGCGGTCGAGGACGCGTCGCGGGAAGGTGTCGCGGAGGAGAGAGAATGGCAAAGCATGGTAACAGAGGAGTAGAAGGCTCCATGAGGGGTATGGGAGCATGCAGCAGCGCGACAGGAGCTGGATGCAGCTCCGGCGTCACGGATGTCGCAGGCTAGCGACGCGAGGGTGGAGGGTGGCAAGATAGTGTCGGTGTCAAGAAGGTGTAGGACGCGCGTATGTAGCGCATGAATGTGTTTTTCGAGAGAAACAAGTCGCCTGGTTAGCGCGACATGTCGGACGGCTGCTCTCCTGCCAAGGCGGTAACGAGCGCAAGCGGCGCGGGAAGCAAGCGGGGGCCGCTGCGAACGTATGACAGCAAATCTAAGGGCACGATAATGACGCGGCGCCGGCAGATTGACTCTGGGTTGCCTCGGGCGGAATGGGGGTAGTGATGACGGGGGTGATGGCTTTTCGATCATAATTGTGCCGAGACCTCGTCGGCAGGTGGCAGACGGTTCTGGGTGCTGAACTAATGACAGCGGACGAGTACCCGAAGCTCGACGCGGCCGGAACGACAACCACCTCCAGGGGTGGTGGTGGTAGTGGTTGTTGTTGTTGTTTCAACGCAGCAGGTGCGCCAACTTTGTCTGGCAATCCATTGATGTTGTTTGACCAGGAATGAAGGTATGATGATAAAGACATTCGATGTCGATAAAGAAATTTTACAGTGAATCAAGGTGACCCGTATTCAGATGCACCTCACGAAAAATTATGAACCACCCGAACAAAAAACATGGGTATAGTTCAACTTGATACATTGCAGCTGCAATTGGCTAGCATTCATGAGTTTCTTGGGCTGCAACTTCGTTGTACAATGATAAATCTCGAAATGACTAACATTGGATTAATAGTCTCAATTTTGGATGGGACCAAAGAGATCTAGTCAAACATCGGGATAGATTTCTAGCTCTTGTATTGAGAAGTATATCACATCTTTTGTGCAGTCTAAACAATGTATTTAGATCGATATAACACTGAACCGCTCAAATTTCACTTCAGGAATGAGTGTGGAGAGAAATAAAGGCGGCGCGGCACTTCTCCCCTTTGCCGCGGCAGAAGCACAGCCACTAGTGCAAGCGGCAATGACTGCTCAACCGCGTCACATAAATCCAACTCAGAGCGGCAAAATTTGCAATGGAATAGAGGGATTGACGTTGAAATATGCTGCCAAGATTACGTCTGAGCTCAGCAAAGACCACATATGTATGATGCTTGGTCTGTTCAGTTTTCCTCATGAATTAAATTGCCGTGGCAACCTAAAACAAGTGGGTTTGTAACAGGACTCGTTTAGACTGAGACGACGAGCAGCAAACTCATGTGGGATTAGCGCGCACTGCCGCCCAGTGACGCGCATTGACGCAGCATTGCCGGCACTGCCGCGCCACTGACGCGCACTGCCGTGCCATTGACGGGCGTTGCCGCGCAAGTGCGGGGATTTGCTGCAGTAAATGTTAAGTTAAAAACAACGGATAAGACCTTCAAAACCTCCATTCAGTGTAAGAATACTCATTCCACCGACCAGAAATTGCAGTGGTTGAAGTCCGGAGCATTTTGAAGAGGATTCAGTGTGAAACACAGTTAAAGTATATCACAATATTGACCAGAAGCACTCTGTCTGATGGGGCTCAGTCAATAATCTACAGCCACCTCGGTGGTTCTGTTAATCGCTTCCCGCTGTGGGTCCTGACTTACTGGAAGGAGGTTGTCAGAATCAGGCGGGTCGCATGGGGTCCTTGGCGCATGTCCCAGCAATGGATCAATAGATACAAGAAGATCAACCAGAAACATCCTGACCGCGCGGGGTTGGCGCAGGAGGCAAGCGTGCTGCTCGCGATGGCTCCTTGGGGCTGTCCAAAGCCTCCAGGGACCTCCGGCTCGGAACCATTCCACACGCTCTGGCGCTTCGTTGGGCCTCATTGGTTGACGGGCTCGCAGATGTATGATATGCTTGAGCTTTTGTGGAACAGAATTGATTCCAGCCCAGATCTGACTCGAACGACTCGCATTCAGGGGACAGCACTTGCGGAAAAAATCATTGAATCTTGCCGTGAAGCGCCTACCGACAGTGCGATCGCCGCTGTCGGGGGTTACGTTTCCGACGCAGGACGAATCACAGAGCAATATCTCCTCGTTGCGAAGTTCCGCGTCCCATGCGAGCAGTAGAGTTCCCGAAGGGGTAGAACTCCTGTTACGAGTTTTGGTACTTACCAATAATAAAATGGAGTGCAGTGAGAAATGCGCAATTTTAGGATATGAGTTGGGTCTTCTATGGCGAGACTCCTCAGTTCAAGGCACTCCACGCTGGGGGGCTGTTGCTCTTTCCGCGCGCACAAGTCTTAATCGAGTCGAGTATCTGCCGTCGAGACTCCTCGTTCTTTGTAAATTTTATTCTTCGGCCATAGATTCAAGCTCGACTATGATCTGGGGGGCTTCGATTTTGTGGTGGGATGGTGTTGGCCGCCTCAGACATATAATATAATAATATCTTCCGAGCCAGTCCAAAGGGGCAAATATCAGGAAGCGGACCAGCCAGCCAAATTATGTATCTCTTTTCTGCATTGATAACTGCGATGAAACTACTTGGATGCGTCATGGGGGAACCCTTAACTGTCCGATATATCCAAATGGCCGGTAGCATCAATAGTATTAGTAGCAATATTTACCTCTCCGAGGTACATATTGTCAAAAATAGCTAGACTACACACGGGGGAATATACAGAGTATGTATTCAATGGAGGACTTCCCCGACGACGGAGTTGACGATGAAGCTGCCAGATATGCCGCTAAAATGACAAAGGCAAATGTTGCAGATGGAACTCGCACAGGACAGTTGCGGTAATTTAATCCTCAATTAACTCCCTAAGCGACATTGTACAGAATCATTTGCCATTTTGTAACCTTCAACCAAAAATGTGGGCCTGTCGAGGAAGGTTTCGAGGGACGAAAGGTTAGCCAATTGACTGTTGAATCTATTTATTTTTAATTCCATTTTCAGTACTCAACCGCTGTTTCTTGTTGGCCCTCACGATGTGGTATCGCAGTCCCAACGAGAGCCTTACAGAGTGGCGTCAGGATTCTGACTCCAATACTTGGTACGTGACACATTATCCTGTCTCTACTGCCGCCAACCTGACCTGCTTGGTTGTCTGTTGTTCACTATTTTGTCTTGTTGGAGTCGGTACGTGCCATTTTCCCGGCCTGGATTCAGAGGTGGCATCCCTAGGTCTATCTGGCATCTGTATGTAAAACTTTTTGAGCTACAATACTGACCAAGTGGATTCCTACATCAGTTCCCATCACCAAGACACACCCATTCAGAACTTTGTAGGTGTGTTGAAGTTCACTTCGCAAAATTTCCCATGAAGAATCCAGGGACATATTGTTAAGAGGTCTGCCGACCCAGGATTTGATCTGGAGCATTACTTGGTGGGCCTGGGTCCTACAACCTTTCTACGTCTGTGGGGTGCATTGAATGAACTTCGTGCTGTAGGTATGGGACTTACTAGGTGTTATATAATCGTCATGGAACGGGCGTACATACCGCTGGTTGGTGTATCAATATAGAATGTGGTCCTCTGAGTTTTCGACGCGAACAGAATTCATGAAGGAAGAAGAACGGAAGTACGGTTGTCTTGGCTAATGTTTTCTGGAATCATCAGAAACTTCTGACTTTTTGTTTATACACTAACTGGGCAAAATAGTTGTCTCGGAGTATTTTCAGCAATAGAGGCCGATTTCCCGAGATACAGAGCCTTCAATACATAGCTTCCGCAGAGTGAAATGTTGTAAATTGGTTTAGGAGGCCTCATAAATATTTTCAGAATTTGATCGCATCATACTGCCTCGATATGCCATCAATTGTGTGGGAACAGCAGAAACCCAATTTTTGCAACTTCATCTGTGATTTCTTTGAGGAGAATCTGAACCACCCAAATAATAGTCCGGGATGCGAGGAGTGATTTTGCAAGTTGAACCATGCAAAAATATACAGGTAATCGGACACTACAGAGCCTGCAAAATGGCCAAAAACAGCCATTTTTGAGGTTTTACTGCCATTTTGGCCATTTTGCGAGCTCTATACTGACCGATTGCCTGTATTTTTTTGCATGGTTCTTTGTGCATACTGGGTCCTCACATTCTGGACTACAATTCTGCCAATTCAGATTGGTCTGAAAGAAATCACAGATCAAGTTGCAAAAATTGGGTTTTTGCGGTTTCAACACAACTGCCATATCGAAGCAGTATGATGCGATCAAATTCTGAAATTATTTATGAAGTCTCCTGAACCAATTTCCAACATTTCATTCTGTGGAAGCTATGTCTCAAAGTCTCTGCGTCTCCCGGAAATCGGCCTCCAATACCGAAAATACTCTGAGACAACTATTTTGCCCAGTTAGTGTATATCTCTCAATAACCGGGAAGTGGAAGCGGAATGCTGAGGAGTGTATTGAGAACGGGCCTGCCCATGTTGAAGCTTTCTGTACCACCGCGATTGAACAGCACTGTGATGAGGCGTTACTCCATCGTTTTTGGCCCCACCGGGGGGTACTGTATTTCCACGCTGGCTCACCCACCCCGGATATATGATTATCGCAATGCTCGATTTTTTCTCCGTCAAATGTCTTGAAGATCAGGGACAGAAGGTTTTTTACTCGAATGCCTTGGTCAACTTCTCGATCGTCGAAAATCGGCGCGCCGTTTTCGGGCTCCATGAATGCTTACAAATGCCTCGGGTCACGGACCGACTCCGACCGAGGGAGCTATTTAATAACGACGAAGAAACTGAGAAAATTGGCCGGCCCCAGCATCAACTCTCAAAAATGAGCCTGGTTACGCAGAATATCACTCACTACACGTATTCGATTCCCCAACCAGGATCCGCCCACTGGTCAAGCATCACGGTAGCCCTGTGCGCGAACCGGGAGAGCAGACGAGAGGGGATTTCGGCCTACTCAATTATCCTTACCATCAAATACTTAAGATTAAGTCCGAATGAATGGGAAGAGGAGGATGCCCGATGGTCCTTTGACCCCACCACTGAGGGATCCCGTATAGAATGGACTTCCAGCGACTCCTTCTCGGCCGGCCTCATAGGTCTCGCATTTCAAGTCATCGGGGATCTTCCTGAGGCCATTGAACAGGGATGCTACACTCCGAACTCGATTAGAACGCTCATATGTTTGTTCCTAGAACGAGCGTTTGGAGAGGAAGGAGTCCGAAAGCTGAAAATGATGGACAACGGAGCTACGACCCAGATCGTAAAGACATTCCATTTCGTACTTGTGAATGAACTTTTTCCCTGGACGGGGAAGGCAAGCGAGGGTCATCCTCCTGGCGAGATGAACGAAATTGGTATTTATTAACTCGCTGGGTTGAATTTTTCCTCAACAAGTAACAGCATCGCTGGAGACAGAGATTAATCCGTCACCATCCCCTTGTGCATCACAGCGTACTGCGTTTGATTCTGACTGGCAGATTCCGGAAATTGCATCGCGAAGAATCGGGCACAATCTGGGCGGCGATTTTGGTGACGGTGTTTTTGCCGATGACGAGAGCAATGGGGAAAAGCTCCCTGAGGAGTCGGATGAAGAGGAAGTTTTGGACTCTCCCCGCGAATCCGAACGGGATGGTGACTCTTCTGAGGACGAGGTTGAAGGGAATGGTATTGGTATCCATGAAACTTCGGACTGGATCGGGCCTAATATAACCTAGATGAGGAGGAGCCGGATGACGGGGAAAGGCTCCCCGGGGAATCGGATGAAGAGGCAGCTTTGAGATACCACCGCGAACGCGATGGTGATTCTTCCGAGGACGAGGTTGAAGTGAATGGTATTGGTATTTATTTATTCAAATTTCGGGTTGGCCACTAACACAACCCAGATGACGAGGAACCGGACAATGAGGAAGCGCTACCTGAGGAGTCAGATGAAGAGGAAGTCCTTGAATATCCCCGCGAATATAAGTCAGAAGAGGAGGAGCCGGACGATGAGGAAGAACTCCTTGAGCAGTCAGATGAAGATGAAGATTTGACTGCACGCGACTCAGAGCTCGATGGTGATTCTTCCGAGGACGAGGTTGAAGGGAATGGTATTGATATCCTTGAAATTGCCGGTTGGACTGGGACTAATAAAAGCCAGATGAGGAGGAGCCGGATGATGAGGAAGAGCTCCCTGAGGAGTCAGATGAAGAGGAAGATTTGAAATCTGCACGCGACTCAGAGCTCGATGGTGATTCTTCCGAGGACGAGGTTGAAGGGAATGGTATTGATCTCCATGAAATTGTTGGTTGGACTACGACTAATAAAAGCCAGATGAGGAGGAGCCGGATGATGAGGAAGAGCTCCCTGAGGAGTCAGATGAGGAGGAAGTTTTCCAATATCCCACGAATCAATGCGCGATGATGATTCTTCGGAGAACGATGGTATTTATGAACTTCGAACGTCAATTGGATCCGGCTAACATCCCCCAACAGAGGGGGATCTTGAACGTCAGGGAGATGGGGCAATTGCAAACGCCGATCGTACTACAGACGCATACGTCGGGACAAGGCCGCGCAGAAGTGCTCGGCTCAATCCTGGGTTGAGCCGGGCGTAAGAAACAGCAACCGGGGCGTGTTCTGTAGCCGGCACGCGGGACCCGACCCCGACGAGGATTACAGCCGCATGTAAGCCCTCTACCAGAGCTGATTTTTTTTTATGCGGGCGAATTTATATCATCACCTATGTACATAGATAAAAGTGGTTTCACCGTCTATAACACAAACTGAATCAAACTGTCTAACATTCACCAGGGGCCAGTTTTTTGTCTTTCAGGATGTGACAGGGCATGTCCACCTGCCGCGGCTAATCCCTGAGATCACTCTGTGGTCCGTCAGAATACCCACCGTTTTACAGCCACTTGCGGAACTTAGGGCGCGGCTGTAAACCTCGGACTTTGATGATGCTTCCCAGATATGCCAAGAAACACAGTAAGATAGCGTTTGAAATTGGAGTTGCAATTGGTCTCTTCTAAACAGCTTGTCTGGTTGGAAAGTGGATTGAACCCTAATGAGGTCAAGAAGAAGGCTCTGAAAAATGGCGGGGAAATAGAATTTCAGAAGAGGTTGATAGCCTTTTTGGCAGATACCATCTCCACTTCTGTTCCGCCGGATCCAGATCCAGAATGTAATAACGAGTTGGGCGACTTCGATGCATGTGCAACAAGGGGACCTACGGCGGCAGATAATAGAGTGTTTGCGCAAGAGCCATTGGAGCCATTCAATGGCTTTTTGACGTTGCGCAAACTGATGGCTCCACCGCCAAAAAATGACGTGAATGGCTTTGTGGAGCCCTTCACCTGCCATTTCTGCGCAACGCCAAACAGCCATTGAATGGCTCCAATGGCTGCTGCGCAAACAGGCTAATGCTCGGGATCCGAAGCTTTCACAGGCCAAGGACATGCATAAACTGGTAAGGCGTTGCCAGACTCACACTCACCACCCAACATTGGCTTTCCATATAAAATGCTATCTACATACCCACCCACTCACATACCTACCGCTCGAAGACACATCGGAGGCATGGCCGCGATCCCTAGGTCACAGCCCACCAGAAAAATTAGACGAACAATGATCCGTGACCACAGGTGCTCCGTGTGTCAGGCAACGTTCACGCGGCAGAAACATGTCGCAAGGCACATGCGATCTCGTGAGTCGTACATACTTTCCGAGTTGGTGGCTTCAATTTTTGGCGCACTGGTTCTGTTGTGCGGGGCATCGGTCGTCGCAATTGTGCATCCCCCGTTCCCCCGTTCTGCTACATATATGTTCCAGTCAAGTCTCAAGACAAATCCAGACACTGGTGATGCCCATACAAGTGCCAGCGCCAAGGGTTCTGGCGTTCCTCGATGGCCACCGCGTCACCATCGTAATCGATGGCAAGAGGACGGTTGCGCTGCTATGGACGGACGTGGGTGCTCCCTAGGGCTCCGCGCTCTCGGTGATCCTATTCCTACTGGGCATAAATCGTCTCCTTCGCAAGCTCGCGAAGTTGTGCGTGGAGGTCAAAGTCGGAGCATCCTTCTTAGAAGGCTTTGTGGACGACGTGATCTTCTCCACAGCTAGCCGGTCTATCCTCGAGAATGTCAGACGGCTGGAGGAGGCAGGGGTGGTGGCGAAGCGGCACGAGGAGGAGGATGGGTCACGGTTCGAGGAAGACAAGAGCGAGCTGTCCTACATGACACTCAGTCGCGCGGAGTTTCGGTGCGGTTCGGGGACATGGTGATACAGCCGTCGGAGGTGGTGAAATGGGTTGGAATGTGGTTGGACCGCACGCTGTCGGGGAAGAGACATATCGGGGCTCGTGCTACTTCAGCAACACGAGCCCTTAATGCGCTCAGAGGAATCGTGCACACGTCGTGGGGACTGCGGCCTCAGCTCATTCGCGACTTGGTGCGATCCCTAATCCTTCCTCGGGCTGACTACGGCGTCCTTCCCCTCCCTACAGCTGCCTTCAAACCTCCGGAACGGCTCAATCGCTCGGTCGCGCAGTGCATCACGGGGAGCTTCCGCACAGCGTCTTTGGCGGCCCTGGAGAAGGAAGCCGCACTCCTTCCGGTATGGCTGCGAATCGAGCGCGACGCCCTTCTCGCGGTCGCCCAATACCTAACCCTCCCCGACCCACATCGCATGCGCGCCCTAGTCCGCCAGGCAATCTCTACCGCTCCCAGAAACCCGAAGCTAGCTTCGATGCTGCACTTTGTCGAGCGCGTTCCTGGCGTGGAGTAGCCACCAACAGTTCCCGCGCGCGGCCAGCGCCTGCGCCCTCGCGGAGTCTAGTTGGATTCAAGCCAGTAAGCCCGACTTATTAACGATGTCTCGGGCTCGGGCCCATCACTTACCGACTTACCGACCATATATTAATCAACTGGACTCATTCCTGTTCATTCTTACTACCTCTGTCCTTGTACTATGCTCTCAGTTCGTCCTTGCTCCCCATTCAGTTACATTTGTTTTTGTAGTATATATACCTTGTAATTACTTCGAATTGAAGTGTGCTTTCTCCCCTACATCTCGTTCTATTAGGTTATGGGCCCCGCTCGTGCCTAAATCAACCAACGAATCGACTTACCATCGCACTATCCACGTACCTATAACCCCTCGACATTCCCCATCCAATTCACTGCATTCAGACCCCCCCCATAGGCACAGCTGTGCCCACCTTCACCGATCTCCGCCTACGGACTGCCTACCCAAGCCGATGTTAGTCGATGCTAATAGGCGTCGGCCGACATTGGTCTAGCAACTCTGCCGACGCAAAGCCTGCCCACCTTCACCGATCTTCGCCGACGGCGGTGTGCCTACCTTGGCCGACCCTGGTCGACGTGGGCCCAGGTTGGTGGCGGCCTAAATTAGGCCGCCAATTCGCCCTAGCTGTATTAGTAATTACTGTTTTGACCTCCTGGCACGTAATCTTGGTGTATCTTTCATTGATGTGCGCGATAATCATTCGGCAATCAAGCTATCAGAACGGTTCGGGAATTTAGATTTCAAGCCAGACTTATGGACTCTAATAGGCTAACAAGGTGTGTACATGTGAGAAAGGATTAAAAATGGTGTTTGGAATGAGAGCAAGGTCGAACTGTGCTGGTTATTGAATCTACCTAGCTAGGCACATCGGCCCACGTGAGACTATGTGTGCCTAATCCGGTCGGAATACCTAGACCAACCTCGGCAGAGATAGGCAGATGGATCGGCAAGGGTCGGCACACTGGTCTGCCTACGTATCTGCCGATCGGGATCTGGCAGACCTGTGCCTATGGGGGGGTCTGAACGCAGTGATTACCATGTCTTCCAACACAAAGCTCATCGAATTCTTCCCCCGCGTGCCGCAGTGCAAGGCGGACGATTCGAAGTGGACTTTCTATCGTGACAGGTTCATCTTCGCGGCAGAGGCAGCACAACTGGACGATTACCTCGAGGCGACGGCCGCACGACCGTCAGCTCCCGTACCTGCCAATCCCAACAATCCCACCACCGAGGAAACGAACTCTATCGCTGTCACCCCGGAATCATTCGGCTTTGGAAGGCCAACGAAGCGATCGTGAAGCAGGCGCTAGCTTCAACGATCCCAGATTCATTGTTTCTGAAGGTGAAGGGGGAGACCTCAGCTGGGAAAATGTGGAAGAAGGTGAAAGAGGTTTTCGAAAAACGGTCCAAGATGATGACCGTAGATCTGCGGCGCAGGCTCCAGGAGGAGCGCTGCCCCGAGAATGGAGACGTCAAAACTCACCTGACGAAACTCCAGGCCCTTGTCATGGATATAGTCATTTTGGACTCAACGACCGTGAGTTCATACTGTTTCGACTATTTCATATTCCCGTTGCCTCACTCCGTGCCAATTCCTACTTCCCTCCTACCTACCATTTATTTACACTTATTTCAACATCCTTGGTATCTTTGGATACCAACCACCATTATTTCCAACATCCTTTGCTCTTATATTCCCATGGTTACACCAGAGTATATAAACCACAAGTACTGGATAATATCATACACTTTTAACCTGCAACACTCTTCGCTCTCAACGCACCCTCGCGCTTCGCTTAATTGCCTTGTCAGTCTAACGGCTTCGACGAACGTCTCGCACTCGTCGAAGCCCAGGACAACAACCGTCTAACGGCCTTGACGAACGTCTCGCACTCGTCAAGTCCCAGGACAACCCTCACGCAATAAGTGGTAACGAGCCCGTGGCTTGTTTGCTCATTGTGTTCGCGCTTACACCGGAAAGCTAACGGGCTTCTAGTGAACCTTTGGAATTGCCCCCATTCCATAACAGCCCTGAACCACCATCATGCAACTGGCAAGCGGTAAGGCACATCTGAGCCCCCTGTATTGTGCTTGCAACCAATATTCCATTTTGTGGCTGTAAATCACCGCCATCAAAGATTATTTGTGCCACTACGCCTGTCAGCCAAATAAGGAGATTTTGACCAAAACTCATAGGGCAGAATCAGTGATCTCAACTTGGGATATTTTCAGCAGAGGCATGGGAACTCGGCGGTACGCAGTGGCGGTGCGGGCTGCTATCGCGAGACATGTTACAGCCAATTCGGAAAATAATGACAATGACGAGTTTTTTTTTGACGCACTTCCCATTTTGGCAATGCCATAATTAAAACAGGAAGGTCGTAGGTTCAATTCCGGGTCGTCGCACATTTTTTTAATATTGTTTTCTTCGTTGTCGCACACTCTGGCCTGCCTGCTGATTTCAATCGTCGCTGTAAATGTATTATTTAGTTTATTTCGTGATTTTTGAGTGGTATCAATTGTTTTTCAATGGTTTCTTGAAAACAGGAACAAGCCAAGCCCACTTGCTTCTTATGGCGGCCCAAGCGAAAACTCCTAGCATATTGTGTGCTAGTCAAAAGCTTGAGTGTTTTGATGTTTCTATCTCCTAGTGCAGCTCTGCAATTTGATGTAGTAAGACCGCGCAATGACCTTGATGCAACGGAGAGATGTGCCATGAGTAAGACAACAAGTCCGGGTTCATATGCCCTCAAATAGCAAATAAAATGGACCTTAACTAATTTCCACCCAATATAAGAATCCATCACATGGACCTCTCATCAAGCAAGATCATATTATTTCAAAAAGTGGCAGCTGCCGAGAATCGATGCCTTCGTTTGGGAATTCCCTCTTTAGGAAGCGCGCCAAAAAAAATTGTCATTCTCATTATTTTCCGAATCGGCTGTACGACACGCAAGATCTGCCGTGCACGCTGTTGGTGCCGCTGAGATGTGCTGGCGGCGTTTGCATGTTCCTAGAGGAGAAGGCTGGGCATTAGAAAGTATCAGAAAAAAAGTGGTGGCGTACGCACAACGACAACGGTTGAATAGGGATTTACCGGGTGGCTCTCGCACGGCTTAAGTGGGTGCTGAAGAGTTAAAAAGAAATGATATTATAATATACTTCGTCTCCTTCTAATCAGGACCTTCCCAAACTCCAAGCTGATGGTCTTGTTGCCTTCGGTCCACTGGAGGACGTCCCCGAAGACACGTGCGAGCTGGTCGAAGGTAGCAGCATCCTCAATGCGCTGGGTCGATGCCGTGATGAAATCTTTCTTGAATCGCGTAGCGTCCGCTTGCTGATCTTTCGCTGACTGCGAACGCGGAGCCTTAGCGGTGGACGTCGATGGACCAACGGACTGAACGACAGGATCCTGATTGGCGGTACTGTAGCGGGAGAATCGGCGGGTGACGAATGAGACGATGACGAGGCCATGGTCACGTCCGGTGAGGTGGCAGCAGACGCGATGGCCCATGGGTGTAGTGGAGCTGATACTGCGTGTCGCCGCGCGTGTATTGGGGCGGTCGGTCGCTATTGCATCCGGAAACGACTTTTTCTTGGATTTTGAAACGGACATAATGGTGGTGCGATCGAAAGGCCTTCCGTCGTCCGTTCCATTATTTATTGTATGGCTGAGTACGAGCTCAGGCAAGATGAGCTTGCGAGTCGGCCTGGCATGGAAAGAACCAAGAATTTGTAGTTAGAATTGAGTTCTTCACAAGTATGGCTATTGTCCGGAAAAAAAAACGGGCCTCTGTGTCTGATTCAATAGAGTTTGCCCCGACCCCAAGCGTTTCGCTGGTCGACTTGGAAAAAATCCAGCCCCCCATTTTTTTTTTCGGTCAGTGCTCCAGTGTTTCGGAAGCTCTCGGCATCTGATGTAGTCGTGGGACGTCCATTGCATTTGGAAGAACCCCTTTTCGATTATCCCGTTGAATCCGGACGACGCCTAAGTGAGCTATTCAAGACGATTAGCAGGTGTCGAACTCGAAGAGGAATTATCCCAGTTTCCGGGTGTAAGAATCATGGAGTTAGTACGGAGATTCAGCCCGAGCTTGCGGTGGATGGGCGGAACGCAAGTCTGTTGTTGGTCGTGCATTCCATACAACTTTGAGTTCCATTTATCACGATCCGCCACTCATGTCTTTGATCACCAGTACTCTCCACATTAACAAGCCGCCTGTACCCTTGGCATTTGGAGTTGTATGTTGGACATCTGTTCTAGTGTAATTCCGACGTGTCCTTCTGTGTTGCGCTGTCAAGACTCTTCTGGGTGCAGTTACAACATAATAGCCGGGTGAAGCTCCTCAAGTTCATTCCGAATTTGTGAGCAGACCGAGTGGAAAGAGTGACTGGCTAATTATGATCACGAAGTCCAGAAAAACGGAGGCAACAGAATGAATGATACCAGACATTTTGCGAAATTGGTTGAAAAATCACGCTAGCCATGTCTACATTAAAATGGTTTAACACCGGGGCTTCAAACCACCAATTTAATGCCTGGGACAGTTCAAACCTCAAACACGTCAAATGCTTCTTTATTCCTGCCCAAAACGGTTGAAATACATTTTGATTCACGTGCTGGACAGCCACATTTTGCGAAATTGGTTGAAAAATCACCCTAGCCATGTCTACATTAAAATGGTTTAACACCGGGGCTTCAAACCACCAATTTAATGCCTGGGGACAGTTCAAACCTTATTGCTATTTTCAAATATAATGACACAACGTGAAAAAAATATATATTTTGAAGTTGGGAGGTAGCCGCGATGCCGACATCATTTTGCATTTATACAAGACCAAATCAAGTCATCAATTCACAATTTTTATCTTTTCATGCCCTCTTCTCCTTCTGGGGCATGTTTAAATAATTGCTGAAGTCTATTAGAGTCTATTGATACTGGGTGTTAGTTGAGTGAGGCCTCAAATGTAGCTTTACCTTGAGAAACACACTATTTCTGTGTTTTGCATGTCATCTGCTGAATTCTCTATGGATAAGGATTGAGCCATCCCAGGCTGGTAAATTTGCGATGGTTTTGATTACAATGGATGCATACAAGAGTAAAAATAGGCTTTAGCCATAATTTTCATTGGATGGTACACTGGTTGTATAGTCTCGCGAGTCGGGGTGTAGTAATCGGCGATTGTACCCTGAGTACAGGTGCATTCAAATCGCTGACATTTTGAAAAGCGTGACCTGAGGTGCATTCAAATGGCAGGCATTTTGAAAAGCATGACCTGATGCAATAGAGGTCAAAATGCCTGCCATTTCACCTCTATTGCATCAGGTCATGCTTTTCAAAATGCCTGCCATTTGAACACACCTCTATTGTGTCAGGTCATGCTTTTCAAATTGCCAGCCATTTGAATGCACCTCAGGTCATGCAATAGAGCTGCATTCAAATTTGCGTGACTGGCATTTTGAAAAGTATGACCTACCAAAGCCTTGGACAGGACCAACTGCTGATGTAAATATTAGAGGAATGAATCATGAGCAACGTGTGACCCGTTCGAATTGCAGTTGCTGCTGAGCACGGCGCGTGTACAGTATTGCTCTCTCGTGGGTGATTTTTCCTGATGCTGGCTGGACATATGTCCCGATCGCTTCCGGGACCAGTTCGGAGTGGCAAAACACGTCTTCTATTGCCTGGATGTTGCAGGAACGATCTCAGTGCCAGTGCAGATACTATTCACAAGTATGTTTTTCATTTTTTGCCGACCTGAATCACTCTGATTTCTTACAGATCTATCTACGCCATTCTCCTCATGATCATCGGCCCTTTCTGCTCGAAACATCTCCATCTTCCCCCTGACGAGACTCCAATCGAAATCAAGGAGAATCCAAAGCTTTATCCGTATTTTCGAAATGCTCGTGGTGCTATTGACGGCTCCCACTTTCTAGTCCTGTTGTAAGGGCGGGTGTCCGATCGGAGTAGAGTTTTGTTGCGTAATTCTACATAATCAAGACCTCGGCGCGTCTCAAGGTTCACAGGAAACACGGTATGTCACAATATGAGTAACTGGAAGCAACCCGACGAGTGTGAGGCAATGTTCTGTCTCTTCAGGATATCGAAAATCGGACGAAAATCGAGGTTACGGGGACCGCGAACAACTGACGTGATCCATCATGCTTCCAAACGAAAATATTCGGCACGGCCTCGAATGCCGCCCAAAAAAACCCTGGAGAGCGGGACAGCCAATTCATATGCAGGAGGTACATATTCAAAAAGTTTATGACTGACATGAGTGACGTTGAATCTAGACGAGCGTTTTCGCATTGGAAGCTGCTTATGTAAAATTACGTAACAAGCGCCTACCCCGATCGGACACCCACGCTTAATAACAGACTTTAACAAAAGAGGTACGAGTTCATATTGTTACATAAAGCATCTGGCTGCGAGAGACTACCCACTTTCATGCCTGGGTCCTCGGAGACGATATGGCTCGCTATCGAAATTGGAAGGGATTTATTGGCCAAAATGTACTTGCAGCTTGCAACGATGCTGTTGAGTGGATGGGAAGGAAGTGGTCCCTTTATACCCACAGCCGCAGTTCACTGCGGCAGCGAAAGTGGGAAATTACAGCTGTTTGCGGTACAACAGACGCGGACGGTTTTTTTTGCCGTTTTGGGCGTTTTTTGATCGTTTTTTTTCGAACACTCCTTCCGATCGCAATTCTCATCCGTTTCCCTCGGGAGCAGGTCCATTCGAACGGCATTGAAAATGCGCAGACAACGGCGTCCTTCGATTTTTTGTCCAGCTGATGACATTCTTTTGTAAGCCAGAAGGATGAATTTGGCCGTATTTCGGCATCGGACACTCGTAGAATGGTTTGTAGTGACCCGAATCCCCTAGTATTTTGATATGATAGATCCCGGCCTATTACCTCGCGAATGACCTACTCAGATAGTGAATTGAGTGCCCAGTTCACATCTAATGCACGATGCCGCCTGTCCGACATGTTTGATTTCAATCGTCATTTAGCACACTTGTTCTGCTGCATCCCTTGGCCATATAAGCATATGCTCGGACCAAGATACACCCCAACATATCCACACCGGGTCCACGCGTTCGGATACGCGATAAACGACCTCTATCATCTTGCATAACGCGTCCGACCACATCAGTCACAATTCACGTGTCATGACACAAGTCACTGTTTGCATTCTTTCTCCTTACGCCGAAGCCTCGCAAAAAGCCCGCCACCCCGATACAGAACCACTACTCGAAGGATCTCAAGCAGAGGGTCATCTACCAGGCCTTCACCCTCCGCAAAGGCAGTAAGGAGATTGCTCATGACCTCGATATGCCTTTGCGCATTGTGCAGCGCGTCATGCAGATATGGACAGAAATCGGCGAAGTTTCCCGTGATCGCAGACACAAAGGGCGTGCTCCCCTCATGTCTCCCGGAAATTGCCAGGTATACCCCCCTTCCTTCCTTACATCCGTCCATATCTTGCCCTTGATCTTGACCCTTCTATGCAGTTTGTGCTCGCGCTTCTTGAACACACTCCAGACATGTTCCTCGACGAGATTCAGGAGGCACTCTTCATCAAGCACGACATCGACGTGTCCCTCGCCACAATATGTCGTACACTCCACCGGCTTGGGATTTCCTCGAAGAGGGTATGTATTTCGGCGGTCTATCTTGACAGCTTTTGATACCGGCGCCATAGTTGTCGCGCCAAGCCGCGGAACGCTGCGAGCATGCACGCCGTGATTTTGTCCTGGAGATAGGTGACGAGCCTGCAGATCACATCGTCTGCGCAGATGAATCTGCTGTCAACATCTTAACATCATACCGCCGGAACGGCCGAGCAATGAGAGGGGTACGGGCGCGCAAGCGCTGTCGTTTTGTGCGAGGGACACGGTTAGCACCCAATTACTGTTCAGGGTGTAGTCTTACAAGTTTACAAGCTATTCGATGCTGCCGGCAATCACAACCGACGGTATTATCTTCAGTCATGTCAAAGTCGGGGGCTACAACGGAGACCAGTTCATGTTCTGGCTGGAGGGTCTGCTGAAGGTAATGAATCCGTATCCTGCCAAGCACAGCATCCTCGTTTTGGATAATTGCCGTATCCATCATGTCGAGGGCGTTGAAGAGATGTGTGCCGAAGCGTACGTGGTTTTTCTCCCTTCGTGAGTCCTAAATGACTGTCTTCGAAGCGGTATCAAGCTTGTGTTTCTCCCACCTTACTCCCCGGACCTCAACTCGATCGAGGAATGCTTCTCATACATCAAGGCGTACATTTCTCGGCACGGTGACATGTTCCGGAACCTTGTCGAGGTTGGAGATGAGGCTGATCCGTTTTTGTTTTTGTATGCTGCCTTGGAAACTGTGACCGCGGATGCAGCGAAAGGGTGGTTTTATCGTTCTGGATACTAGATGTGCTCGTAATAATAGCCATAGTTTGAACGAATACATGGCGGGACTATATTGAATAACGAATGAATAATATATAGTAATCGGATGAACGATGGGTAGGAATAATGTGGACGGAGTATAGTAGCCATGTCAAGTACTTAGGCGAGGGTTTTACGGTAACGATCAACCCTCTTGATCTCGTTCTTCACCTGTGCCATGAGGTAGGTCGCATTTCCATGAGTGATCTTGGCGACCCGAACAAGCTCCTCGGCCGTCCCGAGTCTGTGGACCTCGTCAATGTTGTAATAGTCAAGTGCATTGAATGTCGGGATATAATCCAGCAAGTTTCGGCGTGGTTCATAGCCGTCCAGTTGATGGAGGAAATCCGAGATCTCTGGATACGGGTTAAGCGCACTCATGTCCGGAGGATCGCTCGACGGAATTACCGTGGGAAGTGCAGATGTCGAAGCGTGTGGAGCATGTGAAACAGGAGAGGCACCAGATGTGATTGGCTGCACCGAAGGCATGTGAGGATGCCCCGGAAGCCCCCACGGCATGTAGGGATAGCCCATCATGTGGGGCGGCATCAGACCAGATAACAGATTCTGCATCGGCGGTCCCGGTACGGCTTCTGGGAGCACGCTTTTGAAGAACATGCCGAACAGGTTCTGACCTGTGACGTCGCGCGGAGGAGTTCTGAGCGTCACACCATTCTTTCTGAGAGCCTAACAAGGGTGTATCAGTAACTGAATGAAGGCAGAGGTGGGCACAAACCAGAGCCTGAGCCCATGCGTGTCTCTGATTATTCGACAGATGATGATGCGTGCCGGCAACAGTAATCTTACAAATTTTGGTTAGCCCGCACGCCTGGCAATGGCCGTAATAATCGTCGAGCTCCTGCATGGACTTGAGTTCTTGATCCATGGTCCCCAAACCCACGTCAAAGTCATCGTCGCCTGACTCAGCATGGTCCAAATCCAGCACCGGCACCTTCCTGCTTCGCCCCTTCCCACTCGGCAACTTAGCCCTGCCTCGCTTGGCAGACAGTGAGTTAAGGTACTGCTCAAGTAGTTGAATTAGCATTGACGACCGTGGTTTCAAAGACTTACCTGCTCAGTGACCATAATCATGACAGGAATAACAGTACCAGCCTTCTTTGCATTCTCAGCCTGTCGCACGTCCTCTAAGCATCCCTTCCAATCACTATCCGAGCTCAGAGATGTTTCAGGAACACTTTTGGTAACATTCGACAACTTGTACGTCAAGATGGGCTTCCGCGCAACATCTGTACATCCCACGGTCGTGTGGATCGCGGCCAGCGCGTCGGTAAAATCGGTTGCATGTGTGAACGTGATGCGCTGGTTGCCGGGCTCTGAAGCCTGCGGAACGCTCAAAATGAGTTCTCGGGGAGGCGAAAGGGAATAAGCCGTGGAAGAAACATTGAATAGGCAGATACGCACTATGCTGATCATCCCGCAAGATCTCTGGCTCTCTGCCCTTGTCTTTCTTCCTCTTCTTTGGTGGCAGCACAATATCATCGTCCGAATTACTGCCGAGAGTGTCGTCTGAGGAAGCGACAGTTTCTGCCACGGCCTTTTTGGCAGCCTTCTTAGCGGCCTTCTTAGAAGCTTCCTTCTGGGCCTTTGTCTGTGCCTTGCGTTTGACGGGGGGTGGGGGGTAATACTGGATGATCTGTCGTCATCCTGAAGAGGTAAGGTCTGATTTTCAGGGAACTCGGCGCTGGGAGAAAGATCGTAATTGCTGCCAGAAACGGTGTTATGGTCCGGAGAAGACGGTTGTTGTGCATCGGGTTCGGCTGCGGGCCCCTGTGCATCGGCCTTCGCAAGTCTCCTGGACTTTCTACGGGCTGAAGTGCCGTTGTGGTCACCCATGGTACGAGTACGAAAGAAAGAGAGCATTGACTTGTGTCATGACACGTGAATTGTGACTGATGTGGTCGGACGCGTCGTGCAAGATGATAGAGGTCGTTTATCGCGTATCCGAACGCGTGGACCCGGTGTGGATATGTTGGGGTGTATCTTGGTCCGAGCATATGCTTATATGGCCAAGGGATGCAGCAGAACAAGTGTGCTAAATGACGATTGAAATCAAACATGTCGGACAGGCGGCATCGTGCATTAGATGTGAACTGGGAACTCAATTCACTGTCTGAGTAGGTCATTCGCGAGGTAATAGGCCGGGATCTATCATATCAAAATACTAGGGGATTCGGGTCACTACAAACCATTCTACGAGTGTCCGATGCCGAAATACAGCCAAATTCATCCTTCTGGCTTACAAAAGAATGTCATCAGCTGGACAAAAAATCGAAGGACGCCGTTGTCTGCGCATTTTCAATGCCGTTCGAATGGACCTACTCCCGAGGGAAACGGATGAGAATTGCGATCGGAAGGAGTGTTCGAAAAAAAACGATCAAAAAACGCCCAAAACGGCAAAAAAACCGTCCGCGCCTGTTGTACCGCAAACAGCTGTAATCATCCATTAGGAGTGTTCGAACTGCGGGTTGAGGCTGTTGCGCCACAAGATGCAGGGCTACAGTGGTGAATTCCGGACCAGGAGCAAATGATACAGCGAGAAGATAACCCGGCGTTTGAGCCGCCTCTGAGCAGACGGTCGTTTGAATGGTGGTGGGTCCGGAAGAGGAAGAAAGCTGTGTCGAAGACCAAACGGAGAAAGCGTGCATTTGAGGGATGGAACCCTGAGAGCGGATAAAGATAGCGCGCGCGATGCAGTAGGGGCTTGAGCCTGCAATCATCAGAGTAGCGAAGTTGTGTACCATTCTCTGACCTGCCTAGCGATCGACATGAGGTTTGGAACACTGGTGGGGCGAGAAAGAGCTGCGATTTCGAAAATGGCGTGTTGAATGGTTGATTAATACTCTTTCTGTGAGTGGTCGGAGATAGTGTCTTCTTTCATATAAGGTGGGTATCTTCATTTGAACTCATTCCCATGTGAAGCCGCCTCTCTGAATCAGGGGTAATCAACTCGAACTTGCTGATAGACCACAATACCGGTCTGTTGCCAAGTTATTTGGGCCAATTTGAAGTGAAACTGACGGAATTGTGCAAATCACAATTAGGCATTTATTTAGAGCACCACTGTATTTTCCTCGCCATTTCCCTGCAAGCCTTGACATCCAGCCGGCACGACCTTGACACGACCTGTGTCCACCTCCGCACAACCCGTTTCTTTGACAATGTCCGTCCAGGAGATCCCTATACAGTTGGCGGCATCATTTGCCTTACCTTTTTAGGAAATTCCCATCAATTTAACCTCTTTTCCACCACCAAACGGTACCAAGGAGGCCTGCAGCAAGGAGGAGTATTCTGAATGTCTCCTGAGTACTTGAGGACGGTCCCAGGCTGAAAAAAAACTGGCCATATTAGCATATAGCACTCCCAATTTAGGGCAATCCCTCTCACACTGTCATGGCCTAAACACCAGGAAGTAAATGGACATAGGCTAAACTGTATTCACATGTATCACATATATACATGTATAATTCCAACTATCCATTTTCCTTGCCTCCATAGCTCATGAGGAGAGGCGCAAAAGCAAGATTGATCGCAATTTCCTAAAAAGGTAAGGCAAATGATGCCGCCGCAACTGTACAGCACATGTTCATGCATCCTTCCTGTTCTATACCCAGACTGGAGGGTACAAAGCGACTCCAATCTGTGTTTCATCATTAGACAATCACTCATAAATCCTTCGGTTTATCATGCGGCTTTGCACAATGCACAAAAGCTGCATGCGGCTGTGCACAACCTCTCTAATGTGTGTTTCTGTACATATCTGAATAGATTTCCTACTTTTTCCTCCCATAAATATTTCCCTGAGCTGTAAATATGTGCATGGAAAGGAACACATCCGCCTAGATCTAGCCAACAAGTAGATGTGAAACAAGCTATACAAATCTCGCGAAATATTTCAATTTATGTTCAAAGATCTGCACTGATGTGAACTTATTTCAATCGAAAAAATCTGTCCACGCTAACTTTTTTGGCAGGGGATCTGTAGAAATCTATGCAACATATCTGCCTCTATTTGCGTCGAACTCCAAATACGGGTTTTTCGCTGGGGCTCGTGGGTCGAGCCTGAATCGAACAGGCGATCTTCCACCGGAATTCTCTTTTGTTGTAATTCCTGATCAACTGGGTGAATGTGGAACCGTCCGCCACCAAGTCGTTACACTTTCAACCTATGTGCTGATAGTCGGCCTCAGAAATTCGGAGCAAGCCCTTAGACTGGAGCAAAGTTTTGGGCTTCGCAAGCATTCAGATTCAGGGCGAGGGATTCGGATTCCATCTCGCATTCCATCTCGGACCGCGCCCAAGAAACCGGCCAACCACAGATCATTACACAAACCTCAACTTCAAACCTTTCTGGTGGAGGTCGTATCTGCTGGAGGTGAAGAAAGGCTGGCCCTCTAATTCTGGATCGACTGCCCTCCCGGTGGAATCCGAATTGACTGCCGATGAGCCAAGTGCAGATCAGGAAGATGAGTCTGACAAGGTACTTCTAATGAAAAGCGGCGAAGAGTACCTGGGAGTTTCAAACGTCGATTACTACAGACAAAACTGCTTAGAATTGTGCTGGCTTGCGTTGGGACCACACCGGAGCAAAAAAAAAATGAAAAATGAGGTGCGATGTTCAGGTCACCCATTTGACAATGCTAAGCAATGTTGTGCTCACGGAGGATGCAAATCTGAATGGATTTCATTGTTCTCGCAGACAAAACTACTTAGAATTGTACTGGCTTGCATTGGGACCACACCCGATTGAAAAATGAGGTGCGATGTCCAGGTCACGCATTTGGCAAGGCTACGCAATGTTGTGCTCGCAGAGGACGCAAGTCTGAATGGATTTCATTGTTCTCGCTCGCTAACAACGCCTGCAGCTCCAGTGAATCACAGCTGCCCCAAAAAATCTGGACGTCCAAACAGCGGAGGGCAGGCAGCATACCAAGCCAAGGATTGAAAAGTCTGTGTTGATAACTACTTAATGCGAGAGCATCAATATGAGCAATCTGACTGTACATCTACTGATAATTACTTAATGCAACCATATCAATATGAACAATCCGACCTACAGAACAACCAGAGACCATTTGGCATGAACAAAGGCTGAAGAAAACGATGTCTGTAAGATTTGCTTGATAAAAGAAAAAAAAGGAAGAAGACTTACCAGCGGTGCGCACACATGAACTAGGTAGCAGTACAATGTGGCAGAGTTGCAGATTGGAGGAAACAGCTGAGGAACAGTTGAAGAACGAATGGTGAGGCAAGTGAATGGAATGACATGGAGGGAAAGGAAGAAAGATACTGTACTATTTCATTCAATTCGTCAGTCACGCGTCACGGAGGGGTTGACGGCGACGAACTTTGGTCGTCGTCACGGGTCACGGCGGGGGTTGACGAATCCATTTTTTTGTCACAGCTGCGCCGCAAATTGCTGAAAGCGCCTGGAAAATTGTAGGAATAATCAGGAGAGTGAAAAAGAGCAATTTTGGCTGAGAGATCTCTGTTTTTCGTCAATTTCAATCATGAGACATGGTTTTTGGGGCAGAAAACGAGCTTAAAACTTGCATTTCAGTTAAATTCTGGCAGTGCATCCTTCGTCCGACTAAAAGAAAATCTAGAATATGTTAGTGATGAAATATTTCATCGCAGAAACCGGATCTTACCCGTCCTCGCCAAAACAAAGTCCTATCCGGAGTTCTTCAGGATCTGGACGGTCCGGTGCAGAATCGCGCCCATCAGGGCCCTTCAGTGATTGGCAGATTTCCCCGTCCTGGATGTCTGACATTTTTCCAGGTACAGCCTCGCGCGTCAGATACGATTCGCATGCAGTTTCATTCCCATCACGGTTCAGAAATTCAACGATTTGCGTAGAAGGAAGAACACTCTGTCTGTAGTTGGCAGGAGCTGAAAAGGACCCAATGGAGGGCTCGGGCCGCGCATCAGTTGAGTTGAACAAGTTGGGGCCGTTCAAGGCATTTACAAGGCCATCACCGCCCCAAAACTGGCCATTTCTGGCCCGCGCGTCGGGTAGCGGAACGCCAGCTCAATTCGGAACACCCTAGCCTCCAAGAATGTCGAAATCGGGGCAGTTTTGGCTGAGTTATGGGCAAAACAAGTTGGTTAGGTGTTCTATTCCAAAACCAAACAAGGGGCAGTCTATTCCAAAGCCAAAAACAGCTATTCCAAAGCCAAACATGGAGCACTCTATTCAAATTGAACAAATTGGTTCGAGGGCGGGTTCGGGCCGCTTATTAAACACATGGTGGAGTATCAATTGCTTCCTACCTTCGGCTACCTCACGTGGACACAGTCCGGCTACCTGTGTCTACAAAATCACTGTGATGGTTCGAACAACAGATCCTACAGTCTTTGAGCTCCCCAAACTTCGCTTAAAATTATTTGGTTGAGCCACCGTTTTCCGACATCAAGACAATCAATGGTTTTAAATTCTGACCATCCCCAAGCCTAAGGAAACGGGAGAAAGTCATGAAGGGGCATCAGTGCTATGCCAGTGGAAAGTGGAGGTTTCGTTGTTTAACGTTTTCCCCGCCCAGGAGGAAGAAGATCCGCCTGGGATGCATTTTGCACAGATACATGGTGAAGGCTTGAAATCCCTGTGGTGGGCTGGTCGTAAACTGGGAAGCTCAATATCACGTACTTAGACTCGTTACCAGTCTGCCTAGGTATGGCAATTCTTTAGTGCAAGCACTATGCCGTAGGAAGACTGGTACAACTCGGGACAAACAAAAGGGCTGCGCCCGGAGTTTGAAATTTAGGTGATGCCGATCGTTCCCAAATGTTGATGGAGGTTTTTCCTGATGCAACCTTGGAAGTTGCACCGATTTTGAGCTAAAACCAACCAAAAAAGATGTAACAAACAGGTTGGTTTTTACCCAGTATATCGACCATTTTGTGAGGTCGCCTGCAACCTCAAAGTTGCATGCAACCTTTCCATGTTCTGCCTGCAACTTGGGAATTCTACACCCAATATTTCCAGCCATCTTCAAGGGGGAAACCCCTTTTGTGTGCAACTTACGGGTCAGGTCCCTTTTGGGCATTGATGCTGACATGGTTAACTGAGAACCTACGAAACGCTGCGAATGAATCAACCGAGGCCTAAACTTTTGTAACCCAACAACGAGAAAAACCAGAACTGTCATGAACAAGGCTCAGTCTTATCTCACAACCCACTGTTGAGTAGCCAGGACTCAGTGGCAAGACCTCGGTATGATGAGGCTTGGAGAGCAAGCGTTAGGCGTCGTAAAAATGATCGAATAAAAGCACTAAAGTACAACCTGTAAACTAGAGTTATGTACCTTGCTGCGGTCACGGGTTGGGCTATGTGAAAAGTTGGATTCAGTGGGCTTTGGGGTGAAAATGATTTTTCATGTAGTTGTCCTCCCCGGGAGGTGGTTTCTGAAAATCTTTTTCACCAGGTTTCGGTGTGAAAAGTGAATTTCCCCATGTCGTAGGGCGAATTTCACGGTCTCCACTTTCCACAGTGGGCCTTAAGGGCCAACACTGGTACTATGGCTAGCCGGGGAAGAGACTCCCGCATCGGTAGTCCTGGAGACATCGGGAAAGAGAGTGTAAAAATGGTCTAGGCAGTGACCCCTCTCAGCTTGGAATGGACCCCTCAACTACCCATTTTGGAGACTAAAATTGACAGCCATGGCCCATCATCGGTCAAGGCAAAAATCTCGAAGCGTAGCGCAAAAGAAGCCATACTAGGACCCAAATCTCAGGAGGACAAAAAACTGGCAAAGGCCCCAGTTCGTCGATTTATTCCCGGTTAAGATCCGGCCGCTAACGATAACCTATTGAACGTCAGCTCAAGGCAGCAAAGGGTCCAAAACCTGTATTGAGCGCGTTGACTTCACTGCCCGACACACATGGCCACAAATGCAGACACATTCGTCCTTTCTGTCGATATAAACGACGTCAAAGCAAGCTAAAAAAAATACCGATGAACTTACAGCTCTTTGCGGAACTTAGGGCGCGGCCCTTTTTTTTTTTTTTTTTTTTTTTTTCGTAAGTTTTCACGACAACCCCGATTGTGAGTTCAATTCTCAACCGTTTTCCTTGAAAGTAGGCTCATTCGATTCGGACGGAATGTCCGGAGGGCATCTCATGGCCCGACTTTTTCTAACCACCTCAAGATCATTTGGTGGCTCAGATTTGGCTGTTTTTGGCTGTACAAGAGCAGACTGGGTCTCCAGCAACAGCAGTTTTTAAACCGCATCGTGTCCTACGATGGCCCTTGGTTTAAACCATGTTGGTTCCAACCATAACTATTTTGCCTATATGACTGGCCTCTAGATGTACGGTTTAAACCACATGGGTTCGAACCGCAGTTTAAACCAATGTGGTTTGAACCATGGTTTAAACCACAACGGTTCGAACCACATTGGTTTAAACCGTGCGCAGAAAATTTCACCCCCGGCGAAGCACGTTGCGGAATATTTTCTGAACTTGGTGGCTGTGCACTTCTTTTATCGCAGAAGTCGAATGGGTGATCATTTTATGGTTGAATCACAATTTGGCCAGGTGAATGAATCTGCTAATGCGCGCGCAGAAAATTTAACCCCCGGCGAAGAACTTTGCGGAATATTTTCTGAACTTGGTGGCTGCGAGCTTCTTTGATTTCTTCCCGATGCCGGTGAAGCACGTTGCGGAATATTTTCTGAACTTGGTGGCTGTGTGCTTCTTTTATCGCAGAAGTGGAATGGGTGATCATTTTATGGTTGAATCACAATTTGGCCAGGTGAATGAATCTGCTAATGCGCGAGCAGAAAATTTAACCTCCAGCGAAGCACGTGGCGGAATATTTTCTGAACTCGGTAGCTGTCCGCATCTTGTCTCTTCCTGAGGCAGAAGTTGAATGGGTAATCATTGTATGTGGGAATTATAATCTGGCCAGGTGAATGCATCTGTGAACACGCGTGCAGAAAATTTAACCACCGGCAAAGCACATTGCGGAATATTTTCTGAACTTGGTGGCTGTGGGCATCTTTTATCTCTTTCCGAGCCACGCTGCCGGAAATCAGTGATGGGGAAAGTGGTATTACCGCATTGGGTAGTTTCACCCCTATTCCACCTCTTTTATGTCCACAAAGACTCTCAGAGGACTGGTATTGGCCCAGAACTGTGGGGAAACCTTGAGAAGGACATCCACATCTATATCCGAAGGTTTAAACCCCCGAACGGAACTCGAATTCCAAGTTTTGGCATAAGGCTGAGACCGCTTCCACCAAAATTTTGTGCGCCATAGCTATCGTACGAGGCCCATTGAAGTACGTAATGAGATATTTTTTTAAGCCTTGGAAACACGTTCTACTGGGCCAAATCTCAAATTTCGCCCTAGTACGCTCCCACCAAAATTTTGTGCGCCATAGCTATCGTACGAGGCCCATTGAAGTACGTAATATTCTCGCACTCATGTATTTGCGACCCTTTGCTATCGAAAGCCAAGTTTCGGGCTTCTCTACTAGGGACCCGGCCCAAGGTACATAACTCTGTTGATGACCCCCGAACATTTCGGCTCGCTGACCCTAAGCCCACACCCATTTCTGTCACCGCGGACTCTCTCCGGGACACGTTTGAGAAGAGGCTGAACCCGCCAGAAGTTCTTCCTACGCAATTCGACTCGCTCCAGCATGGCATAAACAAGATTCTGTCCACGCTCCTGCCCGCCGAAACGGAGGATAAAACTCCTGAAGGTTTCTTCACTGAAAAATGGAATGAAGACGACATGGGCCGACTCAAGGACCATCTCCTCAAGCATTCCATGGACAGCTCGTCTGGCGAGGATCAGACCACATATGCGGAGCTACTGGAGATACCGGCCGATGACCTGGCACGACTATGCAATGAATGTGTTGCACGTCAAGACGGCCCATCCGTCTGGTTCCTGTCCGCGCTCATTGGTATCCTCAAACGACTGAAACCGCACGATAACCCGGACAGCTACAGGCTAATCGCGCTCGAGAGCTGCTTCTTGAAGGCGCTGACTATTCTGATTCATTGGCGTGTGTTCGACTGGGCGGAAGCACGAGGAATTATCCCTCCGGCTCAAAACGGATTTAGACCGGGTTATCGTACAAACAATAACCCGTTTATTCTCCGCTGTCTCAAAGAATGGGCTAGAGCTAACGGTCACACCCTTTACGTTGCCTGCGTCGATTTCACGAACGCCTTTCCCTCAACGGATCAACCAACACTTTGGTTGAAGTTATTCCGGCTAGGCATAGGTGGAAAGATTTTCGACTGGCTCCGCATGTTGTACGACCGTATGTCTTACTATGTCAAGCATGGAGACATGGAATCTTCGCAATTCAAGGCGCTCATCGGCCTCCTAACAGGAGACCCTGCCTCGCCCGTCTTGTGGAACATATTCCTCTCTGACTTGATATTGATGCCCGACTTTGAAGATGTGTTCCTGGCCGGAATTCGAATTTCTCTGCTCGCTCAGGCTGATGACCTACTCATTGTATCTCTCTCTGTACGTGGTCTGCAAGTAAAATTATCCACTTTGGAACGCTGGTGCGCTGTGAACTTCATCCTCGTCAATTTTATCAAAACAATCATCTTGATCTTCGGACCAACGCTCTCGCCGCAACCCATATTTCATCTTGGTATTACACAGCTCACCATTAAACAAGACGAGAAATACGTAGGAATCAACATCAGAACGGACACTCTGAATATATTCCAAGATCACTACAAAGCAAAGGCACGCACCGCGCGCTATTGTGGGCATAGGATCATGGGGATTGAAGACATGACGGGTAGGCTAACGCCAAAAGAACTCAAGCAGCTTTATATGGCACGAGTCGACTGCCACTTGATCCATGGATGCGAAATTGCTCCGGACAGTGAGAACGTGCACATCAAGCACTTAATGAAAGTTCAAGTTAGCTTCATACGCCAGATGCCTAATCTCCACCGCCGCTCCATGATTGTCGCATTGTTCACTGAAACTGGGATAACGCCTCTACGAGTCCGACGCCTCCTTCTCGATCTTAACCATCTGGTGTACCTCCTGGGACTCAACGACGATACATATGCCCGCGCCGGTCTGAATAGTTCAATTGAACTCGCCGGCTTAGGGAAAAAATCGTGGGCCAAGGACCTCATCAAGGCGACGACGAGATTGCCATTCCACTGCCCTGTGCTAGTTCTGACACGTTTTACCTCACCGCTAGACGTAACGAATTATGGTAAACTTGTGCAGAAACTTATGTTGGAATGGTTACAAGGAAAAGTGGACTCATCTGAGAAGCTCTACCTGCTGCACGGACGCCGTGAACCTCAAAAGGACGCCCGACCAACCCAAGTTACTTCCTGTATGCGGCACTACCTAACCATGGTGAGAACTCAGAAGCACCGCGAGGCTATAACCTCCGTTTTGCTCTCAACTCACCTGTTAGCCGTGGAAGTCTTGCGCTACGTCGACCATGCGTACCAACCTGTGCCTAGATCGGATCGTCTCTGTCGGTTCTGTAAGTCGGAGGTTGAAACTCCTGAACATGCCCTAGTCTCCTGTGCCTCCTCGGACGCACTGGTTGATCTTCGGGCGGAGTTTTGGGTTAAACTCTTCCATGACTTACCTTACCTACAGGACGCGATGGCGAAACTCTCAAACACAGAGTTTCTGAAAGCTATCATATATCCACGATCGACTATTGCACTGGTTGCAAAATTCGCATATGATGTCCTTGAGATTTATTACGCTGTTCCTGTGTTTCGGCTGGATGCTTGAGGCTAACCCGTTGATGTGCTCACTTTCTTAGCTTTTTTGTGTTTGTCTAGTTCTACCGCGGCGAGTCTGACTGCGTCCGTGAGCTCGGCTAGATAGACATGGGAGGGCCCAGGGGCAATGGTGTATTTACTTAGTGCGTGTACACTGGGATAATCCCTGGAAACCGGCGTTCATGAGTGGACCGGCCGTGTAATCCTACCTACCTACCTACCTACCTAGCCATGTATGCGTGTTTCAGGGATTGCTTCACATTCATTGTGTAGGGGCACTACGAGTCCTTACTTACTTACTCACTTACTGACATTTTATCGCCTACTACTACAATACTGCAACGACTACTACAATGATTGTGAATGCAAAGAGCCCCTGGTCCTGGACTGCCGGAGTAAGGACGGGGGCGTCAGAATTTTGTTACTTTCCGTAGAATCATCTCATAAGGCGTTAGAACCCTGCCGTTTCGACCGTGCCCGGATGCCATGGATGGACCGACGGGAATCGGACTCCGCATTCCGTCACTCTGATATAAAGAGAGAAGAAGGTGTCTAAAACAGAGTTCCACCTCCCGTATGCAGGAGAACAGCAACTTCAATCAGTTCGGTTCAGTTTCGCCTTGGAGTTGGAACGACGATGCGGCCAACAGCTATGCCTTGAGCCCTAACAATCTCGCTCCGTTCCCCACATCGACTCAGGACGTCAACCCCACCGCAGTTTCTTCCGCAAACTGGAGCGAATATTCCAACATTTCCTTCGATAGCTTCAATGAGGGTTTGATGAACCCCATTCCAACTGGACCCAGCACCGCATTGAGTGTCGAAACTCTTCATTGGCGGCTCGTTTCCGTGGAGGCAGCTCTTTTCCGGATGCAGTTCAAAAAGTGAGGCATTAATTTCCATGGGAGTATTTTTCACCGTTTTTACCGCAGAAACTCCCCGATATGTGTCGATGCTGCGTCTGGCCTACCACCACCAACGGTCAAAGATATGACCCTCAGGAACGTGCCGAGTGAGCGAATACCCACATTTCCAAATTATATGGTCTCTTACGACTCTGGTTGTACGGCAGCGGCTCCCAACAAGGCCGCTGCTCCCCCCTCACGCAAGCGCAGGCGGTCTTCTACGGTACGGGGAGTGACCGATCGCTCGCTGATGACTGAATCTCTCTCTAGCCAGACGTAGAAGATGCGGCCCGGAAACGGAGCTGACAACTTTCCCCGGCGCCGGGGCCCCGGCCGGAGCCCCAGCCGAAGAAGAGAGGGCGACCATCAAAAAAGGGCCAGTGAGATGTCATTGCCGCCCCGCCAGACAGCTGCTCAGCGTCATCGGTGGAAAAGTCGTCTCCGACGCCTGGATCTTCCAGACTGCCATCGTCCAGATAGTCTGTTGAACATGCTGAATATAACATCCCCCATCACCAAAACCGGAAAAACCTTCTGATGGCTGGCGACAGCCGGAATGTAGCCAGTTAATTGCAATGTGATGGGAATCATTGTGCCCGTTAGGCAAAATAATCGCAATGGTTGTGAAGGTTGGCAATGTGATCCCAATGGTTTTAAAGGTGCGCAAGGTTGTCGGATTGCTGGTAAGCCTTGCAAAACCGTAGCTTTCATTACAAAGATTTGTATGACACTGCAATATTGACACACAAAGGCCAAAGTCAACTTCGGTGCGGTACTAGTACTACTCTTTCAGAAGGAACATATATTGGCCAATGTTAATCCAGGGTATAGAACAAGTTTATAAGAGGAGATACATAGCCGGATATACACATTTGTGATTGTCAGGTACCGATCATTCAGTAGGTCTGTGCGCATCAATCAAATCAACAATAAGACCAATGTTGGTCGCGATCACGCCCCCATCTCTTTCTCTTTCTTTCCCCACTACCACCGCCTTCCTTTCGTTCCTCCCATGCTATGATGCCATCTTCTTGCGCTAACTAGTGTGTTCTCATCAAGTTCCTGAAGATCTAGGTGCAAGTCCCGAGGCTCGACCACCTGTTACGCCTGCACCCGCTCGGTCAGGACGCGTAAGACCGCAAGTAAGACCAAGTCCATGAATCAAACTCTGCTGCCAACGAAATCAAGCTCACTCTGACCCTTGATACCTCAAAAATCCGGATCAGCAAGGACGAACCTGCCTACAGTCTGTTATCAAGCATATTTTGATAAGGCCTCCACGGACAAGCAAGTCTGTCGCCGGATTCGTCTCATCGCAAGCCCATATTGAATTGAATGGTTCTGGTCCGCTTTCATTCGCCTCAAGAATATTCAAGCTTCGCCCTTCTTTTCGTTTCTCAGCCCTCGCAAAATTGCTTGACACCGGTCTTGCCCGGATTTCTCTTTATTCAAAGCTGCAAGAGTATATGCTCTACTCCTCGGTCATTTCCTTGCTTTTATCCTTTTCCGGCCCCCGAGAAATCCCATGAGACTGGTCTTGTTGTTGGACTTGTAGGACCGGTTTGCGCGCACTCTGTATTATTGTCCATCTACTTTAAATCATTACATCTTGCCGTGCTATTTTTTCATGCGTGTCTCTAGATATTGTGGTATCCTATGGAATAAAGGTGAATTCGCAAGGACTCTAGCAGCTTTCAAGGCATTGCCATGCATTGCAAGGCATTACTGACATTGTCAAAGATGGCCGTATGCCCATCACTTCGGAACCCCGCTTCCGTTGCAATGGGTGGTGAAAAATTTGGAATGATTCCGGTCATTCCCTGGATTCCGTAGCATTCCGTCGATGGCAATGCTAGGCAACTATTTTCCGCTTTTCGTGATGCCATACAAAATGAGTCCAAGACGGATTGGAAATATCACGGGTCATGACTCGCACAGTTGATGGCCCGGCTGGTCGCGTCAGATAAGAGACTATGCTAACAGCTCTTTCAAGTAAAGCACTGCACTTGATCTATCCAATGTCATTTTTGAGCGATGGAGTAAGCGGACTTTCCTTGCCAGACTTCATCGAATTCGCCAGGACAAGAGCGATAAAAAATCCGATTTTCCCTGAACCCGTAATAACTTGGCGCGTGCTGTTGTCACAAATCGGTGGTGACTTGTGTGCCGTGGCCTGCCGTTCAATTGGTCAATTACAATTGGTAAATCCCGCCTTGACCGCCGATTCATTGCATCTGCACGCTCAATTGAAGAATGGAACGCCGTGCCCTCAATAAAATCGCCCTTTTAAATCGCACCCGCTGGGGAGATACCCAGCGAAATCCATTCCCACAACTGTGCGACCCGTTTTGAGCCATCCAGATAACCGGAGTAGCCGGTAAAGGGGCAGTAATGCGATCTACATATAAATGAGGCACCGAATTAGAGTTGTTTGGATTTTACCACAAACTTGGTTGGGCAAAGTGTGACGCCACGGCATCGGGGGGCTAATTTCTCTACAACGTTGCGAGGGCCTTTTTGAATCCGCCTCGCTGGGGTGATAGCCAGTGAAATTTCAAGCAGAACTGTCTCTTAGGATTTTTGCTCCGGGCCTTCAAAGTGTTTCGCTCTCCACCAAACGGCGACAATAACAGCAACCATTCAATTGATTGCATCTTTCCGCTCAAGTAAAGAATTCAGCCCTGTGGCCGCATTTCAAGGGCCTTTTTGAATCCGCCTTGCTGGGGTGATAGCCAGCGCAATTTCAAGTAGAACTGTCTCTTAGGATTTTTGCTACGGGCCTTCAAAAAGTGCTGTCCACCAAACAGCAACAATCCTCGGAGAGTGCAGTTCAATGTCGATCCAAACAAATGCATGTGAACATTGGCATGAAGTGCCAAGGTTTCGCACCAAAATAGTATTTTGACCATTGTGCAATCATTTCAACCTAGATTTTGATGGGGTCTTGCTGTGAGGATAGCCAGCAAAATTTGGGTTCGAACTGTCTCTTTGGATTTAGTTTGACAGCCCTGGTGCTTTTGAACAGGAGATGAGGGCTCTCCATGCTGATCCAAACAAATGCACGTGAACCTCAGCATGAAGCGCCGAGATTTCCCACCAAAACAGTATTTTGGGCTCTCCATATCAATCCAAACAATTGCATGTGAACCTCGGCACAAAGCGGCAACATTTCGCACCAAAACAGTATTTTGGCCACTGTGCAATCATTTCAAGCTGGATTTTGCTGGGGTCTTACTGGGAGGATAGCCAACAAAATTTGGTTCAAACTGTCTCTTCAGATTTGTTTTGATGGCCCTGGGGCTTTTGAAGAGGAGCTGAGGGCTCTCCATGTCGATCCAAACAATTGCACATGAACCTCGGCACGAAGCAGCGACATTTCGCACCAAAACTGTATTTTGGCCACTGTGAAATCATTTCAAGTCGGATTTCGCTGGGGTCTTGCTGGGAGGATAGCCAGCAAAATTTGGGTTCAAACTGTCTCTTTGGATTTATTTTGATGGCCCTGGTGCTTTTGAACAGGAGCTGAGGGCTCTCCATGTCAATGCAAACAATTGCACATGAACCTCAGCATGAAGCTGAGACATTTCACACCAAAACAGTATTTTGGCCACTGTGCAATCATTTCAAGCCAGATTTTGCTGGGCTCTTGCTGGGAGGATAGCCAGCAAAATTTGGGTTTGAGCTGTCTCTGAATATTTATTTTGACGGCCCTGGTGCTTTTGAAAAGGTGCTGAGGGCTCTCCATGTCAATCCAAACAAATGCGCGTGAACCTCGGCATGAAGCACCGACATTTCGCACCAAAAAAGTATTTTGGCCACTGTGCAATCATTTCAGGCCGGACTTTGCCAGGGCTTTGCTAGGACGATAGCCAGGAAAATTTGGGTTTGAACTGTCTCTTCAGATTTATTTTTACAGCCCTGGTGCTTTTGAACACGAGCTGAGGGCTCTCCATGTCAATCCAAACAAATGCATGTGAACATTGGCACAGTGGGCTGTTGCAGGCTGTCACCAAAGAAATGCACATGAACCTTGGCATGAAGCGCCGACATTTCACATCAAAACAGTATTTTGACCACTGTGTAATCATTTCAAGCTGGCTGCTTGCATCTGGAAAACACAAAGTTGCCGCATAGTCCCTGATAGCTCCACATAGACGGCATAGTCGCCATAGAGATCGACCAACCCCATAGTAAGGTGGGAGGGGAGTGGGTCGGCCCCATAGCACCTCATAGACGACCATAACTCGGTTAGTGTCTATGGAATTGACCATAGTGATAGCTCTAATAGTGCTCATAGCAGCTCATAGTTGACCATAGTTCACAAAATAAAATGGGATAAATTGTTCATATTGCAGCTGAGATACGACAAGTATAATACCACACTCAGACTCATTACGATGGCGTACAGGAGCCCCAGGGTGCACGAAGAGAGGTCGCGGAAGAGTCCGACTCCAGGAATCAGTTTTCAGCGCGGGGAGGGAAGAGAATGCGAATCTTGAATTTGATGTATACGGCGCAGTTCCGACGACGGAGAAGGCAAAACAGAAATGTCGACCGGGTCTTGGCATTGAATGACTGGCGGCAAGAGCCGTGACCATAGTTGACCACAGGCCGAGGACCACAGGAGCTCTTGATGAAAATTGATGGCTTGAAGAGACCAGACCAGACAAGTGTGACTTTGAGTTGTTACACGACAGTCGTCATACCGAGGAATATCGGGGAACGTAGGTATCCGGACTTGAATTTGTTCCAGCATCCGAGCTTGTACCGCTCGGAGAGACTTGCGTCCGACACGGATTTGTTTTGCGCAACCAGATCTAGTACGTGTTGTGAAAATTTTGCAGGAAAGTGGGTGTAGATAGTGCTGTTGAGCGATGGAGATTGAGAGCGGAGACTTGCAAAGGATGTAGCACGGAGTTAAATAACGTTCGAGGGCGGCATCTTGGGGTTTCAGATTCGATGGCGCTGGCGATGATATGCCGAATGCGGTAGGTGGGGTAAGGGATAGTAGCATATTGCGTGCAAAGAACAGACTGAAACCCAGAGCCATCCAAATAAAATGCAGACAGCACAGATGTACAGAGGCAGCAGGCACCGAGGGCGGCTTGGGGAGCCGAGGATTGCAATGCTTACAAGGGACACCTTGATGTGCTTCTACGTTGGCCTGCGCATGCCGGTCTCAATGGGGTATTGGAGACGCCGACAGCACAGGGCGCACGGTCATGATCAATGGAAATGGCACCCGGAGTATGGCACCGGAGTGGTGCGATGGCGCAACTTGCGTCGAGGTTCGGCGGTCCTGGTTCCCGGACTCAGTCCAAGGGAGAGGATAGGGACAGCAGCGCTGGATCCGGGGCGGAAAGGTACATCAGGAAAAACTGTCTGGGAATTTGTTCCCCGGTTAAATATGTTCAGGTTTATAGCTCCCTGTAGTAAACGGGGTCAATGTACATAGTTGCTGTAGTTGCTGTAGTCTCTGTAGCTCCAAGCCATGCTCGCATAGGACATCATTGATCTGGGTGATTGGTATGTCGGACTGTATTGCTCTGGGCCAATATTATGCTAACCTACCTAGAAAGTACCAGGTACTCTATCTCTCCTCACAGAAGCCAACCACCCCGCAGCGATTGACAAGAATGAGTGCATGAACAGTATAAATCCGTCGCTTATATTTATCCGGTGCTTTGTGACTTCGGGCTAGGACCTTCTCTAGCACCAGACGATGGCCGTTGAAAAAGCACAGACGAGACAGAGGACAAAACAAGGTCGTGAGTGTGCGAGTCGCGAATCGGAACAAGAGTCGGGAATTGGAATACGCCAAGTCCAAACTCCGATCAATCACGCCATCTGGCGTGATCAATGGTTGGTTTTGATGGCGCGTCGGTCTCTTCCTCTCCCCCATCTTGCCCCCATCCCCCCCATCTCCTCAGCTTCACCTCTTGACCATTCCTTGCACCCAAATCCCCGTCTCGTGTCCTCTGTCTGGGATGCCCTGCTCCATGCTCAGATTGACTGCCTGTGACGCGTCAACCTCAAGCTACACTTGCCAAGTCCTCGCAGACTCACCACTGGCATGGCCCTCTTCGGCATAAAGTGCTCAAACCACCTTCCTCAAAGTCTCTGGGACCCGTCCCGTGCTCTCTCTGGTTGTCTGTGGTCTTCCCCCTCCCCCCCTGCATTGTTCGCAGTGTACGGCGCATGTGCCATATTTTACCGTGCATTGAATGCACTGATTCGCCGTTGTGGTAACCCCCTCCCTTCTTCTCTCCTCAGACCTGTGGAGGTGATGCCCTTCCTCCGTAGCAAGTGATTGATCGGTGGTGCGTGCATTTACTACTTGTCTTCCTTGTTACTTATGCTTATATGGCCCCAGTGCACGGATCCCATTCACTACGAACGAGTACCGCAGTGTCTACAAAACCCACCTTGAGGCCCTGCAGCCGTTTGAGGACAAGACTCATCCCCACAGATCTTGGACAATATTCTTGTCCGCTTGCACAATGTTGGCCGGTGCGTCTTTTATCCTCTTTTCCATACTTGTGTGTCCTGACTCATTCTCTTTTGGCTTCCACTTCGGTGCGCAGCCCATTACCGCTGTTAGTGTTGCCGCGACTCGAAAAGTCGAGTCACGACTTCGAAAGTCGACTTCCTTTCGTGTTTGACTCGACTCGACTCGACTTGGTCCGGTCCGAGTCACTCGGAGAGACTCCGAGTCGACTTGAGTCGGTCAAGTCGAGGATAATTTTTAGATCTCCCCAAATGCCGATTACATTATGTAGGAAGACTTTGGAAGACTGTGAACAAATGAACTTGAAACTTCCTGTGCGAGAAGTATGAAAATATTGCTTAAATGCATTCATCCAACATCCCGGGTGCCATTTTATGAGCTGTATCGATTCAAAACGTCTCGAATGAGATCCTGGATTTTCCCCCTATTTTTCCTAGTTTTGTTCAGGCTCAAAACCGGCTCAACTTGCAGCTGCGTGACTGAAACGTGACGGTGTCACGTTTGCGTCACAGTCGTGACATTGAGGTACGGAAAATTTGGAAAGTTGCTGAAACTGTTCTAATCACATTTACAGGCAAGAACAAGCCTTTTTCAAAAATACCCCGACTCGAGTCACTCAAGTCGACTCAAGTCGACTTCCAACTGACTTGCAAGTCGCCTCGAAGTCACCAGCTCGCAATTAATTCTTGGAAAACTCCTTTGACTGTCATGTTCGGAGGCCCATCTGTACCGTCAATTTCTCCTTGATCGCTGATGTTTTCTACTACGTCACTACTGATAGGACCACGGGGCACTATTTGATGTGCACTCACAACGTTGCGTTGCTCTTCGGTCAAGTCTCTGGGATCTTGGCATGACCCCTATGCGATGACTCGGCGCTACCTAACCGAATTTTAACTGACCAGGCCATTCTCGCCGACAATCGCAGGTGAAAAATTTTCCGACCCGTATACTGCACCAAAATAGTTTAGTTGGCAAGTGATTCTTTCCTTCGCTTTCTCTGCATTTCTACGTCGCCGAGGATTTGAGAGGCGTAGCTAACCCCAAGGAACATCCCGGTGACCTGTTCTTCCTTCTCTCCCTCCTCCTTTCAAAGAAGATCTCTGATTGAGTCATTCCAAGGCATTCTGTACCCGTATCGTTCAATGAATCAGCTGAGGCACGTCATTATTCTGCTAATTCTCTCACTGTTTTTGGCTTCTACCGAATCTGAGGGGCGTAGCTAACCCCAATGAAGATTTCGATCGGCCAGTTTCCTATGTTTCGCCTCATTCAATCTTGAACAAAGCGCTGATTGATTTATTGTGTTCAAGTGAATACGCGGCCATCCCCACGCCGATGGGGATGGCCGGTCCCTCAATGTGGCGTCAACTATCGGCTAGCCATTGGGAATGGCTGGGTCAGCGTGGTATGTAATCTGAATTGCTTTTTCCTTCCTCGCGCCGATGAATTTCCAGGTCCGCGAGCATCATCGTTGGGTAGACGTTCTGTTACAAACAGTCCACGACCAGTGATGTCTGGACAAGGACTCACGATAGGGAAGGTCCAGACCACGGAGGGTAGTAGATGGAGGCCACTTTATTACGTATATTATCATTGACATGTATTTTCATGTAGGTTTGGACTCTGCTCAATGTGTGGGAACAGGTGTCTGCAGCGCCTGTTTCGACACATTGAGCAGAGCCTAAGCACATGCATAAAAGTAACAGCGATTAACTCGTCGACGTACTACGTTGTATAATGCATGAACTTGTACAGAATGCATCGAATTGAATGTGAAAGTCACGTGGCAAGTAATTGCTGCTCATTTCCGCCGGCTAGCAAATATTGTTGTGTCCATCGTGCCATGGACTCAGGACGACTCCCTAAGAAGACGGACAAGAAGTACGCTGTGGTCCGGGGTATACATCCAAACGCGATCGCGGTGGATGTAGATATATATATATATGAGGAAGGGACGAGGGGTATGTATTCCGCCTGAACTCTGCCGCTCTACGACAGCCGATCATCTTCTCCTAGCAACGTTGGCTCGTGTCCCTTTTGGAACATTTTATCATCAAAATTCCGCAAGAGGCGTATGGTATCCCGGCCTGAACTCCTCGATAGAGCAACGTACAATCTGGATGTGATCTCTCTTGCTGTGTTCGAGCCCGCCCCATTTCTTGCTCATGGTCGGCCGACAGATTTGCTCAGAATCCTGCTGGCTATTGAGGAAAAATTCCCGGGAAGACTTTCGTTCGTCATGGATTTCAAGAACTCAACCAAATCGAGTTCATCCATGAGCATGAGTAGTGGCTACAAACTTAAATTCAGGCTTTATTTCTTCATGTTCCGGACTGCTTAATGGTCTGTTTCATTCCTCTCGGTAAAACTATTATCACAGATGTGCTCAGAATCGTGCTGGCTGTCCAGGAAAAATGTGGGGAATAGGAAGAGATTTTCTAGGACATTCCATTTGCGCGACAATCGAAAACTGACCATTTTGACGCTCACAAACGCCCAGAGCATGCTGCGGAAGTTGAAACCATCCAAAAGCTTTGTCTTGACCACGGCTACCCGAATCTGGATAGCGCGGCTGAAAAGCATGGTCCAGGCGCTGTGGAGTCCAGATTATGTCCTCGGTATTGGTAGGTAGGTAGGTAGGTAGGTAGGTAGGTATTATTACACGGCACGGTCCGAATAACGAACGCCGGTTTCCAGGAAGCATCCCGGTGTACAAGCAAGCTAATTACACCTTCGTCCCTGGGCCACTACGGACTAAATAGGACGAGCTCGCAGATACCATGAAATTCCTCCCATGCCCTGCTGTAGATCCTACCTCGCCAATAGTAGCAGAAAATCACCAGACGGCGGCGGCGGCGGCGGGCCTGGGCCTCTCCACGCTCGACGCCGCCCTGAGCCTCCCCATGCACCGTTTTGACCCGGACCCCCGGTGGCACGAACCTTGCGCGAGACGCAGAACACACCCCCGCCCGCGCGCGGCCGGCTCCTCCGCTCTCCATCTTCACCTCCGCCCCACCGCCTGACCCCGTCGGTGCCGATAACTCAGTCACACCCACAACAGCGCGGAGCCCCGCCGACACTCCGGATGCGGTGCACTTACACCGCGCTTGCCGTCGCGTCCGGCCCTGGCTTGTCGTCGTCCCAGGTGCCACGAAAGTTCCACCTGGTGCTCATCAACCCGAACGCCAATTCGGGTAGTGCGCCCCGGGTGCAGGTGCAGGTGAAGACGGACTTTTCGGGCTGCCAGTGGGCCTCTGGGCCCACTTCCATCGTACCCGTAAATACATTTTTGTCGTACCACTTATAATACACGTGAATTTGAGCCTGTTTCATTATCTGTTCGAGGATGCCTGAAGAGTTTCCCGCATGCTTGTTTATATGTTAGATTTGACCTTAGATAAATGTCAAAGATAATGTTGAGCCGACATTCATGTCGGGCGAGGGTCAGAGGATATGACTGTTTTTGTTGAGCCAATGTTTTTGACATGTCGTACGACATCGAGGCATATATTATGAAACATCCGGGTAGCGACACCCTAAAAACATTACATCCGAACGATGGTGTATGGTGCGCTGGGCTTCGCCTCACCGGCAAAGTCGTCGACTGCTTGCCCCACACCATCTGGACAAGATCGACGTCAATGTTGATCGACCTCAGCTATACACAAGAACTTAGGCTCGAATCCAGCCTGTCTATGAAAGCAAGCTTATTGATAGACAGGCCGGTCGATCTGAGTTTGAATTACCAATACAAAATTGTTATCGAAAAAGGTTATTGGTGTATTCCTTCTTCTCTGGGAGATCTCAATAAATTTTTACATCAGCGTGTTCAGAGTGTTTCAGAGAGCATATCCCGGGTTATCCGAGGGCAAACCGATAGGATTTGGGCCTACCAGTTGAGAATTTATCTATTTTGTTGTTGTTTGCCTCTGACCTCACCCACTCGGAAACGCGGTCCGGAATAACCTTTTTTTGGTAACTATTTTGCATTGGAAATTCAAACTCAGATCGACTGGTCTGTCTATCGACAGGCTTGCCTCCATAGACAGACCAGTCACTAGTCTAACAAGAACTGCACTGCAACAACCACCAAATCCACTCAACCCACCTCCGGAATCCACACTTGCCACATCTGAATCCCAACAAGACGATGATGACGTGCAAGAAGCGAAGCGACTCGCCGTGCCCCCGCAAGAAAAAGCGGCCACCCCGGATGTAAGACGGCTGCCTGACGTCTATGTTCTCGTCCCACCTGCGTCATATATGTTACGAAGCCAGGTCGTTTCAAAATAACACAATTCATTTCGCTGTATTCTTGACCGAAATGGGTGCCACCGGTATCTTCCGCCACCATCCGGATCCCAACAATTTTGGCAGAATTTCCGGAGGCCTGTGCCAATCCCGACAAATGCGGACGAAAGCGTCATGCCCCGGATCAATTTTGTTGTGAATAGAAACTTGAGTAAGACTCAGGGAATCAATTTGGGAATTGGCTCAGCCGTATTCAAACCTTTGCTCGCAGGAAGCACAGGGAATCAATTTGTGAATTGACCGTCAGTTGTATTCAAACCCTTGCTCGCGGGGAGCGCAGGGAATCAATTCGTGAATTGGCCGTCAGTTGTATTCAAACTTTTGCTCGCGGGGAGGCCAGAAACTTGTGACATATTTGCCAAGTGGTACAGTAGCCGTACAGAACCCATACACCAAACCTTTCCACCGAGAATCCATCAGTTGTAATGGCTGATAGGAAAAGAATTCCTGAGAAAAATGCCCCGCACTTCGACGATGAAAAACCGGAAGAATTGCCCCTGGGCTAAGCTCGGAACAGGGCTTGTGAGCTCCAGCCCCTGTGAAATCAATTCAACCCAGATTTTGATGGGGTCTTGCTGGGAGGACAGCCAGCGAAATTTGGGTTCGAACTGTCGCTTCAGATTGATTTTGACGGCTCTGGGGCTTTTGAAAAGGAGCTCAAGGCTCTCCATTTCAATCCAAACAAATGCACGTGAACCTCGGCACAATAAGCCGAGATTTCGCATCAAAACAGTATTTTGACCACTGTGAAATCAGTTCACACCGGATTTTGATGGGGTCTTGCTGGGAGGATAGCCAGCGAAATGTGGGTTTGAACTGTCGCTTCAGATTTATTTTGACGGCTCTGGTGCTTTTGAAAAGGAGCTCAGGGCTCTCCATTTCAATCAAGACACATGGATGTGAACCTTCCGAAGAATCAGAGTCGACCGAAGGAGGTCGGGCATATCCTGCACCTCCGAAGAGCTCCCGGAGTCCGTACAAGTTTCCACCTGTGTCCAAGGAACATAGCAGAGCGGGTGCGAGTCATGATTTATTCCCAGCGCCGAGAAACTCCATCCAGACGACGTCAGATTCACTCAGAGGTGGATCACCGCCCAGGATCGCAATGTTTTCAGAGTATTGGAGCTCCGATTGCAGCACAGCATTGTACCACTCCCAGATCTGCCTGTCCTCCGTCGTTTCTCCCTTGGTCAGGCAATCGGAGATGTATGTGAGGATTAAGGGGTCCTCGACAATGCGATCGTACGGTTGCATCTGCGAGCGCAGCATTGCATACCACCGATGTCTCTTGAGGAACGAGATGTTCACCTTTTGATCGTTGAACTCGTCCGAGATGTACGCAATGTCGGTCAAGTACATCGCTATAAAGGGATCGCATGGGTCCTCGTTCATGGAGGGCGCGGTGCGCAGTCATTGGTTCGGGTATTGGTCCGTCCCCCTTCGTCTTCTTCTGTTAACTGTGCCTTGCTTTCAAACCACGCCGCAATCAACGCGCCGCCCCAACTTGGTCTAACTTCATTGCGCTTCTCACGTACAAACTAATTCTGAATAGGTTATGTCGGGAAAATAAAAATAGCCTTATAATCTCGTGACCTTATAATGCCATAATAAGGCAATTATAAGGACGCCGGCGGCCTTATACGGCGAATATAACCGAGCCAAATCCCGCCCTCGCACCAACTCCCTCCACGTCCTGCGGCACATCCTGCCTGTTCTTCCACATACTCTGGCTTCCTTTCGAAGATAAATGCCGACTTTCTGGCCTCCTCCCCGTTGTCATAGCCAAAGCCTACCGGTGTTGAGCGTTTGTGAGGCCCAGCCGCGCGTACCAATCGGCCAAGGTCCAGAATACTGGGCAGCGGCGACAGGAAACCCGATTAAAATCTATTACACCACATACTACAGGATGAAACGATATACAGTTTGAAGTGAGTTCCGCCCTACTGCGTATTCAATTTCTCATGATCTTCGACTTTTTTTTCCTTAGATATATATTCTCTGCCTGTTTCGTTATCAAGGGGTTTACGGGGTGTGAGAGACCCTGGCGCCGGAATTTACCAAATCCATTCTTGAGCATGCAGATACAATCAATCAGCGGACCTGGCGCCGGAATCCAATTGAAATTGATGGCAGGCCGCGGCACAAAAGGATTGTCCCTGTTTGCCCAATGGTTTATTTCTGTGAGGGCCCGGACAGTAAATCTGAGGGGCTGCGATTTAACGGGGCAATTTTATTGTGGGCACAGCGGTCCATTCTTCAATTGAACGCACAGATGCAATTCAATTGAAATTGATGGCAGGCCGCGGCACACAAGGATTGTCCCTGTTTGCCGAACAGTTTATTTCTGTGAGGGCCCGGACAGAAAATTTGAGGAGACAGTTCTTCTTGAAATTGCGCTGGCTACCTCCCCAGGGGCTCCGATTTAAAGGGGCAATTTTATTGAGGGAATGGCGGCCCATTCTGCAATTTAGCGCACAGATGCAATCAATCGGCGAACCTGGCGCCAGAACTTAACAATTGAAATTGATGGCAGGCCGCGGCACACAAGGATTGTCCCTGCCATTCTCAACGGTCCCAAAAAAGCAATCACCTTGTGGGCGGTCTCTGGCGGCTACAAACATTCCACATATTTTGTGAAGGTCTCTAATCTAGCACCTGTATTGAACGAAGCGTGTCGACAAATTCCACAAAATTTAACCCAGAAAAATTCTCGCAACATGCAAATTGCCTCCAATGCAAGATTCGCCCGAGAACGGCGAGGGAGCGGCCTACTGTGCACAAGCCATGTCGACGAGTTAATCGCTGTTACTTTTATGCATGTGCTTAGGCTCTGCTCAATGTGTCGGAACAGGCGCTGCAGACACCTGTTCCCACACATCGAGCAGAGCCCAAAACTACTCGAAAATACATGTCAATAATAATATACATGATACAGCGGCCTCCATCCACAACCCTCCGTGGTCCGAACCTTCCTTATCGTGAGTCCTTGTCCAGGCATCACTGGTCGTGGACTGTTTGTAACAGAACGTCTACCCAACGATGATGCTCGAGGACCTGGAAATTCGGATCATTGGCGCGAGGAAGTGGCAAGCAGTTCAGAGTACATACCCAGCCATTCAGCCGATAGTTGATGCCGCATTGAGGGACCGGCCATCCCCATCGGCGTGGGGATGGCCGAGTATTCACTTGGACACAATAAATCAATCAGCGCTCTGTTCAAGATTGATTGAGGCGAAATATAGGAAACTGGCCGATCGAAATCTTCATTAGGGTTAGCTACGCCCTTCAGATTCGGTGGAGGCCAGAAACAGGGAGAGGATTAGCGGAATAATGACGTGCCTCGGCTGATTTACGAACGATGCGGGTACAGAATGCCTTGGAATGACTCAATCAGAGATCTTCTTTAAAAAGAGGAGGGATCGAAAAGCAACGTTGTGAAAATAGTGCCCCGTGGCCCGATCAGCAGTCACGTAGTTGAAAACATACGATCAAGGAGAAATTGACTGTCCGAACATGACGGTCGAAGGAGTTTGCCAAGGAATAATTGCGGGCCAGAAAATGTCACGCATATCTAGGATCGTTTCTTTGCGCATCTAGCAAATATAATCAGTGAATCGTTCCAAAATGTGGAGAGAGAGAGAAAGTGGCTTCAAGAGCCATCAGTGGCAAGCTGCTCAATCCATGCGAGATTGAGGGTAACTTGATGAATCGCGGCGAAAAGCAATGAGGCATTTTTTGTAACGTCCGAAAGGGACGGCCATCCCCACGCCAATGGGGATGGCCTAATGATCACTTGGAAAAAATAACCCAATCAGTGATTTGTTCAAGATCGAATGAGAGCAATGAGAGAGACTGATTGAATCCTCCTTGGGGTTAGCTACGCCCCTCGGATTCGGCATACACTCTGATAACGAGAACAGCAAAAACGAACAAAACATGGACTTGCCTGTGCCAATTGTTTACGAATGTGATAACGAGGTCATGTACCTGGAAAATAAATCAGGGATCTTCGTTTAAGGAAGGAACTTCGAAGAGGTGGAGACAACTCAACGAAATCCTTTGTTGGGGTTAGCTACGCCCCTCAGATCCATGAAATGCCAACAGTAGGAGAAAGTATGACTTGCCGGGGTGACTGATCGGATTCCCGGTACGGGGAGGCGGTCATGGATAGGAATGCCACTCCGATTGGGCGTTGGGTGGGGCATCGATGAGGAATGATGCCCTGCGGGATGTCAATCCGAATAACCACGTTGGCGGAGCTCATCTGGAGCAAATATCAGTGCGGTGGCTGAGGGGAACGCCAGGCATACCTCTAAGCCTCCGGGGTGGAAAACAACCTGGCTGATGTGACCAGAAGGGTTGGGGACGCGAAAGCCGCGTAGCTTGATCCAGTCACCGACCCATTATTCTCTTACAAACAAAGCATCGCGTCCAGGAGTGCAATACTCAAGGATTGGGGGGTGCGGTAGTGGCTTTGTAATGGAACAAGAGGCGGTCCCGGATGGGACAATTAACTATGGTTCCAGTCCGCCCTTTATACAAACCTGGGATCCAACCGGGGCCGAAACCTCGACTAGGAGCACCCCAATTATGTACCTGGTTCCGCGCGCCGGGTTGTCGGGGCTGTGGGTTCCGGGACATTTTGCAAGGGCGAATCCTCTACAATGAATCTATGGCATGCAGCGGATGATGTGCAGCCAGGAAGACGTTAAGAATTCAGTTGAGTATGCTTCGTCCAGAACGTGGCACCGGGCAAATTGAAGAAAATGGTCAAGTCTGGGGGCAGGAGCCTGTGGTGGGCGCAATTGTGGTAAACGGGTTGGTAAGGAATGGACAGAGGTTATGGGCCCCGCACCTTTGAACATCCTCAACTAAGTCGAAAACTGGGATTCTCATCCACCTGCATTCTTGCACCTGTAGTGATTTTCGCCCTAGTCAAACTTGCCGGATGTAGTGATGTTGACGGCATCTGCCACGGCCTTCGGGGACGCAGCAGTGAGTGGGAAGGGTCCAGTGTCCGAGTCTGACTGGTCCAATTCAAGATATTCTTTATCTGCCAAAATCATTTAGCAAATGCACAAGACAGTGAATAACACAAGGTACAGGGGTTTACGGATCAGTCCACTGCTGATCTCTCCATTCCAGCAAGGCGACAGGTGTACAGGATTGTAGGGATATATATAGAAGGGAAGAGTGGGCGCGGAAGAAGGCAAAATCTATGGGTATAAACAGAAGTGGAAGAAGACTCACCTTGAAAGTCGACCCCTAGCAAGCACCAGTCGGCTAACATCCGATCAACAAACAAGTCACAACCGGCCATTTTTCAATTCAGTTCATGTTCCATTATCCTCACTGCGAGCTGGCTTCAGCTCATTCGGAGTCTAGTAGCACATCAACTGTATCACTAATTGTAATCATTCAGCTGCTGATCGGTCCTGAACCGACCATATTAACAAAAATGCTGTTGGATTCGTGTAGCCCTGGTTAAGACAAAACTGGATAGCGCGGCTCAAAAGGATGGCCTGGGAGCTGCGCAGTCCACGATTATGTCCTCGCCGTTGGAAGCGGCCGGAACTCGCGGAGCCCGGGGTGAACACCACAAGCGAAAGCAAACCTGCACAGCCTCACATTTTTTATGGAGAGCTTTCTGGCGTCTGGCTTGACGACCAAGGCAGCTATCGAAATTCCAAAGAGACAGATTTGCTCAGATCCATGCTGGCTATCGAGGAAAAACGTCCGCAATGGGATCAGATTTCATTCGATGCGACAATGGAAAGTGAGCGGTTTGGCGGGCCCGATACACCACAATCGAAAGCAAAGGCTACCATTTGAAAGGCATGACCTCAATCTAAACAATACAATACACCAGGCTACGCATGCGTGTGTGGGCAAATGACATGCAGCCAGACGCAGATGAGGGACGTGCCTGTGTTTGCTTTCCCCTGAACATACGGATCGAGGGCGGAAGGACAAACACTCACCTAGAACACGCATACAGCCGTTTTCAGAAAAGTGTACGGGTTTCGATGGAGTGGTGCTCCACAATTGTTGCTTACATTTGTTTGACACTGAGTCTCTGCTCCACACTTCTTTCGTCATGGTGGTCCAGCCAATACATCTGGTCGTACTCATAGCCGCAGCAGGTCTCCCAAAAACAAACAGCAGACACGAGTACTCTTTGAATCCAGTCCCAGCATATATAACCTCCGGAGGACCACTGGTCCATCACTCTCCCAGAATAATCTATGCCTTGCTCGTCGTGGGGAGGAGAACCCAACCTTCGGGTCGTGGCGAGCAGGAGTAGATTCCGGCTTTTCGGTTTCTGACAACAACAACAAAAAATCCGCGAGGAAATGGGTTACATAGATGGGCGACAACACAGGACAATTAGGTGTTACTTAGTCCATCCGAGAGAAATTGGTTCGAAAATATGTATTCAGATTGGCTGTCAATCACGGAGATTACGGCGGAGGTACAGCGGCGGCAAAAAAGAATCGCCGCGAGTTGGTGTCCATGTTTGGGCCCAATTCTGGATCTAATCACTTCAAATAAAATACGAGCATGAATGTTGAGTACTTTCACGAGTTTAGAGACCATTTAACTCTTATCTCACCAACATAACCATTGCATAATAAAATAATTCATAATTTTCGGAAAAATCAACTTTGCACATTCACATCATACGCAAAAATGATGCAAATCGCCTGAAAGTACGTGGAAAAGCATGTATATCCATGCTTTGGTTGACCTAAATTGGTTGAGATTTGAGCTCGCAGCGGAGGAGATAAATTGGCTATTTTGAGCATTTTTTGCCATTTTGCCTCGAAAAATGCAAAAAAAGGGCATTTTGCATGAGGTATTCCGAGCTCAAATACCTATCAATTTGGGTCAACTAAAATATGAGCATGGTCACTTTTACAAGTACTTTCAAGATAGTATGACAATTTCTCAATACCATGCAGATCCATGAAATTGATTTTTCAGAAAACACCAAATTATTTTATTGTGCAACATTGGGACAAGTATGGTATGGGTTAAATGGTGTCTAAATTCCTGAAATTACTCAAAGTTCATGCCAGCATTTTATTTGAAGTGATTTGGTCCAGGATTGAGCCCAAACGTGGACAGAAACTCGCGGCGGTTCTTTTTTGCCGCCAGTGTAGGGAAAGCACTGGAAAGCGCTGCTGCGGCTGGTGGTGCTGCGGATGAGCTCTTCACGAATGGGCCGCGGGAAATGCCGACAAGGACTTTATTTCCTCTCCGTCAGGGCGCCAGATGCTCGATGCAGTTAGTGAGTCGGTGCGGGTCCACGCCAAGGGGGAACTTCCCTCACAATCCAAGGGCAAGACGGCTGACGACGTCGACGCGGGCCAGCGCGTTGAGAACTGCGCGATATTCGGCGCAGGGCACCAGGGAAGTGCTGGCGCTGCTGAGAGCGCGGCGACGTATGGTAGATGATTTGATCGCTGGGTGGCTGCGACCGGTGGAGCTGAGTGGGCGCGCGAGGAAGACCGACAGCATGCTGATGCGGCGGCGATGGGTCCGGTGCGGGGCCACGCGAGCTGTTCGCGAGCAGGGACGCAAGCAGCGCGATGCGCTTCACCCGGTGGCAGAGACGGAGTCGCCATTTCCTTCGGCATCTGAAAGAGATGAGCGCTTCAACCACAGCATTCACTACATTTTGATGGCCCCTCGGCCGACTTGGCCGATGTCAGCTGAGGTTGGCCGAGATTGGCCGAGGGGGCTCGACCGGGTTGGTCGAGGAGTAGTTGGCCGATGTCGGCTGAGGTTGGCCGAGGGTTGGCCGAGGTTGTCTCGGCCATGTTGGGCGAGCCCCGATCTCTGCCCCAGCCCCTCAAGCCCCTCCAGCACATCCCTGGCGCAGTCAGCCGGCCTTCCCACAGCCCATGTGTGAGTGTGGGAGCCAATCTTAGTTTGCCGAAGGGCTGTGTGTCACCGATGTCGCGTGGCACCAAATCAGGCCGTAAATCCGAGATGCCTCTGTTAGACTGGTGCTTCGATATTTGATCGGCTTATAAACGGCTCCATCACCAATCGTTCTTGTCGCTCATCGATGAAGTTGATGGCGGAAATTACGTGCATCCCGATCCATGACCATGAATTGTGTCAATGGCTGAGTTGTTAGCATCAGTGTATGTGTGGATCGGTCCACATACCTCTTTCAGGTAGTGCAGCCTACGGAGCATGTAAAATAGAGAATCCCACTGTGTCTTGACGTCGGGAAGAAGCATGACCAGCTTCAAAACACTGACCACCCTCTCGACCCTATTCCCAACCACCCTCAGCATCCACAATTGCTTTGCATTGTCATCCTCAACGATGTCCATCAGACGATCACGACGTAGACCCGATTTCCGAATGAAACCAATAGTTTTCCTTGCTCGGTGAATAGGACCAGATTTCCGCGTGGTTCGGACAGGTCGAAGGAAGTTCAGTTGGTCGTCGTCAGAATAATCGGTGGGTGCGGCAGGTTCGGTCTCCGTGTTCGAGTAATGCTCGGCTGTGTTGTCCTTCTCCATTTTCTTGATAACAGCTTGAGCACACAAATTGATTGTGTGGGATAAGCACCGAATCAAGTTTTTCTTTGCATCAAAATCATCGACCCCAATTGCATGCAGTTCTGTGACAAAGTGGGCCGGCCCTGATGGGCACGTGCCCATCAGAGTTGGTCCGATAAGGAGATCGCACGCCTCTTGATGGAGACCATCTAACTCCAAGCTCGCAACTTCCGCCAACCGCCATCTATTCATGAACCAACCACCCATCCGTTGTGCGTCCAGACCGAGGACTCAAGGCTGCCCAAGAATTGAATGCAACTCCCTTCCGGCTGCCCTCAACTACTATCTCCAGCAATTCAAATCTATCTCAAGACCGAGACTGGTCGAATATTCCGAGCCGCGGCGCACCGGTCATTCCTCTGGTATTTTTGCTGTGGACGGTACTCAAGACATTATCTTTGAAAGATCACGGCTCCGTCGATGTCTCTATCGTTTTGCCGTTGCCTCCGCCCATCCCCTTTCTACACTTTCCCTCCCATTCCTCATCTCCCTTTAACCTGATGCCAACCAGAACCATGGCAGTGTTTGTGGCCCCGGGAGCAGTGCGAGTTCCTTCATCATATGCATGTTTGCATTTTCAACACCCCTGCATCGGCTCCACTATTTGCCTCCAAGGGCTCTAATCCCATCATGCACCACCTCTATGAGGCCATGCGTGGAGCGTTTTCAGACAATGGCTCTGGGACCGCGCTGGAATTGAAATATCGACAATGTCAAGTCACGCGTTTCGTCTCACGTCCATCAGAATAAAAATATTGTCCTCACGCGCCCATTAAGTAAAACAATTGGCATTTATTGCGCAAAACAATCGATTGTTGCATCCGAACAGGCCCTTATCTATTCCATGCCGTTTTGTATACAGTCTCCTTTGTCTTAACCCATACCCCCCGGTGGACCCCAAAACCTATGGGTTATTGCAGAGTATGGGGTTCAGCAGAGGTCCGGGAGAATCGGACCTACCATATTCGGAAATATGATTCATAATTTTATGGTTAATTTACAACTTTTGCTTGCTCTGGTATAATAAACCGACCGGTGTCGGCGAGTAAATTCACTCTTGTGATCGTGGTCGATTCATAGGGCGTATCTTTGCAATTTCTGACCTACAAAACCCAAAATACGCGCAAAATACACTGGCTAATCCTAATCCCAATTATTAACTCACCCACGCACGCAGTACATGAACATGAACCTCGGGCTGTCGGAAAACTTCGGCTTCATCGACTTCGACCACCTCACGTTCCCGACGGTGATGCGCGTCGACTGGGTGCGCGTCTACCAGGACCCGGAGAACGTGCAGATCGGGTGCGATCCGAAGGACTATCCCACGGCGGGGTATATCAATCAGTGCGTTAAATTCCTTCCTTCCTCTTCCCTTCCTTCCATCCATTCTTCGTTCTCCTTTCTTCGTTTTTCGTGAAAATTCGTTGGAGTTTTCGTTTGAGGAGAGCAGAGGAGAGATGCGCTGAATGAAGGCTGACGCGTGTACAGGTACATGGAGGCATACACGAACCCGAACCTGACGACGTGGGTGGATGATTTCCACCAGGTTATACCCAAGAATCGGTTGGCGGATACGTGCTAGAGTAGTATGATAGTGCATCACCAAAAGTGTCACAAGCACGTGAGGGCTTGTCATTGTGACAAGGCCTCGCGACGCGCTCACAAGCCAGACTCGAGCCTTGGACGTGACACCCAAGGGCTACCCAAGGGTGTTCAAGCCTGGGATCCATCTATCAAGCTCCACTCAAGGGTACCACGAGCCTTGATTCACCCTTCCAAGGGCTTCTTCTGGCCGTACCGCAGCTCACCATCCTCCCACCAAAAACTTTTTTTTGGTCATCGACCAACGCGACTCTTTCCGGCTACTGGCCATAAACATTTTTCTCCTGCTATCGCATGAAGCTCCAAGTCCTTCTGCTATTTATTCTAAGCATAATGGCCATATGCGAATTTTGTGATAAAGTTTGTAGCAGCACTCGAGGTCTTGGTACGCACCACAAAAAGTGCGAGAAACGGAAGGAGCGTCTCCGCCTCTCTTCGGTGAGCGCTGCGGCTACCCATGCTGCCCAAGTGGCGTCTGCCGCGGCGGCCGAATCGGAACAGGCTTTGGCCACTCGGCAAAATCCCATCGAGGAGGTAAAAATAAATCAATTGGCGGCTGAATTACGCTTATCTTGGGACGCAGGTGCCTGCTGACATTGAACGTCCACCAAGTCCGCCACCTCCTGGTCCCGGAGGACGTCCTCGTCGACGCCCCCGACTGCCTGCGAGATATCGAGATGATTTACCCGAGGGACCAGCTCCAATACCACCTCCTGTCGCCGTCTCCGTCCCAGAACCTGAACCCGCCCCTGATTTTCAGCCAGTGTCCCCTCCGAAATGGATTCAAACCGAACCAAACGCTTACGGCGTATATAAAGTATTTCCAAATTGTCCTACCCATGACCCCGAAGCGTCAATTTCTCTCGACGATCTCTGCCGGTCGCCGGATTTGTTGACGCCGACTGCCCCACCGACTGTGTCGACTGATCCAGCAGCCACACCACCATTTTTTCCCTTTCTAAACTCGACTGTCGCGCGATTGATGACCTGGTTTCACCTTGGCTCCAATCTGAAATCAAATGCGGAGCTGGATTCTCTTGTCAACAATGTCATTTTGCATCAAGATTTTGATCCAAAACATTTGGAAGGCTTTAGCGCCGCCCGGGAGAATAAACGTCTCGATGACGCGGTGAATACTCTGCCAGGACAGCCACCAGACGGATGGAAAACCGCGTCGGTGAAACTCAAGGTTCCTGCGCCCAAAATTTGTGTGCCCGAGGATCAGGCAGCTGAATTCGAGGTCTCTGGAATCATTTACCGGCCGCTTCTCGACGTCATGGTTGAGGCGTTCCAGAGTCCAGCATTTGAGCAGTTTCATCTCACCCCATTCGAGTTGCGTTGGGATCCCATGCACGACGCCAGCAGTCCCGATGTCCCGATGGTAGAGGTCAACCTGCCTCTGGACGAAAACGGGCTCCCACCCCTCGCACCTGGACACCGTCCGCTCTACGGCGAAGTCTATACCTCCCCCTCCATGCTCAAAGAGCACAGCTCCCTTCCGCAGACAGCACAGCCTCATCTAGAAACAATAATTGCTGCTTACATGTTTTGGTCAGATTCGACACACCTAGCAAACTTTGGAACGGCTTCGCTATGGCCGTTGTACACCTTTTTTGGAAATCAGTCCAAGTACAAGCGCGCTAAGCCAACGTCCAATGCTGGTCATCATCAGGCATATTTTCCCTCTGTAAGTCTGAACTATAGTTACATCTTCCGGCTGACACGATTTCCAGCTTCCAGACTCTATAATCGATTTTTACCGTAATTTATTCAAGAAGGCGCCGAGCGTGGACGTTCTTACGCATCTGAAGCGAGAGCTGATGCACCGAGTGTGGGATCTACTACTCACTCCAGAATTCATTCACGCCTACGTCCACGGCATTGTCGTAAAATGCTACGATCAAATTGAGCGGCGAATCTTTCCTCGGTTCTTTACTTACGGTGCTGATTATCCGGAAAAGTAAGTCTTGTTTTAGTTTCTCTTTCTGTCCATTAATCACACATTTCAGAGTTCTTCTCGCGACCATCAAGAATTTTGGTGGCTGTCCGTGCCCCCGATGCTTCATCGAGAAAAACAAGATCGCGGATATGGGTACAAAAGCCGATACGCGTCGCCGACAGAAAACTCGACAAAACACCAGCGGATGGCGCAGCAAGATTGAGCTCGTTCGCACGTGGATTTATGAGAAAGGCTACCTCGTCGCTAGTGCTGCTGTGGACCGTGTCCTCAAGCCGCTATCCTGGGTACCTACTCGGGTGAGTGGTTTTAACTGCTTCTGTTACTGCTTCTGACGTCTATATTAGAATGCTTTTGCAATCCCAGAGCTGGCGGCGCTAGGCTTTAATTTATTCTCAATGTTCATCCCCGATCTTCTCCATGAAGTCGAGCTTGGTGTCTTCAAGTCTCTCTTCACGCACATCCTTCGGATTCTCCAATTACAGCCGTTTGCGGAACTTAGGGCGCGGATGATTTTTTTTCTGTTTTCAGCCATTTTGGGCAGAACAGCTGCCCCGACTTCAATTTTTGTCAGATTGCCTCGGGACATATCTCATTCTACTCGCACTAAAAATCCGCAGTCAATGGTCTCCTTGATCTTTTGTTTTGGTTTCCAAATAAAATTTTCACCCCAAAAATCCTGATTTCAGGCAGGACAGCTGCGGCATCAGCATTTCACCCCTGATTGCTCCAAATTTTTGATACAGTGGACTTCTATGTATTATCTAGTCAACAGGATACCGGGATAGTGAATGTGATGCCAAGTCCTTATACAAATTGCCGGCCAATTGAGAGCTCAAATCAGCCCAGTATTTCCTGACCGCTACAATATAACTAGAGGTTATATTCACTATCCCGGTAGTCTGTTGACTAGATAATACATAAGAGTCCACCGTATCAAAAATTTAGAGCAATCAGGGGTGAAATGCTGATGCCGCAGCTGTCCTGCCTGAAATCAGGATTTTTGGGGTGAAAATTTTATTTGGAAACCAAAACAAAAGATCAAGGAGACCATTGACTGCGGATTTTCAGTGCGAGTAGAATGAGATATGTCCCGAGGCAATCTGACAAAAATTGAAATCAGGGCAGCTGTTCTGCCCAAAATGGCTGAAAACAGAAAAAAATCGTCCGCGCCCTAAGTTCCGCAAACGGCTGTAATTCCCGATGCTGTTGAGACTCTCAATGAGAGGTACTTTTCACCTTCATTTAATTCAATTAATGCCTAACATAGGTCCAGATTCCGACAGATCCCCACGTTTGGCCGTAGTACCATACGCCGGTTCCACAAGAACGTGTCTGAGATGAAAAAGATGGCCGCCAGGGATTTTGAAGATATCCTTCAGGTACGCCATCTTTGTTTATCAATCTCCCGCTAATTTTCTTTAGTGCTTGATACCTGCGCTAGAGGGGCTTCTCCCAGAGCCTCACAACGAAATCCTCCTTTCATTGTGCTTTACCCTGGCGACATGGCACGCCTATGCAAAACTTCGAATGCATTCCGATTATTCGATACAATGTTTTCGGAATGTTACGGCCGATCTCGGTGTCTGGGTCCGCCGTTTCCAGCGTCAGACATGCGACTCCTATGAGACCTATGAGCTTCCAAAAGAGCAGTCCCGCAGAGCCCGACGAGATGCCCAAAAAAAATCCACATCAACTTCTACGACCAAGAAGCGCAAATATTGGAATACTTCAACCTATAAATACCACTCTTTGGGTGATTACCCCGACATTATACAGGCCATTGGCACTACAGATTCGTATTCGACGCAGATTGTGTGTTACTCCCAGTCAAGCCATCCAATTTTATTGATTATTTCACAGGGAGAGCTTGCTCACCGCGAGGTAAAGCAGTTCTATGCTCGCACAAACAAGAGAAACATCGGACCACAAATTGCGGGTCGGGAACGTCGAAGACGCCTGCTGCGGGCTGCGAAGAAGCGAATGGATGAGGCTGCAGTCGCCGCCGCAGCTGATAACAGTGCAACCGCAGATGATCAGCCCGCAAGAAATGCCGTCACCGACATTTTGCGTCCACGACAAAAGGAGCCTCTTACACGCACACCCCCGCGCCACCATCACCACATTTCGGAGTCCAAACGGACATTCTTTGATATCTACGCGTTCCCCGCCCTGCCGGTGCTCGCCAATGATCCTGCTCTTGAGGTATCCACCCGGCAATTTTACATCTCCGCGAGAGACTAAAGCAGACTCTAGAACTTCACGGTCAAACTCAAGACACACCTCCTGTCGCGTTTACTTAACATTCCTTATGACGAGGCCAAGTTCTCCGATGAAGACCTCCTTGGTGTTTCATTTGTCCGAGACAAGATCTACACTCACAAGGTTATGCGAGTCAATTACACGACGTACGATCTCCAACGAGATCAAGACTCTATCAATCTCCGCATGCATCCAGATGTCATGGTCCTCTCTGATGAAGACGATGACAATTCATCCCCGCATCCCTATTGGTACGCTCGAGTTATTGGGATTTTTCACGCCGAAGTCCAGCATAAGCCAACGCGTCTGAGACCCCAACGGATGGAATTCCTTTGGGTACGTTGGTTCGGCCGTGACCTTTCTCACAAGGCTGGATGGAAGACACGACGGTTGCATCGCGTTGGGTTCATTGAGTCCACTGACAATGAGGCCTTTGGATTTCTTGACCCAGCCCAGGTCATCCGTGCGACACATCTGATTCCCGCGTTCCATTACGGCCGTACCAAAGACCTTCTCCCCAAGTCCATCGCACGACAAGCAAGCGAGAAGGATCAAGATTGGATGTTTTACTACGTGAACTGGTAAGTTTTTCCACCCGATTACCAGGAAAAATACTTACATTCATCAAGTTTCGTTAATCGAGACATGTTTATGCGGTATTGTGAGAACGCAGTCGGCCATAAATCAACGGATCGGTCTCAGAATACATCGCCCGGAGAGTCGGCAGATCCGGAAGCTACTGCTGAGCCGGACCCAGAGATGGATATTGATTCTGACCCAGAGACCACCGGCGCGACTGGAGATGACGAAGAAATACCAATCGGGAGCCCGGACACAGATGCAGAGCCAGAGAAGGGGTCTGAATCTGAAGAGGATGAGTGGGAGGATGAGCAAGACGGTGATGCAGAGAACGAGGACGGAGTGGACGGCGAAGGAGGACCCGAGGAAGAGGTCGAAGCAACTGGGGAGGGAGATATTCTTGATTCAGACGATGAAGAGACGTCCAATGATACCGGATACAATGAATTATGATACTATTGATATAAACCTTGCTTCTCAAATTTTTTCAGATTTTATTGTACCCGTAGGATTGAGATTTGAGCAAAATCTTGACGCGTAGACGCGGTAGTCACAGGCACGTGGTGCGTGACTTGTCACTATAAATCTAGACTGCACAAGTGCCTTTCTTTCTTTCTCCCACCACCATGTCCACATCTTCCCCTCCATCTGCCCCCACTGTCTCTACAAACCCCTCCACATCCCTTCCCCCTGCTCTGAAACGAAAGTACGACGAGATTGTGGACGCAATTACACCCGGCAGCGCCGTGAAAGGACGCAGGAAGATCCCCTTGTAAGTTTTTATTTACCGGCTTTTGCCTCGCCTCATCTCTTCCCATCCCTCGCAGCACTTCTATGACCACCGTGGAGAAGCTCATCAGTGCATCCAAACATTATACACGGGGAGTATATCCCTTCGGGAATCTTAACTCAGTCATGCTCTACGGACCTGAGAAGCTTTGGGATACTCCTTTGGCAACAGCAGACTCTAATGTAATTTCAATCCCAGCCTCGTGAGTTCCCTTACATTGTTTCTACCGTTCCAATGCTCATAAGCTATAGGGAAACCCAGCGGCAAGAAGAATGTGTGACGGCCTTTAACAAGCTTTTCTCTATGGCGCCGGAGCTCCTCGAGGTCATCAAGGTCTTCTACCTGGAGGCTGCTGAGAAGCCAAAGCAGTGGGACGCTCTGGTGGCGCTGGTGCGTTGTCCGTTCCTCCGAGTATTCTAACGCTGATCACACATCCACATCCAGATGCGAACCGGCGCGACTGGTGCCCGCACTACCGACACCAATGCCCTCAAGCATAAGCTCGAGTATTTCCTGCCTAATCCCACCAAGGACGCCATTCTTCCTCCGATCCCTCAACAAGAAAGCAAATCAGATCGTGGTATTTCTCACCCAATGCTCCGCTACTTTCTCCTTCCTTGGCGCCAGCGGTCCAAACTTCCTCCCCTTGTTCTTGCCGCGCGAAGGTCACGCACTATGTGAGTAGCTGTACTTACGGGTATATTCGACTGACTCTTTTCCTGGACCAGCTCATCCTCGTCCTCCGACACTGCTAATGGGTGCGTATTCACATCGCATTCGGGTATATCTGTCTTACCTTCTCTTGCAGTGCTTCCCCATCCAACGGCCCCACAAACGAGTGCGTTTTTGACTGATACTTGGACATATAATCAGCTTACATCTTCTTTCAGCCCCTCCTCGTCCAACGGCGCTGATAACTCAGACGATAGCAGGTGAGCATTCATGCTTTACTTGTATGCATGAGCTGATTTGACTCTCCCAGCGCCGCCCCAGCCGCCTCGTCTGCGAACGCCCCTAACGCGTGAGTATCTTCATTCGGAAATACACCCAGCTCAGTCATTGCAGGTTCCTCAAACGCATCGTGGAGAACAAAATCCAGCTCAAATCCAAGTCTTTCCCTTCTTGCTTTTATGCCGATGGCTCCTACGACCGGCAGGATTTAGACAAGGGCCTGCTGAGGGGTGATGTTATACCACGCGTACGTACCTTCTTATTCTCTTTGCGCACCGCTTTTCGCTAATGTCGAATGGTTTGTAGGTCCTGCGTCACCTCTGGACGGGGCCGTCGTCCGGCATTCCCGGAGTCGAGGGCAAGCTACCGAAGGGCTGCAATGTTCTGGCGCACAATGTTTTCCGCGTGTCGCCAGAGATGATCGGCTATGCTGCCTGCCAGGTACGTGTGCTTCGTCAGCAAGGCTCTCACTAACGAAGCAGCAGGCGCGCACGATGCTCGGCACCAAGGACTGGACCGAACGCGATGGCGAATACGATTACATTGAACTGTTCAACAAAGTCGTCAATCTTTTTGCAGATCCCGAGGATGATTGGGCGAAGGAAACGCTGGATTGGTTCCAGAAGTACGTCGTCTATGCTATTCAACTTCGATCTGACCACGCATCACAGTGAACTCTTTGGTGACGCCGCCGCACCCGTTCCCCAGGCCAACGACGACGAGAATTCCGATGAGGAGGAGGATGTCATGGCGCAACGCGCTGCTCGCCGTGCTAACCCTGCTTAATGGTATGTTTATTTTGTCATACTATTGATTTTCACTGAGTTCTGCAGCTGCTTATTTGCTGTCCTTGATGAACGGTATGATAGTTTTCCGTCTACGTCGAAATGACCTGACGATTCTTCTAGATAGATACTCTTAAAGACGGTGTGACATTTGAGTGCAACGATTGCCGAGTCTGACCTTCTGTTCTCAGGCTTCCTACGCCGCGTTCACTCCCTTTTTTGTGGCAATAATTGCTCTCATAATGTTCCTTACTGGTACGCGCCTTCGTATTGAATCAACGGCGGCTGAATCCACCTCAGATCCTGCTCAACGCACAATAAAAAGAACGGTACGTCTTTTATTCCCGAATAACATCGGGGCACTGACCGGTTTTTAGTCTAGATAATCATGAACATCATGCTCAAAATGTGCGTCGTTTGCTCATGCTCGTGTTCCTCTAGGCTGACTCTTGACTCCAGCGTAGAAGCCTCTCATTGCTGGACTGCATCCTGTTTGCTCGGTGAGTTGTTTCTTGCCGTCGTGATATTCACTCACTTACCACTCGTTCGCAGCCTCACTCACTGTAACCTTACCACGAAAAGTAAGTTCCTTCCGCAATCGACCTGATTATAGTATTGACTGACTTTTGAATAGTGTATCGATCATTCGGCTCTGCTCTTAAACACTCAATTCGGTGAGTCGTCTCCTTCTTACTTTCCCTCTTGCATTTCTCATTCCTTCGTTTGCAGTTTGTTAATTGGACGTCCGCCTCAGTTTTGTCTGTACTCGCTGTATCGTACTTAGAAATAAATTTTCTTGTTATTATTTTGGATGTGATCTGAGATTGATATGGGATGCAACATGAGGAATTGGACCACCTTGCAAGCGCTACAAGGCCTTGCAAGGCATCCGAGCCTTGGGTACCCTTGGGAGGCCTTGGGATTTCTATAAGTTCGTCCTAAGGCCCTTGGATGTGGTGTTCATGCCTTGAGTGCCGTTGTGAGGCCTTGTGGGCCTTCCGACGCTATCCCAAGGCCATCGGAAGGTCTTTCCGCTTTTGGTGATGGTAGTTCGGGTTTTCGTTCGCCGGCAGTTCGAACACCCGAGCAGATGCGCTGGCGGGGTATGACATGCTGTATAATAGTTGCGCTGAATGCGAGTAATACGAGCTGACATTGGCACTGAGTTGCCGATATTTACTGTGCACAAAGTATTTGTGAGCATGTTAGGTTCATGGGCCGAAAGATGGGCGCTTGCAACAACTTGATAGGTAAGCCAAAATTGAGTGTAGTTTGAAGATATTACAACTTCCACATGGCTCAACTTCAGAATGCAGCAGCTTGCTACTCGAAAATAGTATTAAAAAACTAGCGGACTGCGTGGCTGTACGCCGCTACTCTGTTTGTTTACTTCAGTCTTGGATCAAACCAGACGTCCTGTAGCCCAGCATCAAAAATCTGCTTGACAAACTTCTCGTGCACGGCTTGGTATCGCGCTATGTCGCTGCTCCTCATGGTGGGGTCTATCACACTAGCGTCACCGAGGTCAAGAGCTACCTGGAAGCTTTGATGGCTGATCTCGGTGGCGATCTCATCCGCGTCGATATTCAGCAACGCAAGGAGTCCGGCGTCCGTTCTGAGATTTGGCGATTCACGGAGTGTTTCTAGTGTTCTTTTCCACCACACTTGGCTGTAGGCAATTGATTTGGCGCATTCGGCAGATATCTCTGCCGCATCTTTAGAACCCTATGGAGCAAAGGTAAACATCGTGAAATACAGTGTGCAGTAGAACCATGACAGATCTGCTGCTGACCTTAAGCCAGTTTTCTACAATCGCAGCGACGGCGAGGATGTTGTGACTTTCTGATCCCACGCCTTTCCTGGTGTTGATGACCATTTGAACATCAATTAAACACATCAATCGCTGCTTCAACCCGTCATCGAACTCAGCCTCCTTTAGGTGTAATGGCCAATAGAATTTGGTATACTCGAGATACTGCCGTTGGGGAGCGTCATTGTTCGCTGTTAGGTAGGCTGTTATGTTCTCGAATGTGAGAGCCCCGATACATGCGGACGCGAGTTGTGCATGTCCTTTGGATTTGTTTATGTAGTATAGTGGGTTAATGCAGCGCTCGGGGTCACAAAGGAACTCGCGGAAGGTCGCGTGGAGAGGGACAACGCAGCCTTCGTTGTCGACCAACAGCACCGAACGGAGCCGGTCCGTCATCCAAACGATGTCATCCTTAGGGAGTCCAAGCTCGAACAACACCATAACTTCGGGTTTCAGACGAATTTGTTGTAGTGCGATGATCATCAGAAATGACCGAAGGCGTGCGTGGTCAGACGATGATGCAGGAATATCCTTCGGGGGGAAAGCCAATAGCATGATCTGCAGGTAGAGAGCGTCCAAGGGCGAAAGCCCTGCACCTCCGGACGAAAGAAGAAGCTCGAACTGCTTCTGCGGACGAAAGCACCGTATGGGGGTATTTTAGACACAGTCTCCTCGAGGTAATACCTGACGTCGTCTGCCCATTCAACCAGTGTATCTTCCAACCTCCGATGGTACAGCATGGTGGCCGTGTCGGCTGAAGTGAGCACCGATAAGATATGCGGCTCCGGTCGCGATGTGACCAACACCCGAACCCAAGGTAGCGCACGGACCAGCTCGAGCAAATATTGCAGCAAATCAGGAACCACGGATACAGGCATGGTTGACCAAGAAAGCGCCGGTTACGTCCCTAGTCATGACATTGATCCTGCAGTTGGTGAGGATTATCTTCTTTTGAATGTATAACTTGCTCACCGATGAGAAGATAGCGACCAAGTGAATAGCGAAGTAAATCAAGGACCACAAGCATTTGGCGTGAGTGATTCCGAAGGTAAAGCGCCAGTGCTTTGTCTCTCCGAGTCCAAGCCGTTATTCACGTCACATATACTCAGATCCAGATGTGATTCCGTTGCATGTTACTGGAACAATCGACACAGATCTTTCGACGATAACTAGCAATGAGATGATGGCGTGGGGCCTGAGAAATCTGTGGAAAGACGGCAAGGAAGGCGCGTACGCCGTACGCCATGGTCGTCAGCCTGTAAACGATTTCGGAAAGCCGCTTGCAGGCGATTCGGAACACGCAGATTCCGATCGTCCCAATTTTATCGAAAAGGCCTTCCCGTTCACAGCAGAAAAGCTTCAGCAAGCGTGCAGGGAAGAAGAACAAAAATTGCCCATCTCCGACCCCGCAGTACGGTTGCTGTGACAGCATGTGCATTCGACAGTCGCACGTGTTAAAGGTTCCAGCCAAGCTCGGACTTCGTTGCGGAATCAGTAGTGGTCGACACCGGTTTATCTTCGCCCGTGGAATCTATATCTATTATCATAAATCCGATCGATATTCATGATCCTATCGCGCAAATTTTCGCAGGAGAAAACATCGATCTTGACAACTTCATTGCGGGATTGGGCCCAGATAGCAAGAAACGGCCTCGAAATATTGCCGCAGATCCATACGCAGTGGCCAAATTCTTCCATTTCATGATCCGCACGATTCCGGAAACATTGTTCGGCATTAAAGGCACTCCATTCCAAGTGCGAGAGTCGAATGACGGTAGCGTACGCCAGCGGTGGCGCTCTCTCGGACCGTGGCTGTCTGCAAGACGTGGTGCACGTCCCGTTACAAAGCTCAACGGGTCAGCGCAGTCCCCTCGGGTGACAAGGAAACTCACTCTCTATCAGCCAAATCCCTCCACAATCTCTCATCGAGTTCCTTTTCGGGTAGATGCAGAAGATGCACAACACCCATTTTTAGCATTGAGAAGGTGGAAAAGCCCAGATACAATCTTGATATTAATTTGAAGCTGAAAATGTGCAAGGAACCGATCCGATACCGAGAGATTGAAGAACAAGCCAGAATGTGAGGGGAAAAGAGCTGAAGTGGAGGACGGCCAGTATCATCGGTCTAGCGAGGCCAGGAAGCCATAGGAAGGGGTATTCAGGTGTTGAGAGCGCAGTTGAGATGATATTTGGGGAAGAGAAAGTGTGTAGAGAGTGGGAAGAGCAGGAGAAGTGAGGCGAGGAAGCCAAGGCACCGCCACTGATCCAATTCAAACTCAGCAGATCATGTAACAAGCTTCTACCCTGATCGGACCCCTGCGCTTAATAGCAGATTTCAACAAATCGAGGAACGAGATCAGAAATTGTTGAAGCAACTGTCTACGAGAGACTAAATTCGAGGTGAGAGCCAGCGCGATTCTGAACAAAACTGTCTTCTCCGTTTTCCTCCTGCCGGCCTGGTCGTTAATCCAGGTGCTTGGGAGCTCTTCACTCTTGACAGAGGCGGTGCTGTATTTGTGCCGGGCCGACTCAATAATGTCAGGAATTCCCGCAACACATCACAAGATATCCATTGTTGCGGATATTTTGAAAATACAGTGATTCTGTCCTGGCAATTGCCATCGCAATTGATTCGGACTGGATGAAATGAGGTCCTCACAGCACCGCCTCCCTTTAGAATGAAGAGCTTCAAACGCGCTGTGAAGTCGTCCGATCAGATTCCGATGGGACTTATGGGATGGAATATGAACTATGAGGAAACTGTATGTCAAATTTGGGGGCAGCATGCCGCGACGATCAAAAGCTGCGGGCGGTTTTGCACCAGGATACCGGTGCGACTTTCCGGTCACGGCAGGTTTCTACCCAAAACTACCAAATTTCAGTTGGGTATACAGATGGATTTTTTTGAGGGGTTATAGGTATGTGGCTGACATCCTCTGGAATTGACTATGTTCAAATACATTCTATGGAGCCATTTGGGCCTTAATTCAGGGCGTCGATGCGATCTGTGCCTTTTAGGGCAAGCCATTCAGTCGACACCGCGTTTTCACCCACCTACGGGGCTGGCAAGGGAAATAGTTACGGTCCTTATTTTCCTCGAGTGTACAGTTTGTCTGTACAGAATAGTTTACTTACATCCTCTGGATCATTTAGGATGCATTGGGGTGAATAGTATTGCCGCCAAAGAACGATTTAAGGGGGTGACATTTTGGGTCACTGCCGGGAAATAAATTAGGCAAGCTATGAAATCGTCCTGTAAATTCAGGGAAAAAATACCAATTCACTTCTAGGATATATGCCTTCGTTCCAGGGCCCACATACATGTCTCCGTTTCGCTCTATGTACGGGCCCGAGGCGAAAATGCTAAGGTGGCCCGGTACCCAGTCTCAGATAATAGCTGTCCAAGACAAAGACGCGCTCCGAAACACGTAAGACGTGCCCCAAAGACAAAGATGCCGAAGAGGGCGCTGAAAGACGTAAGACGTGAAAGGACAAAGGTGTAGTTTTACTGATGCACGGCTCAGACCTAGGCTAGTGGCCATATTTTTTCTTCGCCAGAATTCCCGTTACCAAGTTCAAAATTTCAACAGAGGGTGGTCAAGTGCTGGGGATGTGAGATGCAGGAGTTTTGAGGTTGAAATTTGAAGTTTTAACTTCATGGCTCTGGCAAGGGGCAAAGGATGATGTAAGACTGGTGGCCACTTCTGCGAGTCGAATTGAATCTGAACTTCTGGATTCCACCAAATGTTGTCAATCAAACGCCGATTCGCAAGTCTAGTGCTGTTGAATACCCTTGCACATTGTGGTGCATGGGAATTCTGTTTTCGAGATAGCGGGCTTTGCCGCGAAGTACGCTACCTTGAGTTATTGTCTTCGATCCAAATTTCGGCTTGATACTGATAAAAGTGGGTTGAAATTTAAAAAAATAAAGAAATTACAGCTAATGTCGGAACCTACGAACGAAAAATTTCCATTTTGGGAACTTTTTCGTCACGCCGACCGATTCCCTCATAACTCCTTGAGTTTTGGTCCGACTACCTTGAAACCTATACCAATCGTCCAGAATAATTCGTCCGCAATTAATGATGTAAAGGGAAACACGAAAATGAATTTTGTTTCTCTATTTGGCACTGGGGGCTTTGTTTCTGTTGAACACCGCCTAGGAGGATGGGCACTTGTTCAAACACACTGAATTTTCGGCAGGGAAGACTTACATGCATTAGAAAGAGGGTGATGTAGCCATAATTACGATTTTCCTCTCCATTGAGTCACTATTGGCTCGGAGGTAATCTTTCGATCAAAATTGTTGAACTCCCAGTAACTTCTTCAATCTGGAGCCAAATTCAAACCTGAAACTACACAGGACATCGCATTCGTCCCCCCCAGGCTATATGCTCGAATTGTTCAAAAACATGCATAGAAAAACTATACTCATATCCGAATCTGAGCTGTCGGATGTATCGCCTCCAAGAAAACCAGGACAAGAAAACTAGGACAATTCGAGCATATTGCCTGGAGGCAACGTCGAATGCGATGTCCTGTGTAGTTTCAGGTTTGAATTTGGTTCCGGATTGAAGAAGTTATGGGGAGTTCAACAATTTTGATCGTAAGATTACTTCCGAGCCAATAGTGACTCAATGGAGAAGAAAATCGTAATTCTGGCTACATCACCCTCTCTATAATGCATGTAAGTCTTCCCTCCTGAAAATTCAGTGTGTTTGAACAAGTGCCCACCCTCCTAGGATGTGTTGAACAGAAACAAAGCCTCAGTGCCAAATGGAGAAATGAAATTCATTTTCGGGTTTTACTTTACATCACTAATTGCGGACGAATTATTCTAGAAGATTGGGATAGGTTTCGAGGTAGTCGGACCAAAACTCAGGGACTTACGAGGGAATCGGTCGGCGCGACGAAAAACTTCCCAAAACGGAAATTTTTCGTTCGCGCCCGAGGTTCCGACATTAGCTGTAAGACAGAGGGCATGGGATTTCAGCACCTTATGTCAGCTGCTTGCAAATACTTTCCCACTGCCAAATCTCAGGTCTTGGAGAAATTTCTTGAAGTTTTCTTCACATTTTTTGTGGGCTAGGGCACCATTAAGCATATAATCAACCAAGGAGCAACTTCAAATGCTCAAATGTTCTCTTGGGACTGGCCCAGAAGGTAATCACTCGATGTTTGGTAACACAACAGCATTAAGCGAGCTGCCGAGGGCTGCGGAGGTGGCTGTGCTGGCCAAATTTTCAGACAGAATTGCCAAAAGTGCGCCATTCACATGGAAAAACACATAGAAACACTCAGAAAAAAAGTCACGCAAAATTTTCCGGTTTATTTAGAGCGCCACTGTATATATGGACATGACCGCCTTGACGAGATCTATTGATTGGTGGTTTATCTCGGCTAAAAAAATCGATTTTTTTTGGTGGGTCTTGTTTGTCCAGAACTGTATTCAGATTTGTCTGGGATGCATTGTTTACTTCGCCAGCGACCAATCAATGCTTTACATTTTCAAACGCGTGACTCCATTATAATGTTGACACAATCCTTTACATTTACAAACGCGTGACCCTATTTGTTGACACAATCCTTTGTATTTTCAAACGCATGACCCTTTGCTCTCGCCACAATTCTTTGCATTTTCAAACACCTTCAATTCCAGTGCCGTTCCAGCGCCATTTTTTTGAGGCGTTGACCCGCAATGGTTGACCATTCCGGTCATTTTCTGCTATTCAGATTGTCCTCGGAAGCATTATTGACCTCTCCAGCGGGTTTACATTTTCAAACGCGTGACCCTATTGCATTCGCCACACTCTTTCAAACACTTCCAATTCCAGTGCCGTCCCAGAGCCATTTTTTGAGGCGTCGACACGCGATAGATAGTCCTGACCATTCCGTTCATTTTCAGTTATTCAAATTCCTCTCGGATGCATTATTAACCTCTCCTGCGGACAATCAGGGCCTTACATTTTCAAACGCGTGACCCTATTGCCCTCGCCACAATCCTTTGCCTTTTCAAACACTTTCAATTCCAGCGCCGTCCCAGAGCCATTTTTTGAGGTGTCGACCCGCAATGTTTCTGCATGTTACCACTTCCCAGTGGAGAAGGGGAATGAGTGTTCACTTTCTGGTCGAATCATAGGGCGCTGTTTATAAACAGGTGTTTATAAACCGGTTTTTAAATGGTCTGGCTGAAACCCCCGGTTTTAATTCACAGTGGCAGTGCCACATTGGCCTTGGGTGGCCCCGAATCTCCTCAATCTTGACTAGAAATCAACCGACTCTGGACCGACAAAAATGTTCTCGAGTGTTGTTGCTGAACCTTTAGGTTTGGCTACCCAGGGAAACTTGGATTTGCGTAGCTTTTGCTACGTGTACAAACAAAGATTTAGTCATCCAACATTGGTCATCGCAAATCGAAGGAAAGTAGGTAAGATGGAGAAATAAATCGAAATAACTTGCCTGGATATGTTTTTCTATATCCTACCCACCTGAATCTCATGGAGCTAGCCCATTTCATCCCCTGGAACCAAAGAGATTCCGCAAGTTCGATTTTATGCGATTAGTCATTTCTGCTTTATGCTCGGAACGGTGGCGTTACTTAGTCATTCAAGCTTACCAATCACAACACTCTTTGCTTTGCTTTCGACTCTGATGATTCTAGTCTGACAGACATGCCTGCACATTGTACTGTACCGTTCAACTACAAGTTCAGTCTCAGGTCACACCACTGGAAAATCTGCAATGCGTGCACTCTAAATAAAAATAAAAATTCTCGGCCTTCTCGGGTAGAAATTGAACTTGAACTTGTTGTTGAAATGGTACCGTACCTCGGATGTTAACGTTGTATTACTTCCTCTGCGATGTCCTCTGGCCAGTGAAACAAAAGTTCAAATTTAGGCGACATTTTCAAGCCCAGAGGTATGGACAGTAAGCCCATCGCGGACCGGAAACACGCCTGGCAAAACTGAGAGAACAGGTTAGTTCACCAGATTAATCGGTCATAAAGCAGGAATCATGCTCTACAGTGGCCTAGCTGGAAGCCCCCGTCGTTTGTGTATATGAAGTTCTATTGGGAATCATGCCAATGTTTAAGAATGGTTGCTGTAGTTATCCAATGCAATACAATTGAGAAATAATTTGTTGAAACTTCTCCTTCCTAAAGGTTCAGCACCCGCCTCGAAGAGGCCGAATCCCAAGTCATAACCAAGTTGTAACTGTTGTTTACGTCTCCTGATGGATTTTGTATGAAATTGTGGAGAGGTAATGCCAAAATACCAGGTCCTGATGCCCTCACCACCGCATTTTACCTATACCGCGATGCTTCTGTTCTGATTGCATGCATTTATATGGGCTCAACCTTCCGGATCTCTTTCTCAGCTTGTGGCGCGGTACTATCAAGTGTGATAGCCACGACGACCAGAAGACCTGGGACTGGATGGTCTTAACCGACGAGGTGTGGGAGCGGCACGGTGCCGTAGTTGCTGATGCTACTAAATATCTTCCGGGTGTTTCGACAAACCACCAGGAAATCCCGCCGAAAAAATCAACAGTGGATATAAAGCTCAGGAATACGTGACATATCTCTACGTCCTCTGTCCCGCACTGCTTCGTGATATCCTGCCCGCAAAATATTGGACTCACTTCTGCAAAATTGCGAGGGGTCTGCGACTAATCTGGCAGCGGAAGCTCCTTCTCAAGCACCTCATTGAAGCGCACACATTGTTCTGTGAAGTGGTCGAGGAGTTTGAGCTCCTGTATTATCAGCGAAAATGGTCGCATCTCCATTTTTGTCGCCAAAGCCTTCACGCTCTGCTCCGCGCCGTCCCCGAGATAATTCGTGTTGGTCCAGGAGGATATCAAAGCCAGCGGACGATGGAGCGAACAATTGGCAACCTGGGGAGGAAATAAAGCAGCATTCCAATCCATATGCCAATCTCTCTCAGCGGGGCAAGCTTCGATGCCAATTAACGCCCTGAAAATTCTGATTCCCGACCTCGAGCCAGAAAAAGGACTTCCTCAGGGCTCAGATGTGGCTTGCGCTCATGTCCTTGCAGATGATGAGACATGCAATCGCAGTATTGTTACACAAAAGAACCGGGCTATTAACGCTAAAATGGTCTTTTTTGTTTTTCTCGTTGTAAATCTTTCATTGATGTACGGCGTTCCAGCGTGTTTCTTGATGATATGGCAACTAGTAACCCTCGGCGCGCGCTACCAGACGCGACACGAGGCGGGGCGGGATGGATCGCTAGAGCGTGGTGGGCAGGGAATTGCGGCGACGAATGTAGTTCTATACGGCTCAATGTAGCTCGATTGTGCAATTTATCTGGCTCAAACTGTCGCAACAAATTGTCGAGCCATATCTAGCAATCGGCCACTGCTGGAGTGGCCATATAGATGCAGTGCATTGTGGCTTGCTCTGGCTTGATCTGGCTCGATTCTGGCTCGATCTGGCTGCCCGGCGTTTTCACTGGGTTTGATCTTGAATGATCGCTCACCTCTTGTGCAAACTCTGAACGTTCCCAGTGAAAATCCCGTATGCTCTGGGCTGGCCCACACTGCTGACAACTCCTGACGGGCAGGCTCACTCTGCTCAATTCTGCTGCTAACTGCGTATTTGACGAAACCCATTTTAGTCAATCATAACTTGAACGTAGGTTCCTTGACGTCATCTTACCGTCTTCGTTCCACCCTCAGAAACTTCAATTTTCTTTCGAGAGAGTTCGCAAAGAGTTGGATTGAGGACACTGTGATCCGTGCGCACCATCAAATGCTGTTCGGCGGTCGGACTTTGAATGCCTCTTGCTTCCTACCAGTGTATTGTCGCGGCCAACCCCAGACTTCGGACAGAGAGTGCTCTTGACAGATGCTCCAAAGTTGCCCGCAACCCGCTTTCCGATAGCTAACAGATGAAAATAGGAAACTAACACTTCAGTGGAGCACCTGTGAAAATTACTGAGGCCAATGGAGAAGGCTATAGTGATAGGCGGATTAAATACACATTAAACACATTCAAACAGAGAACCAAGCTCCCCGCATGCATGGCCTGCGCGAGCGCAAAGTTTCCACCGCGATTTGTGTATTCTGGGGAAGGCTGTACAGTTGAAGAAACCCGACCGAACAATGAAAATGGTTCTGAGGGACGCACCGTTGTGACCAACAATAATGGAGAAGGAATGACGAAAATGTGATCCACCTCCAAAAGTAGTTTGATTGGGTGCCCTATAAGAAACCCTTACCTAAAGGTAGCGGCAATTACTTTTGCGATCAAAAGGTCGTTTTGGCCTGTGCAAATATGCTCTAATGGGTGAGAGATGCGGAAACAAACCAGATCTGTCGTTCTTCTTGACTTCTCAGTTCAAACTCCGGCATATTGCGTTACGCGTCTTTGGGGCACCTTAAAATTAACTACAAAGCTCGTTATTTTGTGAGTACTTCGCAGGCATTTTGATGCCTTAGATTTGTTCAGACGATTCAATTCCACACTCGCTCGAATATGGAACCAGATCGGCATGTAGTTGAACATCAAACTCTCTCGCTGTTGGAATAAGAGTTCGGCGCGGTTCCTTGAGGGGTATTATCAGAGGAGACCAAGTTTGAATGAGGGGCGATACGACAGGGGCAGCAGGAGCATTTTTTGGCAAACACACGGCCCGTGAATGCAGCCCATGTTGGTCTTGATACATCGAAGTTGAGACATCTCTGAAGAAGTTTTAAACTGATAGGCAAACCATTCGCCATTAGCGATTGGTTCAAAGAGAATATCATTATCCAGAGGTGCTCGTTCGTCCTCACCCCAGAGAACGGATTTTGTCATTTTTTCCAAACGTTCTAATACGTCTTTTGGCATGCCTTGCACGGATGTTAAGTATTGAGTCACGGTCATTTAAACCATTTTCTTTTTGCTTTCAAGAGCACGGAAATATTTATGCCAATAAGCGACGAGAACTCGGAGAGTGACATTAGAACGAATTTTACAGTCAGTTCAGATGGCTATGAAGTACCTGAATAGACTCTTGAACTCGAGGGGTGTGGGGAAACATTCCACCTTGGACTGGGGCAAGCAGACCATCCCACACAAACGAGTGTACGTTCTCCCATTAATTCATTTCACACTGCCTACAATCCTTAATGTTAGCTGTTACTTCAGGCCCACTTTCGTGGTAGGAGAACATTTCCGGCACGAATACCTTCCAGCAGTCGCACGCTTTCGCAAACACCTGTCATCAACTTTTTCGAGCCGGGTAAATTGTGTACTTGACTGCGAGAGCAATAAATCTTGTATCCACACTTGATTGGTAGTTTGAATATCACTAATTGGCACCACTACATACTCCGTGCATGCAGCTATCATAGCACCGGAGCGCTACAGATGAATAAGCTGCCGCCATTCGTGCTACCACCTTCTTTGAAAGTGGGCTTCGACCCTGAGATTGAGCCACTGCACCACATGTCCATTAACAATACCAATGTAGATACAGGGTTGGTTTCGTTCTTTTGAACTCATCAGGTGGGCAACACAGCCCACAACCAACGGCATCAACATCAGGCAGACAATTTGGCATATTGTTTCCCATGATGATGGCCTGACAGCAGGCAAAACAACTGGCCGGGTTGTTCTGCCTACCCTCAAGGACAATCATCGCCGACTGGCCAGAAAGAGACTGTGACTGGCCAGGCAACAGAGCTCAATCTGTCCCCCAGAACCCAAACAGAAGTCTTAATTTGCCAGGTTGCGACTTTTATCCCCCAGAACCTAAACAGAGGTTGCAACTTGCCAGGTTGTGATTTTTATCCCCCAGAACCCAAACAGAGGTCACAACTTGTCAGGTTGTGACGACCTTGAACCCCAAAACCCAAACCAGGTTGCAACTTTGATCCCCAGAACCCAAACACAAGTCGCAACTTGCTAGGTTGTGATTTTTATCCCCCAGAACCCAAACAGAGGTAGCAACTTGTCAGGTTGCGACGACCTTGATCCCCCAGAACCCAAACAGAGGTCACAACTTACCAACTCTTCCAAGCACGGTGTCAGACAGGCATTGAACCAGAACAGAATTCGACGTACTGCATTGGAACAGGGGCCGCTCCCAGCTTTCCACACGCCTTCATCTACACCCAGAGGCACTGTATAGCTAGTTGGGCCGTCAGGCCGAGAGCTGGCTGCCACTGCCCGGGCGCAAAATAGGGCGGAGCGGAGAGCACGTGGGGCATGACCCAATTTTGGAGGTTGATAGTTCTTCCAAGCACGGCGTCAGACAGGCATTGAACCAGAACAGAATCTGATGTACTGGATTGGAACAGGCGCAGCGACTTGAAGGGCCGCTCCTGGCTCTCTACACGCCTTCATCCACGCCCAGAGGCACTGTATAGCTAGTTGGGCCGTCAGGCCGAGAGCTGGCTGCCACTGCCCCTAGTGTGAAATATGGCAGAGCGGAGAGTGAGGCATGACCCAAGTTTGGAGGTTGGTAGTTCTTCCAAGCACGGCATCAGACAGGCATTGAAACAGAACAGAATTCGACGTACTGCATTGGAACAGGCGCAGCGGCTTGAAGGGCCGCTCCCGGCTCTCCACGCTTCTTCATCCACACCCGGAGGCACTGTATAGCTAGTTGGGCCGTCAGGCCGAGAGCTGGCTGCCACTGCCTGGGCGCGAAATAGGGCGGAGCAGGAGAGCACGTGGGGTATGAGCTGAGTTTGGAGGTCGCAAATCTTTCCCAGCACGGCGTCAGACCGGGATCGAAAAAGAGCGGAATTCGACGTACTGGATTGGAATTCAGCCCTTCAACATTCAATGTGCAACAGGGCGGCGGTCTGGCCGAAATTGGATCTGAAATGTCTCCCCCTTATATATGTTTTCGGAAACCGGCTTCCGGCCTTGATAAGTTGATAGCCTAAATAGCCCACCCGCGAACCATTAGCCCATCCGAATGAACAAATTGGTCGTCATGCCATTGATATTGGCCCATTCAATTGACTTCCAATGGTGTTGCAGCCCGAACTCTGCCCGGACAATTTTAACAATCGATGCATATAAATTGATACAGTCTTACAATGGCACTGAGGGCTCCATGTTCTCAACAAATCTTTGTTGAATGAGCCATCATAGATGGATGGATGGACGATTCAACAAATGGCTCATTTGCCCGTGCAAATTGACACAGAAGTTGACCTTATGTTTGAGTGTCCGGGTGTGGGTATTTGGGCTCGCAATAACCGCCACAAATCGGTCATTTTTAGGATTTTGGGCCATTTTCAGTGATTTTCAGTAAAAATGGCCGACTTGCAACGAGGATTGCGTGCCCAAATCTGCATCATATACTAGCAGTTACCCGCGCTACGCTACGGGAAAGACGTAAATGTGGTTGATTTGATATTTACCGTCGCCAGTGGATGCCTATTCAGATATGTTGGATCCTATCCAGAACATGAGAGTGAAAGTTACTAGTGTCTGGATACCGAATTAACCACGCCGCTCCTCGCTTGCGGTTGGCTCGTCGCGGCTAGCGTGCGTTTGCAGCGCAAATCAGAGATTGAAGGATATGCCCGAGTCGTCTGCTAATCTGCATTTCAGGTTCGTTGAGGATATCTTTGAATTAAAGCTGAAATGATTCCTTAACATGAGATTCTGTCATGCGAAGAAATATTTGCGAGAGGATCTCTCCTCCAAGTCTTAGAGTAAAATAAGTGTATCGTTGTTCAGATATCGAATCTAACGCAATAACCGCGCCACTCCTCGCCAACCTTCGGTTGGCTCGTCGGGGCCAGCATGCGTTAAAGTTGAAGAAATGAGAAAATGCTGGCCGTTCATAGCATTTTTCCTTGCCCGGACAATTCTGAACATTTACAGTTGAATTGACCATGAGATTGCAAGAAAATGTTTGCGAGTGGATACCTCGAAACATTATGTACGTATCAAACCGACTCTAACGAAAGCCCCTAATGTACTGTTCTCGTCGCGGCGCCGTGTATTGGTCCAAGAACTCAGTAAGTTTGGCTTGAGACGAAGCCGGGAACTTGCATATATGATATTCTTAACTATTTATGTAAACGTTTCGATTGGAAGGTATTTGCCTACTACACAGTATGGTTCCAGAGCTACCTGAAATCCGAAGCTGCATCCCTATCGCTGAGCGCGTTGTTGCACCCCACGGTCCGTTGCGTCGCAATAGGAAGAAGCTTCGATACTGACGACCGGTGTTCCTTCAAGTCGTTGGAGGGGATCGACGACACTGGTTTTTGAAATGAAGTCAGCAGCTGTAATCCTTACAGCAAACGCATCTACATACTTCCGTCGTTTGTGGAGTCCGCAGGACGAAAAATGGGTAGGTTCGAGAAGATACAGCCCGGGAATGGCTAGTCGCGTGCGGTTGACGTGCTCAGCTGGCGAGTTAGCGGTGACCTGTACCCAAGAGATAATGTGTGATGAAACTTTAGTCTGAGAGGCATAGAGGAAAGAGAAGGAAGGAGAAAGAATTTGAAGGCGCCGAGACGAAAGACATTTTGTTCTGAGGGCTTGGCTGCTTATTCTTTGCCTGTCTGGGACACCTTTGTTGAGGCTGCGCACCTGGTGCTACCTAGTGTCCGAGTTAGTGATGCACAGTATTCGACGATGCACGCACCATCTCGTCGCCTAGGTGCGCGTGCGTGGCTTCCTGGTACTGTTGGAGGACGGTGGTGGTAACCTGTGGATACGGGCACAACGACCCCTGCAAAAGACAGATCACGTGGCCTCCTGCCCCTGACCTGTCATATACGACCACCACCAAACAATATTATTGGAGGCTCTGGTAGAGTGGTTATGGTGTCCTTCCGTGGGAAATCTTGTTTTGGAGGTCTTATGGTGCTAACGGCTTAGTCACCGCTACTTTTGTACACCGAATAGATCTCGCCCAACATTTCCCCGATTTTTTATTCCTCTTGTAGAAATGCGTCTCTTGATGAGAGGAACATTTCCTCTAAAGGGATTTCGCTAAAACTTCGAAATGAGGGAGATCGATTCTGTTCAACTTCTCAAATTGGCCAGAAGACACCACTGGACTCATCGCATGGCTCAATAATCACAGCAAGGTTCGAGTGATCTTCGACGAAGCGCAGCGAACCATCCAAGTCAGCAGTGGTAGTCTATACCATACTCGTTTACAGTACAATCAGAGTCCGCCTATTTAGGAAGCGTGGGAATTTGTTATGTGCCGGGACATGCCGTCAGGAGACTTGGGAAACAGTTTCTGCGTGAATTGGGATGCAAGTGAAGAGATGGACACGAGCGAAATTTCCGGAATCAATGATTTTCCGGAAACTTACCCCAAAATATTGAGGATTCCAGAAAAAATCCCTAAAAATATGAAAGAAAATCGCCAATCGACTCCTTTTGATGAGCTGGTCATGACGCCAACAAAACCGAAGAATTCTACCGAGCTGTTCGGTTAGAAAAAATGATTTGATCCGGCGCTGATGGTGCTAATTTCAGCTGGAAAACAGTGGGAAATCATGAATTATCACCCTCTCTGGGATCAGAAATAGGTCTGAAGGCAGTGATTCAGAAATTTCGTGAGATTTGGATGTAAGTGCACCTCCAGAGGTCCACAAGGGGTACACACAATTTCGTTCGAAGGCCCCAGAATATTGAGAAAAACAACGGCTCGTAGGAAAAACTTCGGAGGTATGTTTTTGGGCTTCTTTCGAGGTGCCGGATCTGAATCTGGCGTCAGATATCTAAAAAAGGCTTGTTACGGTGCTACAGTATAGGCGGACTTCGATTGTCCCCTACTGTATATCCCAGATCTTGTCCTCCTCCGGCGCCATGAAAGATGATATCCCACGTGGACCTCGCGCAGCATACCAAAGAGGAATAAATCACGAGAACTGCGCTCGCGCTGGCGTCGGACGGTGAGCTGATGGGAGTTCCAAGCCTCCGCCCAGTCCTGTGCATCGCGGTTGATGGAGGCAAGGAACAACTGGTGAATAAGCCATATATGGCCCGATATGATGGCCTACCAACCCGATGAGCCCGTGCGTGCTGAGCTGAGAAGCAGGACAATGTAGTAGGGATCCTGTTATACTAAAGTAGTAGTAGCCGTTGGACCTGATTTTTACGTGATCGCATATTCGACGCAAGCTCCGAGACTTGCCGAGATCACCCAGAAATGACTCAAAGCATTAAACCAGCTTTATTTAGTGGGCAGGATTTGCGCGTTTTTTTCATCTGCACTTTGTCCTATTTTTCAATTTGCGCGTTTGCGCGACCGTGATTGCGCGTTTGTGCAATTGTGATTGCGCATTTGCGTGACCGTGATTGCGTTTGCGCGATCCACTAAATTGCCGCATTGTAAGCTCCCCCGTTCAAGTAGTGCGGATTTGAGCTCTTTTATCGTTATATGACGCGGGAATTAAAAGTATATACAAAATGTGCACTTTCACACTCATAGCCATTTGAATGCAGATCATAAACATGAGTGTGATCCAGCAAGGAGGGGTAGCGAACTTACATATAACGAGGCTCCGGAGTGGGCTAGTTGGCACTACAACCAGAGTCGTTAGCAGCAGTGATGAATTTGAAATTATTGCTCACCAACTGAGAACTTGAACGAGGCAGCTATCTAAAAATACGATGAGTTGGATCCACGCAGGCGAGACTGCGAACCTACTCGAAAGTGACCGTTGAGCGTGCGGAGGGCGTCATGGTTCCGCAAGATAACAGTGTTAGCAAACGAGAGCGTCATTCGTATTATAGCACTCGCCATTGTGCCGACATGTGTCAGCACTGCGTGCCGATCCGACGTCGGCAAAGTCAGCCTGACAATGACTGACGACGCGCCGACGTTCGTCGGCAGCGCCTGTCTCCCTTGGTCAGCAGGGGTCGGCGGAGCTCAGCCTTGCCTGTCGGCCTCTGTGCCTGCACCCTATGGTGGCTTGGACCATATATCTTCATCGTCCACATTTGAGCTGAGTACATACACGATCGACACAGCCTAGCAGCCAACAAAGTTTAAACCTGATATTTGAGACTTCTCCCGTCAACCCTCCATGGTCCGAGGTCGCAGGCTGCTAGCTGTGTTTTTGGGTGCCTGAATGCAATCCTGAGGTGTCTTCAGGGAAGCGGCCAGTGTGTTGAGCATGAGAAAGTCGACAGCGTTCGTAGATTCGCTGAGGTGGCGACAAAAGTGGCGAGACTGATGGCGTGGTCAACAGCTGCAAACAATGACACACGGCTCGCACGCAGCCGTGTCGCTGTCGGATGTCTCCAGTAGACCTTCAGGTCCCTCAATTGCTCATCGAGCAGAGACTGGCGTCGGCAGGGGTCGACGGACGTCGGGACGGGTCGGCATAGTGTGCCGACATCCAGCTCTGCTGACGTCGGCAGCGTCGGTGCTGACAACAACCCCACGGAACGCAGTAAGTCTCGGCGCGGCGCATTAATTTCACCCGGTGTCAAAGTCACCCGTGTGAGATGCTGCCCACTCTACCGAAAAGCGTCGGCGAAGTCTACTCTGAGCTCCCCTAATGGACGAAGAAGGCCTTGAAGATACCGAGTTCGAATTCGTGCATGAAGTTGGCATGAAGTCGGGCACGAGCATTTTGAACGGATTGAAATTGAATTGCGCTAGGCGGTCCAAAAAGGTGTTCTAGGATACAGTTAATACAGTCGACTCTGTCTTAACGGTCTAGCTCTGTCTACGGCCCTAGACGCTTTTCAAGTCTAGGACCCTTCTGAATGCAGTGACATGAGTCTTGGCTCAGGGTGGACAACTTCCCCTACGAATCTTACCAGATCATTTGACAACCGTCCCGTTATTCCCTGATATGAGTGGGAGCATAGACCGCAAGAGTGGCCACTAAGAAAATATGGCGGGCAGCGTGTTTCATGCAGCCAAACTTTTGAGGAGGGAAGCAGGAAGGAGGAATGAATACATACACATACACAGACGACGTGTCTGGTATCTCGACGTCCTCCGGCGCCCGTCGATGCGGATTATTGCTATGCACTCCCCGCGAGCGAGGCATTGAATACACCTCATTGTGTGGCTGAAAAGGCACAGATCATGCACATTATTGCTCTGTACTCCCCGCGAGCGAGGCAACGAATAGTATGAAGCTTGAGAAATTAGGTCTCCATACCAAGTCACGTTTTTGACGGTGGCTGGGTGCATCCTCCGAGGCCCTGACCGCGTTGATGAGTTCTCGGGGACCTTGTTTGGGTCCGCATTAGCGCCCTGAGTATTCTACAAAAATTTAGAGGACACAGAAAGTTTCGCATTTAGCAGGGCTATCCAATTGGAATATTTCATAATGTCTACAAGTCTTCCCTCCGAAATGATCAGGTTGGTTGCACAAGTTCTGATAGTACTAGACCGCATTAATGCCCCAAATTGTCCGAAATCCTGCATCACCCAATGTGACATATTCCCAGTTTTTTCTTTCTATTACTAATTCCGCATGAATTAGATTGGGAATTCTTTGAAAACATCCCAAACGAGGAAAACATTGGCCACGCCCTCCGTACTGACATTAGCTGTAACTTACAACATGGGAATCGGGACACAAACGGGGTATCGTCGGAACAGGGCAAAGACAAATAATGTGATTCGTGGCATCTGCTTATAATACGAGTAATAATAATGCTTATAATACGAGTAATCAGGCATCAGTAAGTTTTTGACCTTATTATAGTTTTCCGCATTTCTGACGCACAAAAAGGATCTCCTCTGTACTATCGACGTTCAGCACAATTGCATGAACAACGGCTGCGGACCTATAACATCCAGGCCCGTTTTCAAGAGCGCCAGAGGACCGAACATACCGGAGCTCAAATAGCCCATGTTCAAAATCCAGCCGACTTCATACTCAACACAGTGCCTTTTCCTTTCGCTCTTCCTTCCATCCTCCCTCCTTTTCTCTGCGCAGTAATCCAATTCCACTAATCTAATTAATTATATGCACGACGGACCACATGTCCCCTTTCGCCGAGAGCACCACAGCCAAACTCAGTGTGGAGGCCGACTGCGCTGAGTATGAGTCTGGATGTGTGCAGCTGCAAACGTTCGCTCTCAGACAGAAAGGTGTGCCTTCACCTGGGGGTGGTATTATTTTGATGTTTAGCATAGCTGACGGACGGGCTCGAGGTGCGAGACTACCTGGAGCTCATGGTCAACCATGTCCACGGTGCCGGAGATTTGATTTTGTGAATGGACATGGACATGGAATCCGAGTCTGAACGCGTATTTTACAATAATTTAACCACAAAAATGTCAGTTGAACCATGGAGCGAGCATGTGCAATCAAGCCTCGTCTTCCTCGCCCTCACGTTAAGGCGCGGGGTGTTGAAGTGACGCTCAGTGCTCAAATTATCGGCCTGAGCTTCCCGCGACCAAACCCAACTAAACAATGATGTGTGCCGGCTTAAAAAATTATCTCGGTCGTGTTCGGCGGGGAAAGGCAATAGTTAACGAATTTAAGCTTTCTGAGACGCGGGAATCTCATCCTGGAAGTAGGATGTCCAGGATGAGGCATGTTGTGTACTGTAAGCAAAATTGGCACACCAATTTTTGAAGAGCGCAGGCCGTTTTTTCGGCTGTCTTCCAGACGACTGGGTCGTTGGTATTGTCCTCGTTAATGAGAACTGCTTTGATTCCTTTTTCGCGGGCCTATTTTGCCTACAAATTCATGATGAATTGACCAATTTGTCGCTGACTCAATCTGCTGCGTACCTGGACCGTCCGGCCTTCTACCCGAAATCAGCGAGGAAGTTGGTACAGCAGGTGGAGCACATCACCTCCAGTGAGTCCATTCGACCTCCACTCCCCCGTGCGGACGTAATCTGAACCCTATCCATCGGGACCCGCGCATCGGCCGAGCTCCGCGCACTCCTCATTGGTCCTCCAATGGCTACGGCGAGCTGGAGGATGTGGATATGGATGATGCGGAGGAGGGCGGTCCCGAGGAGGCAAAGAAGCACGTCTGCCCATCCCCAGGACAGGACGGCTATTTGTAGGACGGGATTGTAATGTGAGCTGATATTAATCATTTTTGCATTTTGAAACACGTGCTTCAATGGCCTTGTATTTAATCCATTATTGTGTTTTCCATTCATTTTGAAATGTGTGCTTCAATGACCTTGCAGTTAAAACGCGACTGTTCAATTCCACAGCGGCCCTGGAAACACTTTCTGAGGCGCCGCCCATCTGGATAGCCAGGGTCATTGCGAACATTTCTCTCGCTTTAGATTCCGTTATCCGCAAGGCATTCATTTTAAAACACGTGCTTCAAGGGCCTTATATTTAAAGCCATTATTGTGTTTTCCATTCATTTTGAAACGCGTGCTTCAATGGCCTTGTATTTAAGCCCATTATTGCGGTTCCACAAGGCATTCATTTTGAAACACGTGCTTCAATGACCTTGCAGTTAAAACGCGATTGTTGCAATTCCACAGCAGTCTTTGTGACTGTCAGTCCACAGCACGGTTCACGAGATTTCGAGTCTTTCGACTCACCGATGAAGCACTTGAGTGTGAAATGCGTTAGAGGTTAGCATTGCCTTGGAACATTGAAAATTTCTGCGGTACTTACGTTCACAGCTAGCGCCGTATTTCCTACTCCACCATCCCCCAAGACAGCCACCGTCCATTGATCCATTTCGTCCCAATCGTGGGGCCACCCTACAGGGAAAGTGGGCAAAGATGGCAGAGTCAGTAATGGCTCGGGGACTGGGAAATGGAGGATGCCGAATTTTGTCGCTTAAGCGATGCCGAATTTAATAAACGATGCCGAATTTTAATGCACTCTGGCACGATAGACCATCAATCTAGAACTCACCATCACATACCTGAACATACTACAGAACTTGGTTGTACAATGTTCGCTGTACTTGACCTGTGAGTGGTTGCTTAGCACAGTGGTTATGCTCTCTTGTTTTAGATCTTTCTGCACGCAGGTCAATGGTTCAATTCCCACACCGGGATGTTTTGGACATAAATGTTTTGAACCCTGATTTTTGGTGTTTAACAAAACATGATATGGTTAACAACTGTTTAGCAGAACAACATCTGGTTTAACCAACCCTACCCTGCTTGCTGCCTCTGCCCTTTGGCCCCCAGTGATTAATCGAGCAAAGACCAAGTAGGATTATCAGGCATTGATTAATCAAACTTCATATAGATTCTTATCTGTCTGCCGAACTCTCCCTGCAGGGAAAGTTGAGACTCGATGGAGGCGATCTTATTCACGCGTGGGACATGGTGTCCGCGTCTCATACCTCTCCGGACTCAGTGCACGATGCAACAATCATCAAGGGATATATCTTGTATCTATGTTTCTCGCTGGCTGATCATTACAGTTTACACTCGAGGTCAACAAGAACCAGCACCGGGGTACGGTAAGTCCGATGCCAACAGATTCAGACTAAGAAAAAGCGCCAAAAAAAAAAAAAAAAAGATTGGGTTTCCAGCCGGGCCCTTCACCCCAATTGACAAAACAGTAGCTGAGTGAAGATATCTGTTTACTGAATGATCTTTCCATCCACTACAAAACTATCTATAGTCGAACCCGCGCACTGGGATAATATGGAGCGAGGTTGGTTGGTTTCGTTCTTTTGAACTCATCAGGTGGGCCACACAGCCCACAACCAACCGGATCTATCATGCAAACAATTGGCCAAATTGTTCCCGCGATAGTGCCACGACAGGGGGAAGACAACTGGCCAGGTTGGACTGCCACCATCAAGGCCTTCTCAATTGGCCAGAAAGAATTTGTGACTGGCCAGGCCACATTTCAATCTGTCCCCCAGAACCCAAACGGAGGTCGCAGGTTGCCAGGCTACAACCTCAATGCCCCCAGGACCCAAACGGAGGTCGTAGTTTGCCAGGCCACGATCTCAATTCCCCCAGAGCCCAAAAAGAGGATCGCAGCTTGCCAGGCTACGACCTCGATGCCCCCAGGACCCAAACGGAGGTCGCAGCTTGCCAGGCCTCGAACTCGATGCCCCCAGAACCCAAACGGAAATAGGTCAAAATGATCCAAACTTGAAGCTAAATATTGCAGGTTAGACTCCGGGCAACTAATAACAAGAAACGATGCTCGTCGGAAATAGAAAACCCAACGTAAGCTCTCCTGCCGGAAATGGAGAAACAAATGATGACCCAAACCTGGAGCTGAATATCGCAGGTTAGACTCAGGCCAACAAACAAACAGTGCTTACCGGGAATATCGCACGAATGGTTGTCGTCTGGTGATCTGGGCAAAGTGTTAGAGATGTATCCAAGTAGGCTTAAGCGCACTGACGATGTCAAGTCAGTCTCAGCAGACCTGGCTTTAATATGAGATTGATTTTGCATGTGAACCACACGAGAGCTGCCCAGTCTCAGGAGCTACACAGCTCTCACTGTAAGCGTAACTATCCTATTTTGATTTCGAGAACTTGATCAAGACCTACTAAGTGGAACATTGTGGTTGTGGACCTCAGAGAGACACGAGGCTTACACTCACGGCCGGAGCAAAGCGACGGCATATCTTGTGTCAATCCAAAGAAATGCAGGCCAAACCTCGGCACAATGAGCCGAGATTTCACACCAAAACAGTATTTTGACCACTGTGCAATCATTTCAAGCCAGATTTTGAAAAGGAGCTCAGGGCTCTCCATGTCAATCCAAACGAATGCAGGCCATCACCAAACAAATGCACGTGAACCTCGGCACAATGAGCCGAGATTTCACACCAAAACAGTATTTTGAACACTGTGCAATCATTTCAAGCCGGATTTTGACGGGGTCTTGCTTGGAGGATAGCCAGAAAAATTTGGGTTCAAACTGTCTTTTCGGATTTGTTTTGATGGCCCTGGTGCTTTTGAAAAGGAGCTCAGGGCTCTCCATGCCAATCCAAACAAATGCAGGCTGTCACCGAGGTTCACATGCATTTGTTTGGTGATGGCCTGCATTTAGTCAACATGTTCGATGTGATTGTCGGCCAAACCGATCTTATACGGCGCGACGTCCCTTAAGCATCCCAGGAAATGCTCCGAGAATCGGCGTCTATAGGTGAGCTACCTCGGGTTACCTCAAGGGCTACCTCTGCCTACCTCTGCCTACCTGAGGCACCCTGACGTAGGCCGAGGTAGCCCTCGGCGACCAAGGTACGCCCACTGGGTGTATCCAACGTAGTCCAAGGTAGTCAGACACCTATGCCTACCCACCCGGGCTACGGGGGTAGGCACACCTTCGGGCTACGGGGGCCCGGAACGCAGTGAAATATAGCCAGACTTTGCCAGAGCATGGCTGGCCATACATACATACCTGAGTTCTGAGTCTCAAAGGGTGTCACTGGCTCGATGTTTGAGCATACGGGGGGTAGAACTCGGTGAATCAGTGAAGCTGTCAATCCGATCAAAGTGCCGGTTTTGAATGTTGCACTGTTCAAAAATCAATACACATATCGCTCTGAGATTGTGCACGAGGGCTTTTGACCACTTTATCTACCCCTGATCTATTTCTCAGATTTTATGGACATGTTTCTGTTGCTCAGCGCGCCGTTCAATACCGCAGAAAAAGTTGAAGAAAAACAAGACTGTATCATCATGATGCGCGAACAAAATATGCCCAGACTTGAATAGAGGGTGGAGCACATGCAGTAAACATGTACAACGTGTATGCACTGTGGCTGACAACCCTCCATTAAAGAATGGCCTCAAACTCGTTCAATCCTGGGTCATTCTCGATGAGAGTTACGCCAAACGACGCGCCTCGATGGGACGGTTCGATTGGTATAAATCTTTGCCATTCAGGAAAGAGAGAGATTTGTCAAAACCGGGAAATGCATAAGCGTGATTACGCGTTCTGCTTCGCAAGCAATCATCGCCTCAGCGGATACCTAGTATAAGTATGCCCCCGGTCACTACCTACTAGGTCGGTCCGCCGACTTGGGCAACTTTACTCTATGAATTTTGGGCTTTGGACCTCAGATTTACTCTATCGCGGACCGAATATATGTGAAAGATTTCTCCCACGCTAATTTTTGGTGGCCCAAGCCCTTTTTCGCTATTTTTGGCGCTCTGCCAGCCATTCCCGATGGGTTTCATTCAAGCCGAGGCGGGTTCGACTCTGTCGCGTCGCGGTTCAAATTTACCAGCGGGCCTTCTTCCTCCAAAAATTTTCCTCGGGCTTACTCTATTCCGGACCGACCTGAGTCGATCAGACCTACTTTTATTCTATATCCCGGACCCAAAAACGCGATTTTCGCCCTCAGATCTACTCTATTCCGGACCTCCCTAGTAGGGAGTGACCAGGGGCCTGTATAAGCGCTCCTATCATCACAAGTTCACTGTCTGATGAATCCACCCGTGCCGCAACTGCCATCGGTTCTTGGATGGATCTCCCTTATGCGATTCCTCAGGCCCAAATTGTGCAAGAGTTCAAGGACAAGTCTCGCCGTATGACTATTGGCTGCGCAGACGTCCCCAAGAAACTTTTACTATCGTACAAGCTTTCAAATGCGGCTGGAAAGGCGCCCGCAATCAATCTCGGCCAAGGACTGGGAGGGTTGTCTGGAGGACGTACCAGGTGTCGAGAAAAAGAAGAAGATCCAGGTGTCAATGAGTATAGTTGTGACAGATCAGGTCAGTCTCGGGGCGTTTAGTATAGTGCGGAACACGGGTCTGACCCGTAAATCCAGTACATGGTGTCGCTGCAGGCAAAACTCGGCCGCAACAATTTGGGTGCAGCTCAGAAAGGGAAAGGCAAGAAAATCCAAATCCTGGATCTTGAGCATGCCGGCTCCGGGAATGATGATTATGACGAAGGGCTTGGGATAATGGAGAAGGAAACTAACCGTCTCGAGTAGCTCCAGGCGAATTACAACCGTTGCCAGCTTTGTAGTCCATCGAAGGCGTGCAAAATCGGCGGCACCGCCGAGAGCGACATTTTCGGCTTGCCAAACAGGCTTGCGCCTGCGTAAATGGGCTTGTTCGGGCTTGGGCTTGGATTTTGGTGTAGCGCCACGAGTAATAGCGGAGACTGAACCGAAAGGCTTGCCGTGCGTGCTGCTCCAAAAGAGGCAGTTCCCGAAAAGGGAATCCAAGGGCGAAAAGAACGCAAGTGGGGAAGATATTCACAAACAGAACTTATTCTGTCTGTGCCTATTTGGGGGGATTCCAAAGGGGGGAGGACCGAAAATGTCACAAACGGGTTATATAAAAGACCCTTTTTGGGACTTTTCCCAACAACACACAACACCATCTGATGGCGCTTGTCTAAGGCACAGATCCAGTGTCACTCTCCAAAATCGCAATTGGAAGACTCCGCCGACAGTGTCTGAGATCGTCCAATGTGAGGAGAAGTGAATCGTTCAGGGGCACAATACAAGACAAATATCCACCCTTATACCGACCCACGGGACTGAAATTAAGGTATTGGCAGCGCTCTGAAAACTCCAGGTGACGCGTTCTTTGTGCATGCTTGCAACTTCCCGACGCGCAGTATTGATCACGGGCGACTTGGACAAATTGGGTGGAATTCAAGGGTGAGGGAGCACCATAGGTAAAATCTTTGCTCCAGCATGGTCGAAAAACAGAGGTGGCGGTGTGCACTGTATCAAAACTCAAATAACCGTTAAGCTTAGACTAAGAATTGCCCTTCCTACTACTAACGTGGAGTTCGCCGATACCGGCTGAAGTGCGCATGATCACGGCGACTCCAACGTTTTAGCCTTGCTATAGAAGGTGAAGCTAGAGTAGATGGCAACGGGAGCAAGGGTTTGTTTACATCCACACCAGCGAGGACGGCGTTGGGATCGACGATGCGAATATGGCCGGCTTTGAGTATTGCCCGATTGTCCGACAGTATTTATATATTCCCCAACAGCAATCCTGAGAGCATGCAGGTTTGCGTTGTCATTCCTGAACCCATGGGTCTCTGCAATTACAAACATATTCGGTTCGCCAGTGGCTGTCTGCTGTATATTGGGACGAGGTACGTTGCCTCATGTCTCGTCCGTGTACATGAACCCTTTTAACCTGTCCTGCGATTGAACTGTGTGCTGTAAATGTAGTCAGACCGAAATACGCATTAATTGACTACTGGAGTAGTTACCGTCATTTCAATATATTCTTGTTGGCGCGTCATATGGAACCTAACTTGTAGGCGCCACACCGAGCTCAGGCTCCATGCCGAACGTCTGCTTGATGAGTTTTTCCTCAAACTTCCGAGCTTATGCTGGCTAATTTCTTTGGCTCCCGCTGTTTTCCTGCGTCGACTCTCAACGAACGACACTCCCAGCAAGACCCCATCAAAATCCGGCTTGAATTGATGTCACAGTGGTCAAAATACTGTTTTGCTGCGAAATCTCGGCTTATTGTGCCGAGCTTCACGTGCATTTGTTTTCACAGTGGTCAGACTAAGATTCCCTACGTTCGAGTAACCTTTTACACATTTTCTCTTTCTCCCTCAATTTTGGTCCAATTGGCCTCAAATATCTTGCATTGTGCTACTACTATGTCTGTTACTCAACGTAGAGACTGGACACGAGTCTAATGCAACCATGGGGTTCCAACTGCCGACCTCAACATGTGTTTATTTAAGAGGGTTGTTATCATGATCTGACCACTTTAACCATTACACCAAAACATCACTATAAACAGAGAGTTCACTTTTTGGCTTGCAAAAGTGGCTTGCGCCCGCGCCAATTGGCTTGTTTCGGGCGTGGGCGTGGATTTTGGTGGCATCACCCGCCCACGCCCGGCATTTCGGCTTGCAAGCCATTTTGTTGGCTTGGCAAGCCATTCCGCCAGCCTGCCATCAGCAAAGTGGCTTGCGCTCACTGCTCATTATCTAGGATCCAAGAGTTAGATCTGATATGCTAGATACATTACTATATGCCCCCCGCAGGTATGTGGGACATCATTTATTGCATAATTTTAATATTCGAGAGATTCTTGTCAACGCAGAGAGAGATGATGAGGGCAACTCATGCCCCATATGCAAGCCAGCGGGCTTGTTAGGCTTCACTGATAGACTAGAGTTCTGAACATGGACTTGCACTGAAAATGAAGGAAGAATTGTCCGTCTTGCAACGATATTCACACGATCAGTATTCCACTCACCCGACTTCGTGAACCACATGTGTCCAACCGCTTCGAACCGAAATTCGAACGCATTCCATCCCAAACAGGCTTCAGATGCTCGAATAGAGTTCTAGAAAGCCTCTGTACAGCAAATATTAGGTGATGGTTCTCGGGAGTTGACGTGGGTTGTACTACGGTTTTGACTGCAACCAATAAATAGTCAATTCTTTGATGGAAACTGTCCTAATGACCATATTGAAGTGCGGTGGGGTAGTCTCGGCTCTAGGATGTGCTCGGAATCCGACCTTTTCCTTCGGCAACAAAGTGGCTTGCGCAAGCCATTTTGTCTGATGCCATCAAAATGGGTGTGGGCACGGTTTGCGACGAAAGGTCGAGTAGTTCGCATTATAATGAGGTCGATACTATTGCAGGTGTATATCATTTACTTGATCCTAGCATTTTTCAGCCATATATTACTGAATCGACGCCAGGTTGAGTGAAGTTGAACATGGTTATTGCCATCACAAGCCATTCTGTCTGATGCCATCAAACGGGCAGGGGCGTGTCTTGTTTGAGGCAGATATCAATGAGAGGAACCAGGCATTTGTGAGAGAGGTCGAGATCCCCTCTTCTGGTTTGCAAGGTGGAAGACTGTAACGGCTTGTAAGTAAGTAGCACAAAATCAGGACCACCGAGAGTGCGTACATTGTATGAGGATAATTCCGGGGACAAGGGGGAAGGGTTGAGGCTTGCAGACCGTAAATAGGACCTAAGACACAGTCAATGGCCGTTGAATCATCAATCACAAATGACACGTACCCAAATTACTTGAAATCAACGCTGCTTTCTGGCCGGATGTCGACAAAGGAACATGGTGTAGGAGTTGGAGAGATTAGTAAACAAAATGAATTGCCACATGCGGCTTCAAGTGCAAACATGCACGCGGAAGGGAGCCACAGGCAGCGGATATGCGACGCAGTGCGGACGGAAGCCACAGGTAAGTCACGAGATGGGACGCCTTGACGCAGGCAGGAAATTTGACGTCGTGCGGGAAGCGAACGAGGCTTCAGCTCCGTTTCTTGAGCGGCCTTGCATTGAGGTAGATTGAGGCCTTGAGTCATTGGGAGCAGTGAACTTGAGAACTTGAGTGGTTGAACCCTTTGTGTCAGGCTACGGAGGACCAGAGGGACAAGGAGGAAGGGCAGAAAGTGGGAGAAAGGCGACGTGATGAAGGGAGAGAGTAACCAACCATTTGATGCCGTCAAAGATTGCGCGATGTGCCTGCATCAAAATGATCGTCACCAAGCGGAGTTTGAATGACTTGTACGATATCTACCAATTCTGGGTCCGACGACTAGTACTTGATAGTACGCAGCATATGTGCTTCCGGTGGACGGGACAGTTTCGCAGCCCCCACTCATAATAATTCCTTCGCAGATCTTGTCGCAAATTTCTTGCCTGGTGCCCGAGGATATCAAAGATCCGCACCAAAGATGCAAGATGTTCAACCGAAGATCAAGATGTCTCAAGACACCGAGCCAAAGACCAAAGATGCCCTCCGAAAAACGAAGATCTAAAAAGACGAGTCTCAAAGACAGAAGACACCAAAGCCAATAGTGTAGTTTTACTGATGTAGCCTCTGCTGAAGTTAGTGTCACAATTGTCACACGACGTGACACCCCGTCCTAAAGGAACAAACTTAATTTTCCTGCATGAGCAAAGCAGTTCTGCGCATTAAAATTGCTGGAAGGCCCTCTGTAAATTGTGCTTCAGATCCATTGAGCCCATAAAACTAGTATAATTCTCAAATAATGAGAGTGGTCGGACATAAATTTGAAAATGCATGATGTCGTTGAAAGATCGAGTGTTGTGCAAGAACACCACGATATCTTGCAAGACAAAGTACATAGATATCAGTAGAAGCATCCAATGAACATATTATCAACTGAAATCATGGTAATCGGAGTTGAAATGACTGAGATGAAGGGTTTTGAACACATAGTCCTTTTTTGGCAGTTTGTACCAAGCCTCTCTCTGAGAATCACCGGCTCGCCGGTGTGGAGACAGGCTTGCTCCGAACCTAGCAAATACCGTGTGTGGCAAAATAGTTGACCGTCACGTGTTATGATCCCCTTTCGGCAACCTACTTTCGGATGGCATAACTCAACAACCATGGTTCCTATTCCCGTAAGAATCACTGTGTTCAGACCCCCTGTAGGCACACACTGTGTCTACCGGTGTAGACAACACGTAGACAAAGCTGTTTGCCTACATATGCCTACAGCATGTAGACACTGTTGGTGTACGTGAGTCTACATTGGTCTACATATGCCTACATTGGTCTACCATTGTAGACTGATGTAGACCAACCATAGCCGGATGTAGACCAATGTGGTATATCAAATTTGGTGTCATTGCGAGTGCTTGGCGAGTGCCTAAGGGCCGATGAGAAGAGACTTCCGAAAGCTTAAATCCTGGAGCCTCCTGTGCCTGATCAGTGGGTGTGAAACTGGTTGCGCAAGGCTTTGAGGTATTAAAAGGAGGGGAAAGAGTAAAGAAATCATTTTAAAGGCCGACATAGAGGTTAATTTGAAGTTTGGGGGGACCAAGGTGTGTCTACGGCTGTGGACACACTTAGGCAAAGTATGTCTACGTGACGTAGGCTGATGTAGACGAACGTAGGCGAACATAGGCAAGGCTGTGCTGATGTCCCTTGCCTAAGGCGATCGACGCACTTTGACCCATGTAGACAAACGGAGGCAAGGGTGTGCCTACAGGGGGTCTGAACGCAGTGAATCTACTCCTATTCTTAAGCTGGAGCTATCCCAACCAAGCCAGCTCACTGTGGACAGAATTGGCAGTGGGACCGATTGCCTGAAAACAATCGATCTGACTGTTGCGGAACAGTCGATCTGACTGCTGCCCTGCACTTGAACCTACTGCAAGTGCACACTCACCCCAAACTGCATTTCGGCCATTTTTACCATGTCAGTTGGGTCAAGGGCTTCCTTGCAGTTGGGTTGACTGTCCCAGCCAAAGTGGTGGCTGTGATCCTGGCACGTCAATTGAATCGCACAAATTGAGTTTCTGAGCACTGCGCACGCAGTTTGCTTCAATCTGGCCCGGGCTAGGTGCATTAGAACGGCGGGATTTTTCTGAATCGATTCGCCACTCAGAGCGTGGAGATTGGGCTGGTATTGACCTAGATACGGCACGAACAGTGTTCCCAGCCAAAATGGTGGCTGTGATTCGGGCACATCAATTGAAGCACATTCAAACCTGACACACCAATTGAATCGCACAAATTGGGCTCTCTGAGCACTGTGTGCACAGTTGATGTAGAGACTGTATGTTTATTGCAATGTGCCCAGCTGTTTATACCCACAGTCTGACTAGGTGAATGCATCCTCCAACACGCAGACAGAAATTTAACCCCCGGCGAACCATGTTGGAGAATATTTTTTGAATTTTGTGGCTGTGCACATATTTTATCCCTTCCCAGTGCAGAAGTGGAATGAGTGTTCATTTTCTGGTCGATTCATAGTCTGGCTGGGTGAATGCATCTGCCAGCATGGGAACAGAAAATTTAACCCCCAGCAAACCATGTTATGGAATATTTTTTTGAATTTTCTGGCTGTGCACATATTTTATCCCTTCCCGGTGCAGAAGTGGAATGAGTGCTCATTTTCTGGTCGAATCATAGTCTGGCTAGGTGAATGCACCCTCCAACGCCAACACAGAGATTTTAACCCCCGGCGAACCAGGTTGTGGAATAGACTCGTAACCGGTCTGCCTACGAGGAGCAAAAAAAACGAAGGCTGACATGACTGATACAGCCAATGTCTCAGAAAGTGGGTCACAAGTTGGTCATTTTTGAAGCATTTTTGGTCAAAATGGCCGACTTGTGGCCTACTTTCTAAGGGATTGAGTGTATGGAATCACACCATTCAAAATGTGAATCTACTCTATTTAGCAAGTTAGTGGGCATATAGAGTATACGTAGGGTAACCAGCCCGCTCTGGTTACCTTGCTGGTTACCCCCGCGTAGCGTAGCCGAGGTAACCACCGGAATATACGGACTTTTGTTAAATTCTCAAATTGTGGCCAGTCCCTTCCCCCTCCTCACGGCGATTCAGGCTCCCAAGTATTGCTTTGGACTCTGTACATACCAAGGGCAAATACCGCATGCCGGACTCGGGAAAGTAAGTCCCTCATTTTGCGTCGCGCTCGGAAGGTCCTACTGAGCATGAAAATTTCGCCAGAATGACCTCTCTTTATCGCTGTGGACACACTCAATCCATTGAGTTCCCCGCCTCTGTTACTCCGAAGGACATCAAAGTCATTGTGACCGACAAGTATTCTACTCTGCCCGCCGTCGCCGAGGGGCGTGTTAGCATGTTCGGCTTCGTTCTTCTTCCGAAGAAATCGATCTCCCGCGGAGCACGTCCCTTCCTCGTAGCGCACAAGACTGCCGGCCACTTCGATCTTCAAGACTTGAGTGGTATGTTCGGATTATCCTTCAAGCATCGCAGATTTAATTGCTCTTCAGGTCTATTCAGAATCACCGTCAAGAGAAGGTGTACAAACGTTGTATCTTCGTCTCGTTGTCGCGATGGTCTCCAAATATGAAGCTTCACATCGATGATGACTCGGATGTGGAATTTTCTGAAGATTCTGACAATGACAATGGCTCGGTGCGTGATTCCCAGGAATGTGTGCATTCTCAGAACTGAGCAGCCAACTAAGGGAGTGGCAGAACGGGATATGACTGACACTGGAAGCCGTCTCCCGTCCCCCAGTACATGTGTATAAGGAGCACTTTCCATGTGCTATTATACTAGCTTGTTTGATTCTCGCATCCTCGAGTCAGAATTCACCTTCATTATTCACAGGCCCTTCCTCTATGGCAACCTCAGACGTTGGAATGATAGCAGGGAATGTCTCTATTCCAGCGGCCCTGTTGGAGCCCCTGCGACATGTCGCTGACATTTCTAGCAGGACACTCCAGCCCACACTTCGAGCCCCTAGCGCAGTTATTGGAAGAGTCACTGGCATGACGGTGACCGCTGCCAACACCTCAGTTTTGCCTGCCAAAAGCCGTGATATCAAGAATGCCACTTCGGCGTCGGATCTCAGAGATACAGACAAAAAGAGGAGAGCTTCAGAAGCGCTTCAGTAATTTGGGGAACAAAAGACGACGACTAAAAAGGCGAAGACATTCTCTGGGGCCCGACCCCGAGTAGCTTCTGAGGATGTGGTCACAGGCGAAGAAGTGACTACCCCAGGGAGCAAGAAACGTTCCGAAATCTCGCCGTCCTCCAAGTCTCCGTCGTCGGAGTCGTAGGACTGCGGCTCGATGGTGGTGGACTTGGGTCGTAGCAGGCGCTGGTCGTACTTGGACGGGGCACGCGCGTTCCTCGACGTTGGTCGGGATGTACTCGCGTGGCGAGATGTGCGGTGCGGTGGATCACGGGGGGCTGCAGACGACGTCGGGAGGGAGGACCTGCGTTTCGACGCCCGTTTGCTTGGCGAGTCGAGTTCGCGTCCTCGGGTCGGTGCCACGAACAGTGTGTCCCCGTCACCGAGTCGACGGGCCTTGTTGCTCGGGTTGTCGCTTGGGTAGGGCGGGGGGATTTCGTCACTAGCCGCTATTGACCCAGTACGTTTTCACAGTCACGTGCTGATGGCGTCCCCATATAGTAGTCGTACAAATGTGTAAAAATACGACCACATAACAAGTCCTGTCACGTATACAGTTCTCACGTCCCGCTTTACCCATGCCAGCTTCGAAATGTCCGAAGCAGAAGAGCTATTTCCGTGCTCTGGTTGTTCAAAACTCAAAGCCAGCGACAAATTCAAGATAAAGAACGGGACTCGTGCCCGCACTTGCCTCGAGTGCCAATCACGAACACGGGGGCAAAAAAAGCAAACAAGGAGAATTTGGCCCCTGGTGCAGATCTGGAAGAAGAGCAGGAGCCTGGCAGTGATCTAGATGTGCTTCCCCTGGAAGAGTTTCTTGATGCCCTCACCCGCCAAGATGACAACCTGCAGCTGGAGGCACGCGTCGACATTTGTTCCATCTCGGGAACGCGTAAAGAGAAGTCCGATGCTGTGGCAGCTCTAATTTGGGCCCGGATGAAGTACCGTTTCACGTATGCAACCATTCTTTATGCAATACCATGTGTCAATCACTTTGATGAAGGTACCACAGCAGTTACCCTCACCGGCGGGTAGAGTCCACGCGATTTATGTATCACTGCGTGCAAAATCAAGCGCGCCAGAATCCCCCCAAGAAATCTGAGCGTGAAGGGGTCAAACACAGAGACAAACTAGCTATGGACACGTTCAAGTGTCACGGATGGCTTCATATCACTGTTAATGACTGGAACAGCATCGCCTTCGTGAAAATAATCCATCGTGATGACCACATCCCTTATTGGTCCATTGATGTTCCCACGGATGTTGTAGAATTTGTCCGACAAAACACGAAGCTGACCCCTGCACAGGTATGTTTTTCTTTGTGATATTTTCAGTCATATATTTATTCTCTGATAGCTTTGGGATGAAATCCTCAAAACTCAGGAGGTTGCGCCATCAAGTTTTAATTATATATGTTTTCATTGAAAAAGGGAGACAAGGAGGCGCGGCGTCGCATGCAGAACACGATGGGATATCAGATCCATCTTCAAGAGGAGTAATTTTGTCTTCTTTTAGTTTTTGTAATATATATTTATGCACAGAAAATGTCGGTTATATGTTTAAAGGCCTATGTACCGTTTCCGTGTCCCTCGGGAACAAAAAAAGTGCACTTAGGCAACTCAACGAGTTGCCGACCAAGGCACAAATAAGGGGAAAAAGTAATTTGAAGCACCCTGCGGGACTTGAACCGGCACCAGCCTATCATAGCTTATCAAATGACATGGTATTATCCAAGCAAACCAGCTGAGCCAAAGCACCATTGAAAATCTGGAAACGCGACCCGAGACGTGCACTCAAATGTGGAAGTCCCATTTAACATCTTTTTATCTCTTGTATATTTCTCTCGCAGAGTAGCGTAACAATTTTGAATGAATAGGTCAAGGTCATGTACTAAAATATATATTTCCTGATTCTAATGTCATACGAGGAAGCAGCACTCTAAACAACTCAATTTGTGTCCATTCAACTCGATTAGGGAAGCCGTCGGATCAGCACGTGACTGTGAAAATCTGCTGGGTCAATTGCACAGACTGCCTCGGTATCCGTTGGCGGCCCTGTGAGAGGGCAGTTTTGATGATGGCTGTGGTTGCCGGTGGCCCGAAAGCACGGCGTGCATACCGCTTACTTCTTGGGATGGAATTGCGGGTTAATACCATGCTGGTCGTCGTTGGTAAGTTGCCAGCGAAGCAAAGTGGTCGCGGTGACGTGACAACATCAGTTCAACAGCCGCTTACGGAAGGCGTGCAGCTCCGGCCCGGGCGAGAAGCGTGCGTGGCTTATTTGTTCTGATGCCTGGTCTGTTTGGTGCATCGCACGGCTTCGTCAGAACTGGGCTTGGAACGAACCTACTGAATATGTTTAGGTTTGATTATCCGTTCTTTAAGATTTTACTTGGGAGTACAAGCTCTTCTTAACAGTGCGCGGAGTCAGCGCGCTGAATTTGACAAGCGAAGTCAAATCTTTGAATGCGCAAATTGCCGCTGAAAAAGAACAACTTCGTTCTTTGGCAGAAGCTTCGCAGAAACTCAAGATTCCTAAGACTATGTCTAAAGAGCTTGAAGTTACGAAGCCGGTTGATCAGTCTACGCCCACGCTGAAAGATCGCATAGTGATACAGCGAATGCGCGAGTCTGAGATCAACCGCAATCATCCACATTTCGATTCTGGATGTGATTCTAGCATGATTCTGTGGTCAATAAATTCAAGACTTCTCAATTGCAGGTAAGATAAAATTGCATTTGGTTGCCTATGACCCTGTTCACAGACTTCTACAAAATAACATCAAAAAACTGTCACAAGTGAACTGGATTCGTCATTTCGAGATGAGATGTAAGAATGAGACAATAAAGTGCACGAGATCGTGCACAGGGAATAGCGGAAGTCTGAGGTGAGGTGACTCGAGTACAAAGGTATTTATACTATCAACGAGCACTTTGATATAACTAAATGGATAAGTACGAATATCTATATAACTAAAAGGAAAAAGATAAAATCAAAGAAAGAGGCCGTCAACCCTGCAAACCGAATTGTCCGTCTACCCTGCGGCAACCCAAGGAACCCGTTCACCCTGCAAGGTACTGCACACACGTTTCATATTGTCACAAATCTATACCCAGAGAGCTTGGTCCGTGCAATGGCTGCAGCGCAAATACTCTAATGCTTTTCCACGAGCCATGGTGTAGTAGGTGTGCGAAAGCCAGAACCTGCTAGTTGCTGTCGTGGTTGAAGTCAAACGGAGGCAGTTACCTTATCTGAACTTCAACATTTCAACATTTCAACTACTGAATAAAATCCGACATAATTTGACTCAAAAATAGCCCTCGACGAGTACTTCATTTTTCATTATTACACTAGAGGAATCCGAGCTCGCGTTCGCGAGATATGGCTCCCGAAGTTCGGTGTTCAAAAGCTGTGTTTGTGACTGAAACGCGTCACCGCCAACTATTTTGCAAGTTGCAATAACTGACTGTGCACCGGTGGCGCATCGACGTTCAAGGGTCTGGCAAGATCATTGATTCGGGTCACCGCACTAGACCGGAGACCGTCTATCGTATCGAAACTGTAGGCTGAAGTGTGTTGATAGACGGACCGATCGATCGGAGTTTGAATTCCCGATACGCGTAAATTATCCCAAAAAGGCTATTTGTAAGCGATCTTTTGGGGCCCGATAGCATTTGATATAAACAGTAGCAACATGAACTGAAAAATAATATATAGTCCTTAGTCCAGGAGAAAATGACCAGAGAAAATTCCCAGTAGCCTTAAATATGTCTTCCTTGCTCTTCAATATTGCTCATATATTTGATTCTCTCCACCGGAGGCCAAACGATGCTGGCTTATCTAATAGCCTTTTTGGGACAATTTGCGCGTATTGAGATTTCAAACTCCGATCGACCAGCCTGTCTATCAACACAAAGATTTCGATACGACAGGCTGGATTCGAGCCTATCACCGCACCTTCGCCAGGGGGAAGCATGATGTAAGGTGAATCAATCAGGAGAGGGGCCCCCCTGTACTCTGGGTCTTCCGGGACATCCAAGACGGTGACTGAGGGCGGCATTGGTTTTATCCCACGTATAGAGTAGCCAGCGGCAATGTAGCAGGAAGTGAGGATGGGGAAGGTGGGGAGGAAGGTGACGGCAAAGAAGGATGCTATACATGCACATGCAGGAACAAGCAATGGTAAAGCAAAACAAAAATTCAAACAACAATCAGGGGAACTTGATGGACACCTTTTCAAATACGAGGTATATCGAGTATCGAGTATATGGAGTAAAGTACATATGGAGAAAACTACATATAAGGAAAGTCACACTTCTATATGGGGACAAGATTTCGAAAAGACTTGTCGGAGACCTGTAACCTAAAGGTTCCAGGATTCCAAGATTCCACCATGTCAACATCTGAGGCAAGGCGCCATTAGAACCGAGAAATCGACTCTCAAAGGACCACAAAGTCCTTTCTGGCAGTGGAATGATGTTTTTAGGGTGTTTGAAGCATGTTTGAAACTTATTTGAAATGTAGGTCAAAAACTTTTTTAAGCCCCACGGGGGACCCATAGCCATTTTCTGAGGCGCACACGCCACCAATGGATAGCCGTGATCATTCCGGTCATTGGGAGCTATTCAGATCCCATATTTAACTGCATAGGATCAACCTTTAAAGCGTCCTACAATAATCGCAGACAAGCACTAATAGTGAGTCTGCATTACAGCCATTTGCGGAACTTTGATTTTTTATCAAATTTTAATGTTTTCACCAGATCCGCTGTAGCACGCTCAATTCTTACCCGTTCCCCTCGAAAATATGACCATTCGATTTACATTACGACTCCGGGGGGTACCACGTCTTCATATTTCATTAGCGGCCATGTAAATTACCATACACGGAAAAATCGGTGTTTTCATGCAGAATCGCTGTAGCATCACATTTATCAACGACCCCCGCATTTCACATCTTTCCCGGATGCTGAATCTATTGCTCTCCTTTGCCTCCCTCGAGACAACTCAGCCATTTCCTGAAATCGACGGTCCCCCCATTTTCATGGCAATCCAGGGCCGAGTGTATCACAGAGTCGTTCCAAATCACCAGAATTCAGCCGTTAGCTGGTTACTCTATGACGGATTTATTGATACCGTTCCGCCCCATCGCCATTCGGATTGGTTTGCGCGATCCCTGCGGAATGGATTATAGCTTTCAAAAATGCCCTCTTCCGTGTTAACTCCTTCGTGTCTAATCTTTAATTCCTCAGACAATTAATTGTCTTGGGAAATACCAATGCTCGGCTCATTTTGGAGGATACTGGAGCCACAGAAATTGCTGCCGTGATGTCATACTCCAACACAACACAGGCAGAAATCAAGGCCAGACGGATGATCGTCATAAAAAGGGATGGAGAAAATCAGTCAGTTTCCACCGTCAGCCATGATTGGGAACCATTATCCTATCCATTACTTTTCCCCCATGGGACTCTCGGCTGAGGTATTGTTGGGTCTACTCATATACTTGACTCGACCAACCTTTGGATCCAAATGTTGATATTCCTACACCACAAATGTACGCCTGATTACTTCAAGAGCCACGTTTCCACATCTTTGGCCGACTTGCCAACGAATACGTTGTTGACATGTTCAGCCGGGATTAAGAATCAAGACTTGCATTCATTTGCACCAATCAAGTGCCTTTTCATATTTATTGTCGATTTATCGGATTTCTTTGATTCCCGAAAATTCGGCCGAATTGATCGAAATACTACAGCATCTCTTGACGAACAACATGGCTTTGTGGGTACCGGTTCGAACTTGATGTGGGAAAGCCGGGTACTACAAGCACGGCGGGCACAGCTTGTTTCGATCGCGATGTGCACCCCAAGCCTCAGGTAGGAACTTCAAAATCAATTTGCCGAAAATGCCACGGAAAAATTGAATCTTCTACAAATCTCACTAGTGGGACACGTAGCAGGCGCCTGACCTGCATTTCATCATTTTCTGGATCGCCGGCTTGTTCGCATTGCACAATCCCTGTTCTTCTTTCTTTTCCCGCGTTTACAGCCAATGGCAGTACCGAAGGCGCGAACGAAAAATTACCGTTTTGGGATCCCTGCGACCGATTTGCCCATATCTCAGTGAGTTTTGCAGGGATTGACATGAAACATAGCCAGATAATTCGGGGGAATTCGTGCGCAATTAGTGATAGGGAAAAAAAATTGCGAAAATATTCTATAGTCGGTGAGATGGGTTTGGGGGTCATTTTGGGGGTCAATCCAATCTACCGGCATCTAGGCATGTTCAAATGACCTAGATTTTTGTGACAGAAGAATTTTATGCATTTTGAAAGTTGTAATAGAGTCAGATTTGCCGAGAGTTCAGGAATGGATTCAAATATCACAATATTTCCTTATTGCAGTGTATTGCCATTGTCCTGATGTCATCACAAGCACAATAAACTAAGATATTGTGGATTACGACTCTGTTAGGACTTTCATATTATATGAAAGTCTTCCCTCACAAAAATCTAGGTCATTTGAACATGCCTAGATGCCGGTAGATTGGATTGACCCCCAAAATGACCCCCAAACCCATCTCACCGACTATAGAATATTTTCGCAACTTTTTTTCCCTATCACTAATTGCGCACGAATTCCCCCGAATTATCTGGCTATGTTTCATGTCAATCCCTGCAAAACTCACTGAGATATGGGCAAATCGGTCGCAGGGATCCCAAAACGGTAATTTTTCGTTCGCGCCTTCGGTACTGCCATTGGCTGTAAAACGTACTACGACTTTGGGCTTGTTCGCCATCTCGATCCGAAATTTTGGTGCTAAGGTGCTATGATTTAGGCCAAGCGATTATTATTGACCTGGCGACGTTCGAATCGGTCGCATTCGTTCTATCTTCTCCTTCACTTGTTTTTCTTGTCCTGATTTCTAGACACGGAGTCGAATGCTCTGTTGGCTTTTTCTCGTCGTGTTTTCATCCACTAATACCTAACTATAGCGTCTCCCGAATCAATTCCGCCTCTCAGGCTTCTCCGTTTGCTGTTTTCTGATCAATTCAATTCTCGCGGGCCGGCTTCCAGGTGCCGATGGCTCTGTTCTCCTGGGGCGCTGCGGGAATATGGATGTCTCCCGATCTACGGATGTTGGACTATTTTAAATCACTTGAACACTGCCCGTCCGCACCTTGATGGTTCGTTCCAATACTTGAACCTTTTGTCTCGCTCATAGCCTGTCGGAATTTTTACGCAGATGGCAAATTATTTGAGTAACAGTGGGTTCCTAACTGGCTGATCCCGTCTAGTGCCGCGCTTTCCACTTTAAATGTCCTTTGATCCATCGCCCCCGAGACTGTCTTCCGGACTGCCTGTCCGCCCACCGGCACTTTCAGTCTTTCAATTCTCGAACTCGACGGTCCGCCTATTTTTTGGGCCATTCATTGTGGCGCCGCGCGGGCTCGCTTGCTCTGCAATACTCGCTCTCCTTCCCCCACTTCATTATATTTTCGTTGCCCCATTATTCACACAATTGCACGTTTCATTCACAGCCGCACCGCTACTATCGGCCAATTGTGTGCCTATAAATTGCATTAACAGCGCTCTCTTTGACCTCAATCCAACACTTGTGCAACACGATGTGAAACGCCGCGTACCAAAACATTCCTTCCCGACTGCACTAAAAAGTTTCACAACTCCGCCGCCTTCTCAAATCCGCACAAGCCGCGCCCACACCATGCCTGTCTCGCGTAAATTGTTTATAGTTGGATTTTCAACGTGCCGCTGAAGCTTCTCCAACTCTGCGTGATTGCGACACATCCATATCGCATGCAAAGTTCCAGTTCCGTCAGTCGGAATGTGCTTGTCATCTTGAATGCCCTTATGGAGAACAGAGGTCGGAAGTGAGAGGAGTAAGAGAGCGATGGATACTACAAGGCCAGCGGCGACCTGAAATCCGTGAGCACCAGGAAGAGGCTGTACCAAATAGATAAATACCGCAATTATGCTCAACTATGATCATGATGTAAGGGCAGATAGTCACTCCGACTCACCAGAGGCGGGTGCAGCCTACGTACATCCAGTCTCATCCATGTAGTGATTTTGGTAACACTATCTGCATAGTCTCGGAATGTGGCGCCTCATTCCATGATTAGAAAGATAGCGTGGCATAGAAAGTCTTTTAAATTAGGCGAAGGTATTTGTTGGATGTGGCTAATTCCGCAGGTATCTTGTTTTTCTTTACTTCTACTTCCCTTTCCTGCTGCGTTCTCTGACTCGATATTTGCAGCACCGCCTGGGAGGCTGGCATGTATGGCTGAACGATAACCACGACTGTACCGACAAAAATCTTCTCAAGCCCGCTCTATTCGCACTCATTGTAAATTGATCTGGATTTACAGTAAATTGAGATCACGTGATCTACACCCCGCCAACACAAACACGTCGAAATCGCGCGTTGTATTGGTTGGGTTGCATTTTGTGTGGTACCAGGGACTCTATGGCGTACCTCGGTGCTTTCTACAGTCAAAAAATATTTTATTTCATTTGGAACAGACCACTAAGGAGGCATAAGTCCTCAGCAGACAAACACAACATATGGCTCGTAACAGTTGAGATAGCTGCACAGGATAGAATTATAGATGCGGGAAAGCAGCCTAATACCATTGTATGCCGTTGGGCACGGTAGTTTGGACTCAGATCTCATAGACGTGTATTGTTCCCTTTCCCAGAGCCATTTTCTTCTTATGCACGAAATGCACAGTGGATGTACGCGCCTGTGCAGACTACCTCCGTGGCAAACATAAGCACTCCATGTACCGGGCACAAATCCAGTCACAACCAGGTAGGCTCCACATTTGAAGTGCGCGTTGCTTCCATCCAGTTCGCCTCTCACTCAACATTCCTGGCTGCGTGCATTGATTATAAATGCCAGCCCGCTCAAATGTTGGCCTTCCCTCAAAGTCGTGTGCAGTTCGGTGAGGTAGATAATTGCTATTCAATCCACATCATACAAATTATTACAACATGCCACCTTGCTTCCGACGACACCACAAGACCATTGCCGTGACGGAAGCGCAGGTGCCGGAGAGAGGCGGAGCCCGACTTAGAATGCGGGCAGCAGTGTACGGGCGCAAGCCATGGGCGCGCGTCAAACGGGCGCAGCTGCGATGGGCGCGAGTCGGACGTGCGCAGCAAGATGTAGTGCCGGATGCGGGACGCGGCAGCTTCTCGTAAAGGCTTGCCGCCGCTTGAGATTAGCCGACGTAGAAGCCGGGGTTCAACGGATGTGAAGCAGTGTACGGGCGCAAGCCATCGGCGCGCGCCGAACGGGCGCAGCTGCGATGGGCGCGAGTCAGACGTGAATCGGACGTGCACAGCAAGATGTAGTGCCGGACGCGGCAGCTTCTCGTAAAGGCTTGCCGCCGCTTGAGAGATTAGCCGACGTAGAAACCGGTGATCAAAGGCCGTGATGGGCCCCATTCGGATTCCGCATGGAGCCCGGTGATTTACGTTTTACGGTAAATTACGATAAATAAGGCTACTTAGTAAAGTTGACTCAGCTTGGGATCTTGAGTTGTGACGTGGAAGCCATCTTTATGTAATCTGCTTCTTCCACTGACATCATAGTCAGCCGTAACCGTGACGCTGACGTGTAAGCCCTTTTATGTAATCTGCTTCCATTTCCCAGGCTTAACGATATTGATATTGACTCCAAGTAGACCGGTAACCGATCTGTCTACGAGACAAAACTGTCGGTAGACAGACCGGTCGATCTGGCTTTAAATTTGAATGACGAGCGGCGGCACCGCCACAACGCGTCATTGAGCGCGTGAAAGTCACGTTTGATGCCCCGGACTTTGCCGAAACACATCCAAAATCCATGCAGAGAACGCAATTTGGGGGCTTCAACATGATTACAGGGCCTAGAAAAATATACGAGGCATTTCCTACCAGCCAAAATTTTGTCGAACTTTTTCAGTCAATTCCAGATGCTTCTACCCAATATTTCACGTATTTACATCAATATTTCACCAGTATCCCAGGATAAAACCTCAAATAAAATTACTACGATCAATATGTGTATATTACTCCAGCTGCAGACACTATCTCAATCAAATGAACCCTAGAAACCTCAGAACGTGCGTTTTGGGGTGCCTTCGGCAAAGTCCGGGGGGTTTCTGGAACCTCTAATTCCATTTCTGAAATTTTTAGGGACCACAGATCATTCATTGAAAGATGGACCCGGTACATGAGCATTGCTTTGTTTCAAGCCTGGAAAATATTTATCTGAGTTGGTGAGATGTAAACACATGAAATGTATATATCCAGCCTGTTTTTGCCTTTCATCCAGAAAAGTGCCTACACCCTCAAACGTCGGGTTTAATTCCGTTGGGGCCCTGAGAGCTGGCTTCCCAACGGACTTTTTGCCCCCCTCTTTCGAACCATGGGAACATGAATTTCGAAGTTTTAGGAAGCTCCAATCATTTGTTCAGCTGGTAGAACATGCACATGCTGACCTTCCACTGGTACGCTCCTGTGCATCTACCACCCCCTCTATGAACATGCCCCTGTATTTCTAAATGTATTTCAGGTGTGGTCATATGAACTTCGGCTTGGCAGGATATTTTTGTCGCCCCATTCAACCAAAATCAATATTTTCTGACTTTCCAGAAATCTCACTATGTCGCATACAAAACACAGTGTTAATGTTGCTAAAAGTTACCACCTAACTGTCTAGAATCTTCCTCAATCCAATGGTTACGTTGCCACAAGCTTGACACCACTCCCTGGCAAGTTATGACCAGCTTCCAAGGGTGGGAATTTTCTTTTCTCTCTCTGAGTTGTCTACCACCTTTTATTTTATGCTTTGAACAGTGCATATTGTATCAACCAAGCTGTCAAAGAATTCCACGACAAAAAAAGCTGCCTCATTTTTATCCTAGGATTCCACAGGCAAAGCACGAGAATGGTGTTGTGACATGTCACAGCGTCACTGTGTTCTGGCGTCTATAGAGCCCAGACGGCCTCTAGCGGCGAGCGGTTATGCCGGAGCAATTTATCAAGGGGCCAGACGGGACTAGGACAGACTCACCCCGTACCATATATATTAGCAATGATGATTTTTATAGTCTTGTTAACATTTGCTGGACTCCGAGAGTGCACCTGTCGATGTTACTTGGTCCCTTGATTAGTGCATACACGTTTAGGAGGGCGGCCACGATGTTTGCTCATGACGGGTTCTTCGTCACCAGACGACATGTCGACGAATAGACAAGCTGTCAAACTGACGTACGCACCGCTGCGCTCTCTCCATATCTGTAGTTATTGGAGTGAGCATGTAAATTTAACTCTAAATTGAAGGCTTTCTCTACTTGCTTCTGGATGCCCATGTATCCGAGAAATGTCTGGATCTGTTTACTGCACACACTTTTGTCGCATCCCGCTTTTTCTCTGGGCATGTAATGTGTGTTCTGGTTCCTCTCAGTTCTATCTCATGCTGCCCAAGCATCCCCCCTTTTCTGCTCCTGCTGATATCTGTGATGTGTGTGTGAAACTGCTTTTAATGTCTCATGCCTAACTTCTGTGCAAAATCGAAAGCATCTTCCAGCATTGTAATTGGAAGTTAGAAAGTTATCGGGATATGATATTGAGACAACAAGCTGAAGGTCATTACCACTGACTTTTGATTCTCCGCATTCAACTCCAGTTATTCTCAACCGGCGTGCAAAATGAGATCCTGCATTCTGGCGAGATTCCCGGACAGCGGGCCCTCGATCACATCATATGTGTGGTACAGAGCCCGGGGCTCACTGGCGAGGTTGACTGTACACTTATTCATCAAGTCCAACCAATACTACAGACTGCATGAGTTAGGACAACAACTGATACTAATTTCACTCTTTCAAATGAATCGAGACACGGGGGGGCACAAGGAACCAACCTGTGGTTGGTTCCTTGTGCCACCCCAAAGACAGTAGTGGATATGATGATTCGTTGAAACGGGGTACATGATATACAATTCTGCGGGTTATTAGTTTATGAGAATTTAATCCATCTTTCTGTCTTGCTGAATGCCAGTGCAACTAGATCTCTGTTGGAACTCGGTCCTTGGTCCGTGCGTAGCACGGGTTCCTGCTAGTGCCCTCATAAAGCACCAGAAAGAGAAGGGAGAATATTGTGAGACATTGGCTGTATGCGGAGTTTCAAATAAGTTAGATTCCACCTGCATGGGAAAACTTAAGTTAACTTGCGGTACGTCTGCCGAAAGGGGCAAGTAAAGTTGAAGTGAGTTCCCATGAGTTACTTTCTACGCACTCGGAGCCGGGTTCTTTCGGGGCCGAATTCCACATATCTCGGTCGGTTCTGAACGGATTCATATTGGACCTAGCTAGATTTTCCAGGCTAATTCATTCGCAATTAGTGATAGAAAAAAACTGGCAAAAATACTTCATATTGGGTCATCTGTTGTTTTGAGCCCTCTGGGACCTAAATTGTGGCTAGCACGGCCAGAACAGGTCCAACGAACCTGCTTTTCTGCGAAGGAGTATTTATATACACATGGAACAATGTGATAGAGCCATAGAGCCAAACAAGTATCTGTGCATTTTGAAGAGCATGACCTTGATCCAAACAATAGAATACACAAGGCTGCCATTTGAAAGGCATGACCCCGATCCAATACACCAGGCTGCGACTTGAAAAGCATGGCCTCGAACAAAACAAACAGTTTGGCGCATCCCACAGTCCAAAGCCCTTTGATCCATGTGCGCTTGCTGGGAATGGATAGCCTTGGTCCTTCCGCAACTTTTGGGTGGGTCAGATTTTTTGTATTTGGCCTGTGGAATTTGTACCGACCCACTCCATTTTGATAACACTTCTTTCCGGAATACAATAGTGATCTCAAGTTGCAAAGACCTGCATGAAAACTTCTTTTGTACTTCAGATTTTTCTCCAGGTCCAATGAGTGGTATCCTTACCCGACAAAAACAGTACGGTGTAACTGAGGGGATACTCAGAAATCCTGATGTATTTGACAGATGTTTCTCCTCGACACCCTGGATAACCTTCCCAGACTCTCAGACTTTCGAGCTCAGCGATGCGTGTTTTTTTGTGGGTTATGAAAGAAGCCAATTGCAAAGATGTCCCTTCATTTGATGGGCTCCGGCGAGTTCAAAAGGGTCTCCGTGCCAAATGTGGAGTTCCGAGCATTCCCTGTAGATCTGTACAGGTTAATGTGTTTTTTATGAATGATAGGGCTGTGCGCCGTCATTTCAACGGGAGTCCAACGGGCAAAACCGTCCCGTTACCGTCCCGTCGTAGGGTCAGCAAAAATTTCTACGGAACGGGACGGGCGACGGGACGGCCGTCACGGCCGTCGAGACGGGATCACCTTCACAAAATCGGTTAAACAGAAGTATGGCAGCCACGAACATGTTCCGATTCACCTCGAAGCTCGAATCTGTTCTTAGTCTTTTAGTAAGTTGAATGTCTGCACCTGAATTAAACTGAAAGCTACCTTCCTTCGCCCGGAAAAGTCACACAAAGCGCAAATTAATACCATGGAATGTTCATCTGCGTGCAGGCACTGGGGGCTCTTTCTGAGAAGGATTACACCCAACTTGAAGGCCCAATGTTGCAGTCGACCCAAAATGGTAATAAATCATCGACGCTCTTCCTTGGTTCTTCCCAGGGCGCTTTGAGCAGTGCCGACACCTGGAAACCAATGCAAAAAAATTGCAAGAGGCAGGGTGCCACCCAGTGAGCATTTTGAAGTCCAAATAAACAATGATTGGGCATTAAGTGTCATCAGAATCCGCCACCGTTGGTCGCCCGTCAACGGCCGTCGACTGAGAAATCCGTCCCGTCGCCGTCCCGTCGAATTTGTTCTCGAAGCTTCGACGGAACGGGTCGGCTACCCGTCGCACGGAACCCGTCAAACCGGCGCGACGGGTACGGCGAACAGCCCTAATGAATGATCCCAAGGCGATTATTGCCAAAGTACGTCCAGTTCCATTTTGCCAAGTTCACGATGCAGAATTCAGTGGGGATTTGTTGTGCTGAGATTTCAGGGCTCACATGAGATGGTACAATAGAATTAGGACTATAATTTACGAATTTGCCACGACAGAACCTATGAGACCATCCTATTCAAATACTAGCCGCCCTAATTTCAGGACCTGCAGCAAACCACATTTGTGTCATCCGTTTCCCATAAGCACTTAATTCCGTCATAATGGCAGCCTTGTGTATTCTATTGTTTGGATCAGGGTCATGCCTTTCAAATGGCAGCTTTGTGTATCCTATTGTTTGGATCGAGCTCATGCCTTTCAAAATGCAGTCCGATGTATTGTATTGTTTGGATCTCGCGCTTCGCGTCATGGCGTAGCTTTTGATCCGTCCATCATTGTACCTCCAAATTGGGTATGGACAGGCGTCTCGGGTCTTTGCCTTGCGCCCTGCGGCATTTGTACCGAGCCCAACAAGTATCTGGGCATTTGACCCCGATCCAAACAATAGAATACACAGCCAACATTTTAGTGTTTAACATCATCTCAGAACGCGCTGTATTTGATTGATGGGCGCTACTTACCATACTCAACGAAAAAGAAGAGCCGTTGTCCCAGCACCCAGTCAGACGGTGTCGGAACCGTTCCGACACACAGGTGGAGTGGGAGATTGATTGGCTTTCAAATTTTCTGTATATTTTAGAATTCACCGTGTTTTCGTCACTGGGCTTTTCTGCGCTCTCTGGAATTTTGTCTCGAAGCCGAGATTTTGTGGGGGCTAGCGTTGCGACACGAGGAAGTTCCTACTTCTCGCGCCGCACTTGTTGAGGCCGCAAAGCAACTCGTAGCGATCGTTTCATCGCAGCAGCAGTCCCCCGTCGCTTCACATCTTGACTCCCAGCGCTGTATGTGTCTCGTTCCCTTTCCCGATCTCTCTCTCCTCCGCGAAATCCGCCTTCCCCTCGAAAGGACGCGTCCCGAAAGAACTCCCCGTTGCGAAAATTGGCGTTGGGGTCCCGAAAGGAATGGTTGGACGAGTCGCGAAAGGCGCCGCGCGCGCGCCCCGGCCCCGAGAGAGGCGGCGAGTCGTGTTTCTGGCGTTGGGTAGGGGGCTGTAAACGTACACGTTAGCGTCGTATTTTTCCAGGTATCGGGAAGAATGAAAATCAGAAGCGAGGACGACGAGCGTGTCCATCCGCAGTCGATACACGCCAAAAAAGAAACGTACCTCCTGCATATCGAAATCGCCGTACCCATATCTTCCTACTTTTCCCCCCCGTACCTTTCTTGACCCTAATCCTTTTCGCGATACTGATACGCCCAACCCAGAAAACACACCGGCGAGCGCCCCTTCACCTGCCACTGCTCCAAGCAGTTCTCGCGCCTCGACAACCTCCGCCAGACCGTCCACGCCGACAAGGCCGCGCTCAACGAGGGCATGATGCGCGAGCTTACGCCACTGCATGCGAATATGGTGGGCGGCGGTGCACCGCCGTCGTCCGCGAGTAATGCGTCGACTACTGCGACCGGTGGCGCGGGTGGTGGCGGCGCGAAGGGCAAGAAAGCCAAGGCTGCCGCGAGCGCCGAGGATGGGGACGCACCCGCGCGCAGCACCTCCCCCATGGTCAATGAAAAAGAAGAGGCGCTGTACCAGTACCAAGTTGGCCAGTGTCGGAACCGTTCCGACACACAGGTGCAGCAGTGGAATGGCTTTCGAATTTTCTGTTTATTTTTGAGATCACCACGGTCAACGAAAGAGAATAGCCACTGTCCCAGCACCCAGTGAGACGGCAGGGCGCAAGCCGTTCTGTTTGAGCCCCAAAAAAGGAAATTCTGAAGATATGAGGCGTTTTCCGTCAGAATTTGAAATTGTTAGAAGCTGTTCAGATAAAATTTAATTGCATGATCGAAGAGTACACCTTGAGTAGAGTCACATGTAGGTCCTCGGATACACGGAGTGACATATTAGTCAACATTTGTGTTCTTTTGCGATACAGATAAGGCTTCGGAACCGCCAGAGGGTAACCGTGGAACAGGAGTGTAAGGCCTGGAGAAAGGAGTATATATATATATATACACCTTTAGTATCATTAGTCGTTCGTGAATGCCTGATTTGGCGCTGAACGCCTATTTTTTCAACGAACGCCACCGCCACGACCCCAGACGATCACCTGCAGCTTGCGCGATGCGCTGCCCTCAGTATCTCGGATTGCAGTAGCGCCGGCCGTGGCCATGGATTGTTCAGTCGGGAGGAGTTCATAGACCTCAGGTGGACATCAAAATCCGCACGTCCTGCATTTGTTGCCGTACGCTCACCTGCACTCCTTTGTCTTGAAGTCCTGCGGCGAGTCTGCGCGATCCCTGCGCCTCGCAACTTCAACTGGTGAAGGTGTCTCATGAAATATGTGTATCTGGCTCCATTATTGCGGTTGCATGCAAGCTGTGTTTTGGTGTTCGCACCCAGCAGCATATACCACGAGAAATCCTTGATGGGACCACGCGCTAGCTGCAGTGCCGTACACCAACACCGTATAACACTCGTCTACCGTTATACAGCACCCCGTTGTTTGACCAAACGTAGATCCAGTACAGCTTGTGAATTCATTGATAGATTTGTTTTTTGAAAATCAGTATTCTTTGACTATTAATTCATGTAAAGTACGCGAGCACCGGACGTATAAAACTCTCCCTTTGCGCGAGGGCGAATTGGGAATTTGGGATCGCGCAGTTGCTTTGCCCATCAGAGTTGGTGTTGGCGGCCGCACGGCATCGCAAATAGTTTTGTGTTGGAAAATAGGTGTTCGCAATCGAGAAATAGGTGTTCTGATGGAATAATAGGCGTAATGATACTAAAGTTGTCGTGCCTCGGAGAAAGGCACCCAATCAAATTGTTGACGTGGTGGCTGTGTGATGTCGGCAATTGGTCCGAAATTGTATCCTGTGCCCGATCCGCTTTTTTTTTTCTTTCGGAGTGTTGGGGATAATGAAAACCTAGTCTGCAGAAGCATTCCAAGCTCATCCGCTTGTGTTGCTGGATTTGAGGCCAGTCTATGCCAGGGAAATTTGCTCAGGAGGAAATGCCGTTACGCACAATGTTCAACTAGTGTGGGACTCCGACCCTTGAAATTCATCCTATCCCAATTCTATCGACTGCGGGTCGCATACCCACTAAAACCTCCTCATGTGTCCAGTCATCTGGCAGTGAGTCCTCATTCATAAGTAGGCCACTCCATGTGTTTAGGACCAGTTTCTTGTTCAATGAAAGAGAGCCAAATCTGATTTTGTCGGTCAAGAGTTGGTCCCGTTGTAATGTTCCATTGATGATTTTTAACCACCGATTATGGATTTCTGGTTGCGTAAATATCTGGTCGGGTGCTGTGATTACTCGTTCGACTCGAAGATTCCAGATGAGATGCCATGCAACTGAAACTAACTTTGCGAAAAGTCTACCTTTTGCTTTGATAATTTGACCTCTCTCTGACTTGAAATTCACCAGGTTGCAGTCTAAAATGAGTCCCCAGTTCAACCTTGGCCAGCCGTCATATTTCATTGACCAAAGCTGTTGAGATAAATGCCATATCAAATTTCGTTCTAGAGCAGTAAAGCAATATGTTCCAAGGTTTCAGGAACACCACATATATGGCATCTGCCTTGGATCTCTAAATTATCCATGTGAGACCAAAAATCTCCGACTCTGAATGTGTTGTGTAGATACTTCCAAAAAAATTCGCGTGCTAGTCGGTCAAAGTCTGTTGACCTGATTGATCGCCAGATCATTTCATCTGATGGTGTGTATTTGCAAATGTCTTCCACCGAGCATCGAACTCGGTCTAGATTAACAAAGGTAGCTTTTCGGTGTGACCTGGGGCGCAGGTTGCGAATAACCCTTGAAAAGAATCTTTGGGATCCCACTGATATCAGCACACCTGCACATTGAAACATGATGTCAATTTCAGTATCAATCTCTACTGTCATGTGCTGTGGTGTTGTAACCAATCTAGCTTCATTGTTAAGTATTTTTTTGAATTCTATTCTTTGTAAAACGTTGCATTTTATTTTGGGGACAGTATGTGTGCCATAAATATGATATGAAAGGCCTTACAGCCAATGGCAGTACCGAAGGCGCGAACGAGAAAATTGCCATTTTGGGCAAATTTTGATTTTCACGACCGATTCGCTCATATCTCCATGAGTTTTACACAAATTGAGGTGAAATATAGCTAGATAATTCCTGCTAATTCATGAGCAATTAGTGATAGAAAAAGAATCCGGAAAAATATGATATTTTTCCATCCTCCAGCAGCTGAGGCTCCTCTGGCCATGAATTCCAACTAGCAAGCCAAGTTTTTACCCAAACACGCCGATTTTTTGGGACAGAGTACTTGTATATGTATCAAGTGGGGTGATAGAGCCAAAATTTTAACCCCCCCACTTCCTGCCCTTCCTGCCTCTTTCAAAGCCTTTCTATATAGCCAAAACATAGAATTGGGTCAGGAAGTGAAGTTTTTATACTTTTAGCTCTATCACTTCACTTGATATTTATCTAAGTACCCTGTCTCAAAAATTCAGCTTTTTTGGATGAGAACTTGGGTCGCTAGTCGGAATTCAGCCTCAACTGCTGGAGGATGAGATAATATGATATTTTTCCGAATTTTTTTCTATCACTAATTGCTCACGAATTAGCCGGAATTATCTAGCTATATTTCAACTCAATCCATGCAAAACTCATGGAGATATGAGCGAATCGGTCGCGAAAATCGAAATTTGCCCAAAACGGCAATTTTCTCGTTTGCGCCCTCGGTACTGCCATTGGCTGTAATATTACAATATTACAAGCCCAGTTGAACATATTTTAAGCCTAAATGATGTGTTGGACGTGCTTGGTCGAACCTCGATGGGCTTTTTCCCATAACATTTGCACTGGAACATTTCAAGAATGGAATATAATGAGACGAGATGCAGTCTATCATTCCCAATTGCTTCTTTTGCAAACTGGTGTCGGTTATTTGATGCAGAATCCGATAAGATCAAGATAAGATACGTTCAATTTCTGCTTATCTCCGTAAGTTAGCGGGTGTACGATTCCACATTCTCCCGATCTTGAATACAATCCAATACTACAGCAATTCTGCATGAATATCCTGGTATTTTGCCTATAAGGTACAAGACTTCGCGCCCCACCACTTCGATTCAATTTGAATGAGCATCATCGCGCGTTTAGCGCTTTGACCGGTGTCGCCTGTTGAGAGATATCAAGTATCCGAATAAATAAGTTGAGCTTAGGGCAGGTCTCGGCAAGCCCCTTCGAGGGCGGGGTTGGCGGAGATTGAAAAGGCTTCGGACGGACGGACAGACACACGTAATTTTATAAATAGGGTGAATTTATGCATCACCTGGAAAATCTGGGGATGTGGGGCCCTTCTCCATGATTGCTGCGGCGTCAATTTCCGTTTCTGGCCGAACTCAAGTAAGTTATTGCACTATTAAATTCAATTCGTCAAGGGGCCTGTATGAGTATAACTATGTAGGGCGGGCACTGTCCATATTGGCTATTATTCATTGTATGACCGGTACATAAGAAGTAGAGGGACAACGGGAGGGGATTCCGGTGGTTCCGACAAAGGTGAAGATGTACAAGAGGAGGATGGGGATGGCGGAAGATCTGAAAGGGGTGAGGGACCTCGTGAGAGCGGCGTAGGCGCCCAGCGGCTCGTCCTCCCAATCACGGTCTTCGTGGGCAGACCCAGCGTCGAAAGCAGCAGCACGCACTTCGAGTCTTATCGACTTACGCTCGACCGCAGTCATTGTCCAGTCGACACTCTGCGTTTCACAGGTTCAACCCGCAGTCACTCGCGGGTGACCCGGACTCGTTCCATGCCTTATGTCAACCATTCAATCTTGTGACGGTGTTTTATTCCGCATTCATCGAAGGAACCTGGCCATGATGGCTACGCGGCAGTACGCTAGGATGGGTAAGAGTACGTAAACTAATTGTGTCTGGGGACGTCATTGTTTATAAGTAAGTATCCGAGAGAGGGAAATAAAATGAAATTGCGCATGGGGAAACTTGGGGATGGGAGACAGCTGTAGGCGATGGAGTACGGTGCCGTGTCGGGGTTGCGAGAAAGTGAGCTGTGCTATACGATGCGGACTGGAGGGGAGGACAAAGATGACCCCAGGCAGGGCAGTGGAGGAGGAAGTGGGCCCATGTTTCGTTTGGTGCACCGCAGGCGTCGCAAGCCGACGAAGGGCTAAGCCTACAGAGCAAGCGGTGGGCATTGAGGGCGGAGAAGTTTGTACGAAGTTGACAGAGGATCGAGATAGTGGCGCGAGTGGATGACGAGGCATAGGGAGTGCGGAGGATGAGTGATGGGGGTGACTTGTCAATCTCATGTACTTTGACACAATTTTTGGAATGGCCAAATTTGGGATCGGACCTATCAAGCCATAATCCCCAGTCCTTCAATGGCCCACATTTTGAACCAGCATTTCAATTCCAATGAAGCCCCAGGGCCAACTCGCCTGGATAATACACACTCTTCTGGTGTGTTATTGACGAAAATATTATTGATATGCAAGTAAACTATAACTCTGATGAGTGTAGCCAAAGATGGTCATTTTCGGTCATAGGTCTAAAAATACATGTGCCTGCCGGCTGCGAGTTCAGAACATGAAATCCCTGGCTATCAGACGCAAGGCCCCGGCTGTAATGGTTCTGTTGCTCTGGCTGTTACAGTCCAAAGCGAGGAGAAACATGTTGGTACCTCCCCCAATATTAACGATCCAGCTGAACATTTGCCTTGCGAAGCAATGGTGAGTGTTGCGCTGGAGAGAAGACACAGAAATATTGCCGAAGGTACCAACGAAGGATTGGATTTGCGTATAGGAGATACGGAGGTGTTGAACGACCCGTGTATAACCAATGAGAACATACACACGAATATAAGTAATTACACGGACATTGAGAATGAGAATATAACGGTTCATTCAGAGACACAGTATTCGCACACCACAGATAACATAAACTGCGAGCCAAATGAGGCTCGCATCGATGCAAACAGGTGGGAAACTCAGAACCTGGCGAGTGACTACGATCTGACCCGCCGCAGTGAAATCGCCGTCCCTGAAGGCCCTTTCGAATGACCACTGGCGCTCCGCAGTCAGGGTGGGCGAGAACATTTGCGCAGTGAACGCAATCCCGGAGTCATGGTCGGCTCTGGAAGTATGCAGATGCTCTTGCCACGCACGACGGTTTATCTGAGCACCTGTTATGTCTTTCACGACAGCGTCGGTCATCGTCTCTGCGTCCCAGCCCTTCTCCGGATCTGCGTCGGCAATGGGAGCTTCGAGAACGCTCTTGATCTTAGGTTTGGAGGGCGCCCCTACCTGTGGCCGCCGCATCTGCCCAAGGGGAGCCACCGGATCCTTGGGGATGTGGATGATCAGATCCTTTTGATCTGGGGGATGAGAATGGGTTGTCCTTCGCCATTCTTGCTTCGACCCGCCCACTCGACGCGCCCGAGGTGCCACCCTTGAGCGGCGGGTAACACACGCATTTCGTGCGCTCTGTGGAGCTATTCTGAGATAACGCCATGACCTTGATACGGCCGACTTGCCTGAATCTAGTACTTGCACCTCTTCCCCATTGAAATTTCCTCTTTGCGACTTGGGCATTGCTGTGGCACCCACTCGTCGTCCTCTTTTATAGATAAATCGGACGCATCTGATTGCCGTTGCGAGAACGGGTGCCACTGACCCCCGTACGGTTATGACAGGTATGGGTTAAGACAGGCCTTCTGTACTTTGTCGTGAGCAGCGAGTTGCTCAAGAGCCACAGTGCCTTTGAATGCTCGGATCAGCCGGTATTCAAAGCCCCGCTTGGGTCGTTATCCGTACAGTAGTAGCCCATAGGATGCCAACGGAGCACACACCATTCCAGGGGGTTGTACTACTCTGGCAGACTGTGAACTGGCTGGCCGCTCGGCGCTATCCTCCAAAGGCAAAAACAGGGGTCCTACTGCTGCCTGGTGGTGGCCTCAGTGCGTTCCCCTCGTCGCAATTCCGGCAAGGCCCGAGAGCCATTTTTGAAGCGCGTGCACTTCGAATGGATAGCCCTTATTTTTGCGGTCATTTCCAGCCACTCAGCCTGTGTTTTGGTGCAGTATTGACCATGCTAGAGGGGAAATCAGTGCTTTCAGGAACGCAGCCATCGCGATGCGCCGTGGTAGTTACTGTGCACGGCCACCTTCCAGCAAGCATTACATTTTGAAAAGGATGACCGTATCGCCACCATTTACATTTTGAAACGCGTGCTCGGAATGCCACCGCCGCAATTCCGGCACGGCCCGAGAGCCGTTTTCTGCGGTGCGCAGACTTCGAATGGATAGCCCCGATTTTTGCGGTCAGCACTAGCTATTCAGCATGTGTTTTGGCGCCGCATTGACCCTGCTAGAGGGAAATCAGTGCTGTCAGCAAGCACTACCGCCTCAATTCCGGCATGGTCCCAGAGCCGTTTCTTGAAGCACTCGGACTGCCAATGGATGGCCCCATTTTTGCGATCAGTACCAGCTGGTCGGCATGTGTTTCGGCACAGAATTGCCCTTGCTAGAGGGAAATAGTGCGTTCCCCTCGTTGCAATTCCGGCACGGTCCGAGAGCCGTTGTTTGAAGCGCCCGGACTTCCAATGGATAGGCCTGATTGTTGCGGTGAGTATCAGCTAGTCGGCATGTGTTTCGGCGCAGTACCCGGAAATCAGTGCGTTCCCCTCGTCGCAATTCCAGCACGGTCCGAGAGCCGTTTTTTGAAGCGCCCGGACTTCCAATGGATAGCCCTGATTGTTGCAGTGAGTATGTATCAGCTAGTTGGCATGTGTTTCGGCGCAGTACCTGGAAATCAGTGTGTTCCCCTCGTCGCAATTCCAGCACGGTCCGAGAGCCGTTTTTTGAATCGCTCGGAATTCCAATGGACAGCCCTCCAGTCACTCTCGTCCACCTCAGAATGCTCTCTTACGCTGGTCGATTTTCTAAGCTGTCTGTCTCAGAGTAACCGCAATATAAAATATGAAGCCCGGCACCTCACGTACGAGGCTCCGACCTACATGGCGGATCCTAACGAACCCCAAACCGTATTCAAAACACGTCTCGTTGAAATCTACCATGCTCTCAACCACACCGCTCAAAGCCAGTATGAAGGTTGGGACATTACGAATCAAAAAATCGACGACATCATGTTGTGGACCTGATGAGTATGATATAACCCGCCCCCCCTGCACATCTAAGGCTCCAACCATTTCCGTTTATAACTGTTTATACTTTCGTTTAGTTTACGGACCCCTGTAAATATAGAGTTCCGCCCCGCAAATCAGCCCATTTTGACGGTTCCGCCCCGAAAATAGATATTTTGATGGGGTCAATTTGTTTTGCGTGGCACGGCATATGCCACCCCGCAAACTCAAACCTGCCCCACAAAAAGTTCCGCCCCACAAAAACTTTCACCCCGCAAAAACTTTAACCCCGCAAAAACTTTAACCCCGCAAAAACTTCCGCCCGAAAATGTTTCTCCCGGAGGAGGATGAAATATTGGGCACGGAACAGGACCATCCACGCCCACAATATTATCAGTAGTTAGTTCAAGCTGAACATCATATCTGTATAATGATGGGACAATCCGCTGAAATGGCGATTTTTTCTTTCGTTGTGAAGGGTGAGACAAGGGACTTCTTCGCTCGGGAAGTGAATTGAGTACTTCTCATAGTTTCAGTCAAGGACTAGGCGTATAATGAACCCATCTGTTTGCTCAGATATCATTAGTTGGACGATCCGCCATACCAGTGATTTCTTCTTTCATCCTGCTGGGCTATGAAGTGCGAATGAAGAATCTTATATTGAGTAGGGAATCCATGACAACAAGCTGACCGTTATGAGACGCAACGGGCAGTGGGGGGGCTACGATGGCGAGATAAGCTCCAACGCGACATTCATTGGCACAGAAACCGACGGTAAGTAGCACTACACCGTTCTTTTGATACTGTTCTGACCTATAATTAAGTAGCCACTAAATGGATGGCAGTTTCCAGTCCGGAGTTCATGAAGAATCAAGAATCTCTCCCTTCTTGCGATCGCTCTGCCATGCCCCATCGCGGATCTTGTCGTTGACAAAATGGAGTGGAAACCTCAAACTCCGCAAAACCGAGGGCGCGCGCCGCCCGCAACTCGTTTTGATTAGGTTCTGCACGTGTATCGGCAGCGAGAGCACGCTGCTCCTGTAGTGCGCTGGCATCGGTGCGTGGATAGGTGGGAAGTGAACGGACTCGGAGGCTCCGGGTGGCGTGGGTGCGCAGGCCGGGCAGGGGCCGGCTGTATGAGGATCATCGGATGTTTATGATGCGAGCTGCGCACGATAGTTTGGGGGCATAGGGGATTTTATGCTACGAAATCCTTGCTGGAACTGCGCTTCTGGTGGCCTGAATTTGAACGAGACGTGAGCTGGTATGTGAAGACTTGCGAGCTCTGTCAACTACGGCAGAAGACCTTGTTGAGAATACCTCCAGTGGTCACACACACCGTCTCTATTTCAACAGGTACACCTGGATGTCATGATAATGGGAACTCCCTCCAATGGCTTCAATAAGGTCGTTGATGCACGAGATGCCTTGTCGGCATGGCTGGAAGGGAGGCCAATCAAGCATGACAATGCACGAACTTTGGCACTCTTCATTCTCGAGGAAATTATATGCCGATGGGGATGGGGCTGCCCGGTGAATATTGTCACGGACAATGCGCCCCAACTCAAAGGAGCAGTGGCCTACCTAGCTGCGAAGTATGGCATCCACGGAATTCGAGTGTCTCCGTACAACTCCCAAGGGAATGGGAAAGTTGAGACGGGTCACTGGCCATTGAGACAAGCCTTGTACAAGGCTACGGTGGAAATCCAAGCAAATGGTTTTGGTTCTTTCCGCAGGTTCTTTGGTCAGACAGAATAAAGAGGGCTAGGATGCTCACCGTATTTGGTGGTGACAGGCCATCGAGGAGGCAACCTGGCTTGTTGATTACAAGCGGCTGCCGGCCCGCTCCGCGGGCCGCCATCCACTTTTTGAACTCGTCAGAGTATAACATGAACAGTGAATTTGCATTGTGGAGTTAGTTAAACAGAACTATAATAGAAGTTCCTGCCACACAATGTTAGTCGTGGTTTTTGAGGTGTCTCCTTCATATTTCAAAATTAAGACGTTGTCCGCGTCCGGCACGCGCGTCATGGCAGAGTAGAGTTGTCCATGCGAGAAGACGGGCCTGCGAAGGTCGAGCCCTAGTTTTTGAACAGTTAAACCTTGACATCCGTTGAAAGAAGTAGCATAGGCGAGAGCTAGGGGGATTTGCTTCCGATGGACGACAAAATTGAATCCTTGAGGTTGAAAGTGGAATCGGATTCGAGGAATGTGAAGGCGTATCTGCATGGCGGTCTCATAAGTCTATATGCATTACAAATCGTGCTCCACGCACGGGATCCACCATTCTCCCGGCAACGATAGAAGAAATGGTCTCAACTTCCACGGTGTACCGGAAAAGGTTTCGAACTATCACTCTTGTGTTTTTCGTCAGGCCACGCGACGCATCGAAGTTACGTGTCAGCCTGCATATAGCTCCAATCTTGAGGACCAACTCATGTGGAGGAATCCCTGGCTCTTCCAAAGAGTTTAGGAATTCGGTATCAGCCAGAACAGCTTCACTCGAGTTTTCGGCATCGCCCTCGACTGAGTCGCTGCTGTGGTATCGGTGAATTAGCCCTGGAACGTTATGAAGAATGCTGGGATTGAAAGCGTTCACAAAGGCGTTAAAAGGACTAAGAATTGCTCGGGAAATGCAGATGGTGGGGTCTGCAACCACAGCCGGCGGAAAGACAAAATAAATAAGCTCCTGGACCGATTGTGTGTGGTTCAGACGGCTGAGATCGACTGTATCTTCTTTGTAATTGTCTCCGATGTCGTCTAAGAATGATGAGAACTCGAGGTCATTCCGCTGGCGCATTGATCGCTCCAGCCGTAGTATTTCGAACCGGTTGAACACGGGTTGAGTACGGAGAGATGCCCTGCATATTGCAGTTCGGCCTCCGAATCGAACAACAGGCGCAACCTAAGTGCGGTGAAACATGTTGAAAATGAGTCGAAAATTATGAAGAGAAAATAAACAAACCTGTCGAAAGTCTCCAACGGTTATGATCATTCGCCCGCCCCAGAGATGGAGCAGAAGAGGTGCACACATCGCAAGAGTACACGAGTTGCCTGCGGAAGCGTGACAGGCGCGCCAGTCTCTGTGGGGCGCTGTATCTGTGTCGGCGAGGGTCACGGTTCGCTCCTCCGCGACTCGGATCCGCAAGGCGGCTGTTGCGCTGCTCGTGCACGTCGTCCCCTGGTGCACGGCACCGAGGACGTGCGTTGGATAGTGTGTTGGATGCTCAGCGAGCTGCGAGGGAAGGGCAAAACGCTGGACGAGGGTTCGCAGGTGACAGTAGGAAGCACAGCTTGTAATGAACTACGCAAGATCATGATGGCGCACGCGTATGCCAGATGTGAGGTCCTCATTGTCCTCAGAACCCGAGAGGTCTTGCGCGGCAAGTGTAATAGAGCGGAAGGCGGAAGGGCATGAGGAAACACAACGGAAGCAGAGCCTGATACGAGAGCATTTCAGGGGTAATTCTGGACGGAATAGCATCATAACGCACCTAGTATCAAAAAATTGGGGCCAGAGCTGAGCTAGAAACAAGTGCGACGACTCAGCGTGTGCTTGACGGACAATCTCGGAGAGGAACAAACTGGCTGGAATGATGAGCACGGTTAGAAAGAGGGGCAAAGGGGCATTTGAACGCGCCTACTTTGAATGGAAGCGGGCAGAAATGAGCGAGAAACGACGATTGCAAGATGGCGGCCAATGCGCGCTGGAGCCGAATGGGGTCGAAAAAAAAGTTATAAATTTGGGAAGCGAGACCACAATAGAATGAAAGCGGCTTCGAAAAGATTTCGAGCGCACCTAGTTTCGAGGAATTTAATCAAGAAATGGGCTCGCAATGAGTGCGTCAAGACAAGAGATATTTAATTTTGTTCTTATTTACAATTGTTGGCTAGTGCCATTAACTTTGGAAACAGCTGTAAAACCAAACACAGCTATTCCAAAGCCAAAGACGGGGCACTCTATTCCAAAACCAAACACAGCTATTCCAAAGCCAAACACAGGGCACTCTATTCCAAAACCAAACACAGCTATTCCAAAGCTAAACACGGGGCACTCTATTCCAAAACCAAACACATCTATTGGAAAGCCAAACACGAGGCACTCTATTCCCAAACCAAACACAGCTATTCCAAAGCCAAACATGGGGCACTCTATTCCAAAACCAAACACCACCCCGTATATCTCGTATCTTAAGCAGATGCCTCGTATCAGTATGCACCTGTTTGTTTGTCCGAAATTTCCCCCTTCATGCTCCAAAGCCGCACGACAGTTTCCTTTTAAATTTCTGGCTTAGGATGTGTGGGATACTACGCTTTCAACAACGAACACAAACGCCTTGCGTACCCCGACTCACCGCCTAAAAGTGGGGGTAATGTAAGGGGCATGGCGGATCATCGCGGACATGCCCCTTACATCAACTACATTAGTTATTGTTCTATTGTTTTATGACAGATACCTCTCTTATTGTTCTCTTATTGTTTTACGATACTTACGATACTCTAGCACTGCCATCTCCTTGTACTTATATTCTCTTGGTTCGTCGTAGTACGCTTCGTCGAATCAACGCCAGTTTCGGGGCTACCTAGCCCTTGAGATTTTCTCCTTGTTCAGTTCGGCCATCTCGGGGCCAGCCCCGTGACATAAACCACCTTCAAATTTCAATAAATTCTCTTGGTACATAGAGTTTGCGATGGGATTAGGTGTTCATATGGCTATAAATGAGTGACAGGATGAGCTGCATGCCCCACAAGGAAGAGTTCTAAGTGTTGACAACTTTCGGCCGTACTTCCAAATCTGGGGGGGGGGGGGGGGGGGGGGGGGGTGGGCGTGAGAACGTATGGCGGATCCAGAGATCTGACACCCCTTGCAGACACAGCTCCTGCTCCTCGGTCTTTGGGGCCTGATAATCTTCCATATCGTTCCGTGTTTCTCGAAAATGCATCGTCCACCTATAATAAACATTCACGGTGCGGGTCATTTACATCAGGTACCGTCAAGGACTCATCATCGATTTTTGGTCAGGGGGCTCAGGAGGCTCCGGCGGGAAAGGTGGGGAAAGGGGTGGTTCGGGGGGCACCGGCGAGGACCTCGGGTGCAGATCACCAACAACACAGTCTTTCATTCTCACAGACGGTAAAATATTTCTACCCCAACAAAACCATAAAACTGATGCATTCCAGATGCCCACTAACTTTAGGTAGTGGGTCCTGTGGCGCCCTAATTCAGCTCTCCGCCAAATTTGAGACATTTGGTCGTGTTTGGCTACCCCAGGAGGTCGTGGTTTCGATCCTCATCGCCGTCGTCTTTTAAAATATTCTATAACTTCCTTATGGCCGATGTTTGGCAATGCCGTTCATTGATTATATCATTGATTTACTTATGGGAGTCTTTTCGATGTACTGGACTCTGGAGGTAACACCGAAATAATTTTCTACATATTCTAGTAGCTACGGGTACCTCGCCATCAATGAACTCTCGTCTTGAATTCCCCCTTTTCTTTTCTTTTGTCGCCAAGTGCCAGTGAAAATCAGAGATTGCCGATCGGCCAGCCTCACAACCGAGCCAAACTCGATTGTTGCCACGTCGACCTTTATTTCCTGCCCCACCCAAGCTTCATCATCCTTTCCCCACTCGTCTCTTATAAACAGACGCTACAACAATATTAGTGCTCGTACCTCGCATGTTGTAGTCTGTTGATAAGGCCGATCAAGCGATCAGTGGCCTGCTTATTACAAATCACAAAAACAATTCGGAGGTTGGTATGCATTCCAAAACAAGTTTTTCACAAACGTAAAGTCACAGTAGTATTTATTGGCATAAACTGAGCAACTTTCTCCCCTAACTCGCGGCGGCAGAGTCAAAGAAGCATGAGTTTGAACTTTGATGGCTCGACAGCTGACAAATCCTGACATAATCTGCTCTTTCTATTCCGCGAGAATGGAAGTCGAAAATAAAAATTTGAGTGGATATTTGGGGTTAGAGATGGATTTAAATACAAACTCTCTCCCAAAGTTTGAAGATGGAGGGTTTGGAAGTGCTAAATAGGCACGGCAAGATTTCAAACTCCGATGATTTGTAATAACGCGGCCACCAAACACGGTGGCACAGTTAACTACAGACTATTTCCCCACCGCTCTTCACTGTCGGAAAAATCCACCAACCTCATTCCTTTTTCTGGTCAAGACTGCTTGTGCTTATTTCAACACAACATCAACGCCATCACGACCTGCAAGTTTTCAATGCGCAAGACTCTGGGCTACTATCTTTTTTTGCTTACTGCCTGAGTCATCCCTCAAGTTCCCCATCCTCAAGATCCCCGTGCCTGTTTCGCATCTTTTCCTGTTCATCTTCGTCAAGTTTCCAGAAAAAGAAGAAAAGAAAATCTCGACCGTATTGGCTTGGGCCGAGGCATTCGTGATACACCTTTTACCCTCGTCCTCCCCTTCATGTCCCAGAAGTACCGAGTCCGCTAGCATATAACTCGTCCTTTGGATGGTACCATGGTTGTGCTCATAACCATGTTTGTCTTGTAGATTCCGATGCCACTGCCGTTATCCCTACGAGTATGGCAAATAATTGGATTACCTCTGCAATCCCTGACAGACAGGTTTCTGGTTTAGTGCCTCTCGCAGACACCGCGCCTAGGGCTCAGAGTCGACGTTCAATTCATTTAACTCTGCCCACTGGTCCCTAGTCTGGTGTGGGGTTTATACACCGGGATTTTCGCCATCGGTGTGAAGTCCATCTCCGTTAGTTCCTCTCCATAGATCCAGCTGTTGATGGACCAGCGCCCACCCCTGATAATCTCCTTGGCTATTTATGCCAGCACAAAGCTCAGTCCTATTGTATGTGCTACTCAACTTTTTATATATCTATGTTAGATCCCGTTACTGTCCCTCCGCAGTACTGGACCATTTGCGTACAGTGTACAATAGCTAGGATTGAAACATATTGAGAGGACCCTGAATCTCTATTCCGCATTATTCCGCGGATGTTATTGATCCTTACACGTTGTTCAGGCAACCCATGGCAATTCAGATATGTTTTTGCCTGCTATATTCCAAAATATTCCGCACCCGCGGCTTTCGTATGGGACTGCAGGTAAGGGGCGATGAATAATCACAGCCTCACAGGGAGGATACGCAAATAAACCACGGTCCAAAATTCGAGAAACCTATTTACAATGTGTTTTGAATGCGTGGACAGGAAAAACGTTGAAACTCATTTGAATGTTTCCAGCATGGATAACACGTATTTGAAACCCATCCTGATCAGCTTGAAAGCATTCAAATGATGCTTAAAATTTCTGTTGCTTACACGTGCAGATAACATTGTAAATTGGTGCATCATGTTTTTTGGATCTTTTGCAGCGCCTTTTTTACTTATCCTCCTTGTGCCTGTAAGAGCATATACCACAAAGATGTCTCAGCTTTATACGGAGGGAGCTCGGGCCGCATGAATCGAGTCCAGAGACTAAGTATCATGATCTCAGCCAGGACTCAATCTCTCGGGTTTCTGGCACCTTTGTAACCAATGTAAATGTTCACCCGAGAACCACAGAGATATTTTTCTTCGAAAATCTCTCAAAAGCAACCCAATCGGCTGCGTGAGTGGTTTTGCTGATGTGAATTGTTCACCCGAGAACTACAGAGATATTTTTTGTTGGAAAATTTCTCAACAGCAACGAAAATCAGCTGCGGATACGAGTGGTTTTACTGATGAATACAGTGACTCGAAATTAAAAATTTACACCTTGATTGATGTTCTGGCGACTGTGGACTAGCTCACCACAAAACAAAAAAAAATCGTGGTAAATGTGTTGCAGCTTACAAACCGGTTAGTGGGCTCTGCCGCGACAGCGCGCTATAGTTGTTATCTGTCGAGGGTTCGTCTGTAGATGGCCACAGTTGCATTAACGCCTTGCATTGCGCTGTGGAAGGGGGGGATGGACCGCTCGTTGCCTTCCCCCTTCCCCCTATCTCTTCGCTTAGCGTACGGTACATCGGCCATCAGGCCATCTATTTGTTTTGTATGTACATACGTACAAATATCACCTTCTTACCCACGAACCACCATCTACGTCGCGGCCAGTGACTTGAGTACTCCAACGTGAGTACGCCGCCAGTGAACACTCTCTACCTGAGCAACAGAATATCGCCCTCACCGAGTCTTTTTGCCCTCCACCCGTACCTCACGCCCACACGGCACATCCCCTATTTCTCACCTGATTTCTATTCCACGCCTTCGCGTCATTTCTGGGACCTTTCGCTCATTTTCTACTTCACCCATACTCCCTTTTATCTGGACTTCCGACCCACAATTCTGTCTACCAGCAGAGAACTCGCTACTGCGACAGTGGAGCCCACCGCGAGGGAAGGTTCTTCTATCGAACCTTCTCTGGGTCATTTGCGTTGTCCGAGCTCTCTAGCTTCCTATTCCTTCGATCTTATCCCTCTTTCTGGTCCCTCCGATGCGCCCCACGTCCTCTGCGTCCTCGACGAGCCCTCTCCCTCGCCACGTCACCTCGCGCCTCGTGTTCGCTTGTGAGCCGACGCTACGCGAGCGCCGAGTTTCCGAACTCCAGCTCGCCGATCACTCGATATCTCCGCTTGTTGAGCAACACCGCTCCGCGCCGATCGAGCCCGAATTAGCGCGCAATCCCTCGCCCAAACCGCGCTCGCGCCGCTGCTTCGTGTGTGGTACCACGGGAATGCATCCGCTCGACTTCCGAGTCTGCCCGCGCACTGCCGTTCTCCTGCGTCGATCTCTCGCGAAAATCAACAACGATGGACGTCTCGTTTCGATTGACGGTTCCCCGCTGCCCATGACGCGTCATCCGGGCGGCGTTGCAGCGCACATTATCTCGCGCGTCCGCAGCTCAAGGCTTTTGGTCACTGAACCTTCCGAGTCATCATCTGCGCCCCGCCCCGCTCATATTCCGCCACATCCCGTGTCCTCTGAGCTTTGCGATCATGTTCCATCTCCGTCGCGCGAGTTCAACTCACGTTCCCCCCACGCGATTCCTCCCATTGATTCCACGGAACCCGAGCCCGAGCACGTTCCTCTCAGATCCAATACTCCTCGCCATCCGAGTCAGCCTTTTGATCGGACTCGAGCCGTGATCCTTCTCGTGCTTTTGGAATCCATGCTCAACGCGGTTTTCCGAACTCAACTCCGTGCAATCCTCTCAATCATCGAGGGCTTGAATGCGCAGGATCCATCGACATTCCGAGAGCGTATGCAGCCCGTGTTAACGCGCATTTCTCATTTTATACCTGTTACATGATTATATTATACTTACTTCCTTTACATTACCAGTTCCCCCGAGTCGCGGTCCATCCTTCTTCCTTTCGAGTAGCTTCTGGAAGGATTGAACCATCAATTAGTTAAAAACTTGTGGACGACTCCGGAGTTTGTTCAAAAGACGCTTTGATATGTAGAGCGCCTCCGAGGTTGGGAAAGCAGAACGAATGGCGGTCCAGACGAGCCCGAAGGATTTCGAACGGCTTGAGATATCTTGCAATTTTTCCACAGTAACGTCGCAATGAATGATAATTTGCTACGAGGCCCGAGGATCCTGGTTCAATAAATCTTGCAGCGCCGTGATGAAGGACTGGTTATGAAGCAGTGAACTCTTGCGAAGTGATTTAAGTTTGAGCAAGCCTTCGAAGTTCGGAGTTGAGTGAAATTACATATTGTGCGTCACCAGACACTGCTGGCCTTGATTCATGCAGGGATTGACTGCGATGCTGAACGTTGAATTCGAAGTGGACCGCTGGATCCAAGGCTGACTATGGGGGCAGACGAGCACAGCAACATCAGACGGGTCTGCCTTTTTCACGTCTTGAGCGGATGGCAGTCGTGATGGCTAGGATGTGTTATTGACGAGGGCACGCAATCAAAGGCGAGATGTTGGCCAACGGGGAGCGGAATGGTCGCAGTGTAAAAGCCCGGAGTACAGAGGGGGGGATGATGGGTGTAGCGAAGGAAGATGTCGAAGGGGTGCCTGCCTTTTGAGAGGGCGTTGAGCGGCTGATCGGCGATGTTGAAAATGATTTGAACACTGGTTCTCCGGAGTCAGCCGGGAACTGCGACAACGAAAGGAAATGATGAGCCCATAAGAGCTGTCAGTGGGAAAACATATTTTAAATAAGGACATTGATGTCGGGGTTCACCGAGAAAGCAGCAGCAGCAAGGCAAGTGCACTGCAAACATGTGCATACTGATTCGAGGGATCTGCTTAAGATACGAGTAATGGAATGCAATACCAACTCGGACACTTCAACCACGGATTTCAACAATTCCAGCGTCGTCCTGTCTACCCATCATCTCGTGTGATTACAGCCGTTGGCACAAGGGATGACATTGCCAGTATGGACTGGCTTGGATGGACCGGTACTTAACCGCTGTCAATGCGCGGCTAAATTTCAAACTCCGCTATCCGCGGTTTGTAGCCACGGTGGACCACGGTTTTCCGTTGTTCTGTTCGGGGCAAGTAATAAAACCATAGTACGATCGCCTTGCATCTACAAGCTCTGCCGCTCTATCGCTTCCAGTATTTACCAACTATGGGACAATGTCACAGTCCAACAATGACGATCTCAACACCAACAAACTCCCAGACGAATCCGAGGGGAAAAAAATATAATACACGTTTCCCACGGGCCGCCAATGGTTGGTTTCGTTCTTTTGAACTCATCAGGTGGGCAACACAGCCCACAACCAACCGACAACGACTGGAAAAACAAATTGGCAGATTGTTTCCCCAATCATGGCCTGACGGATAACAGACAACTGGCCAGGCTGTGCTGCTTTCCATCAGGCCGAAGTGTTGCCAACTGGCCAGAAAAAGATTGTGACTGGCCAGGTCACATCTTAATCTGATCCCCAGCCCGAGGTAGAGTGCGGAAATCAAGGTCACAACTTGCCAGGTTGCACCCTCGATCCTCCGAATCTCAAACAGGTCGAAGCTTGGCAGGCAACAACCTTGACCCCCAGAGCCAAAGTAAACGGCCGCAATTTGCCGGATTGCGACCGTGAGTGCTGACACTCAGCAGGTTACGACCTCGATCCCCCGGAACCCAAACAGAGGCTGAAGCTTGTTAGGCTGTGACCCCAATCCCCCAGTGCCCAAATAGATGGATGACCGTTGCAAGTTGGACACCCCAACCAGACAACAACATAAGCGGGAGGGGTGCCAAAGTCCATCTATATACAGATACTAAATGTTAGAATCCGTCCAATAGACTGATGATGTTTACCAGGATACGGTTGGAGTTCCTGGGGTTGAACTTATCTCAGATCAGGCGCCGCGTGGTACTATGGTAGGTCCGGACCTGCTATGTGATGCTGCATCAATCCAATAATCTTGATATTACGAAGACTTACCTGTGAATGCGTGTGATCGGAACTGATTAACTCTCCGGAGCCGAACAACCATTTGATGTCATCGACGACCCTAGAGAAATTATTTTGAGAATACTGAAGCAGACCAACGCCAAATTATGTGTTTGTATGATGAATGTGGGCTCCGGCTCCCAGTGCGCTCGCCATCGTTAAATACCTTTCAGCAAAAGTGAATGAATTGTTTCATGGCGGAGGTTGTACTTACATCTACCAAAGTGCAACAATCAGCAAACTTGGAATCGAGCAGAAGCGTCATATGGATGTAGGAATGTCGGCTCGATGATGCTGCAAAAGATATGAGAAAGCTATAAATACAGCGATTATCACCACATACCCGGTACCTAGTGCTGAGGTTTGAATGAGGAGAGGAGCACTGGAAATTGTCAAGGAGCGTGGAATAACTGCGTAGAAGCTGGAATGCGCTCGTAGGGGTTCAAAAATCCTTTCTCTGGGAGGAGGAGACCCCAAAGGCGCCGGTAACCTTTCCCTGGGAGGAGGAGACCCCGGCGCCTCAAGGGTCTCCTCCTCCCAGGGAAAGGTTATGAGTCTCCTCCTCCCAGAGAAAGGTTACTGAACCTCGGCGAGCGCCGCACCTTGTCATTACCATTTTCCTTGGCCTCAGGAAGGATTGTTTGTAAAGGGCGAAAAAAAGGCCCAGTTATATAGACATACGGGCCCGATTTCGGGTCCGGTACGGGTCCTTCGGACTTCGGGATCCGGGATCGAGTCACCATGCTCGGCCGCGTGCGGGGCCGAGCTGGGATATCCATTCCGGATCTTAGTGCGTTGGTGATGCTTACAGCTGTTCGGTACAACAGGCGAGGACCGCTTTTCCCCCTTTTGGGGACATTTTCAGTAAATCCTGTACCCAGTTCACGCCTGATTGCCTCGGGACATAGCGCGTCCAATTCGCGCTGCGAATCCACAGCGGATGGCGGCCTGCAATAGTTGGGGCCAATATGAAGCTTTCTGTTTGTTCAGATTCTGAGATCGCCCTCATGGGCGTTACTGAGGCATGGTCCGTGTGCTCGGGATGAGCGCATTCCGAGCCTGTCCATTTGTGGACACATTTGTGGACGCATTTGTGGACGCATTTATGAATATCGTTTGACATTTGTGGACATCATTTGTGGATATCATTTATGGTTGCCGACACGGTCCGCTCAGAAATATCCCGAGTAATGCCGTGAAGTCCTGGCTTGATATGCTGACTCATCGGACTCAGGGGTAGGTACTAGCCTTCAACCTAAGCCTTCTTCTGGTCGAACCTCCTGCAGGGCCTTAGTCGTATACAACACACAATCAAGCAGTTGACTACCCACAGGTTAGGGCTATAGGTAAACCAATATATGTCTATGATCGCCTTTGCGAGTACTTTTGCGCTATCCATCATTTTTGAGTACGCGATCATTTCAGAATCTCGATTTTCCCAAAAACGCCTATTTATTTTATTATGGGCCACCGAGACAGGCAGCATATGGTGGAAGCCGTGTCAATCTCTGTGAAATCGCTCGAACATTAGACTCGTAACCAGCCTCTACGTTGAGTAACTAGTCTCAGTAGTACTGTAGAGTTTCGGATGTCACGGGTCGCAGGGCATAAAATTTCAGAAAAAAATCGGACCTGTCACAGGTCACCGAGAGGATTTTCGAATGTGCCAAAAAAAGTCACAAAACCGGATGAAAATGGCCAAAAATTCGAATTTTCGCGCGCGCGGCACGTTTTGCTTTAGGACACTGAGGCGCTGTCGCGAATTGCCGCTTTTGACGTGATTGGGGCCAAATCGGTCGAACGGCGCCCAAAACAAGCACAAAAAAAGTACCTATGTGTGTTTTCTTGGTTAGCAGTGTATGCCAAATCTGCACTGTCATTCTCCACCTATCCTAAATGGAACTACTTTCATAACAATGTCTGAGAAGTGCCCGAGATTTCCACGTGATTTACGAACTTTTTTTTGGTGTCACGGCCGGCCCGGCAGATTTACGAAAACTCAAGTTCGGATGGAGGTCACAGGTCACAGCCGCATCAGAATTGAATGAAACTCTACAGTAGTTTCCAAGTTATTTCAAGAGGTTATGAGCAAAATTGAAAAAGAAAAAAAGAAAACACCAGGAGTTACTCGAACGTAGAGACTTAGAGAACTCAGTACTGAAAACAGCCATGAGAATCGGCACGTGACGACTCAGTTCGACTTGACGAAATTCGAGGTTGGGAAATTTCGACCTCAGCTGAACCTCAGCTGATGAAACTTCTGAACCGTATATAAGTTGTGGATACAGTTGAAAATCTCTTCTCTGTTGTTCAAACCAAAATAGACCCAACTTCCATTGCATAGTGAATAAAACAGTCCTCTTTTGGTAGTTTCATGCAAAAGCTTCCAGAGGCCCAAATACAAGCCAAGCATGTAATTTCCGCCCACTAATTCCACCACCCAAGGGAACATGAAGATGCCGTTTCTCGTATAGACTAGCAGTTACCTGTGCTACGCCACGGAGAATTCAACTTCGACGGTTCAACGGACTTGTGCACAGGAAGTTATACTGCCTCTCTACCAAATGTCAGTTCCTCCCGAAATGAGGTTGGTGTAGTTTTCAAAATTTTTGCTTGCCTCTTGAGCCAAGGACTCCCTTGTCCGTGCATTGTTCTCTGGGCAACAATACAGGCACAACTGAGATAACAATGCAAAAACCAAATCCACAAATCCTTGGTTTCCGAATTCCAAAGATAAGAAGCAATTGGCGAGCTCTAGAGCGGCCTACGCCTTCATGCCAGATACACTACGCTCCGCCCTTCGAGCAAAAAGACTCTTCTTTTGCGTCGTGCATTTTCTCCTGCGCGCTGCATCGCATATTGTTTCCCCCGCTAAATACCACCGCCCAGAGAGGCAAAAAAGCTGAGCGAAAATGACCGGCCTTCCCTGGACGCATCTGGTAAACAAACATCGTCCCATACTCTAACCATGTGTAGCATTCTAGCTCCCCGGTCTCGAAGCGCCTGCACACGATACCCCTCATCTCCGGCCGTAATCCTGGAGACCCCGTCCTGGCCCCGGGCCATATGGCTCCACCGCTCGTGTCTGTCTCGCTCCGGAAACTTTGGAGCAAATTATTGCCTTTGCGCCACGGGAATCGCACCTTGCGCTGTGTCGCTTCTCGAAGCTGCTCTATCACGCTCAGGTCCCCCTCGGCCATTATCGAGTGCTGCCGCACCGTGGCGGGCAATCCCATCGTCGCCTCGGCGCTCAGGCGGTTCGAGATATCGTACACGTCAGTAACGCCTATTACCCTCTTCTCATCATCCTACTGCTATTAACGGAGATTAATTCATATCGCAGCCCGAGCGCATTGCCACCACCTTTACCCGCGTTCTACGCCCTCATAGGCCGGGCGTTAGCGCAAACGCCGAACATCCACCACCTCATCCTGCTCGTACCGGATCCCCACTACGTTGCGGTCCTGATGCGCTGCGCCCTGCCCCGCCTAATACACTTCTAGTGCTGTCTCGCGCTCGAGGGCAGACTCGCCGCGTTCCTCAACCGCCACCGGCAGATCGGCTACCTCCAGCTCGGAGCCCCCGCGGAGGGATCCTTCTTTCCCGGATCAGTATCTGGATCCCAGCACCCGCTGGTGGCGCTCCCAAACTTCGAGTACCTCCTCGCGAACACCAGCGCGTGCGTCGCGCCCTTAATTCAGCGCGCCTCCCTGCGCTCGGACGTCATCACTTCGTGTTTGTCGTGCGGCCAACGTGCGGCGCCCAACCGTCATAAGGTGCAGATGTTTCACGGCCTTTCGCAGCCTGTTGGAGCCTCTCCCCGCCATACCGCCCCTGGCCCTTTGCCACATTCACCCTCTGGCCAGCCGCACCATTTCCGCCCTTGTTTCCCGCGTCGCTCCCGTTAGCCACCTTTGCCATCGCACCAATGGCGAACGTCTACGAATACAAGAACGCGTCGAGTCCGACCAGATCGAAAAGTTCATTGTTCACGACCCTTTGGATCGTTTCATTATCAATTCCCACGCCTTCCATAACGCTAGCCAATGAATATTCTACATGGATAGGTAAAATTATAAATGCTAAAATATGGGATTATAAAAAAAGTGGGTGCTGGCTTGCAGCGAGTCGTACATTACGCGTCGCCCTCGTACCATTCTTCCTCAGAATCGGAAAGTGGATTTTGTGGGTTCCGAATCACCCCTTCCGAAGTTTTTCCCACGAGAAATCGGGCGAGGCTTGTGAGTTCCGGAGACGGTTCGGGAGGTGCATCAAGATATTTTGATATGGTTCCTACCACAGTGAAATCATGCCCACGTAAAGAAGCGGCCTGTACAAGTCACAAATGTGAGATGCAAGTCAACATTTTGACTTGCGCACCCAAATCCAAGTTAACTTGAATCAAACTCAATTGGCGCGGGCGCAGGTCAATCGTGCAGGTCAAAAGGTGAACCTCCAAAAACAGGACGGGGAGATTCAAACCCACTTTTTGCTCCCAAGAATTGGTTTCAATAAATGTCATTACGCACGCCTTGACTGCTTGACTACTTACCTCCAGGGTCGGGCCCGGGTGGGGTCGGGCTCGGGCTCAAGCCTGACCTGATGCAAAAATTCACAAAAATTTGTTGGTAAATCAGCCAGACCATGTGTACATGGCAATTTTTGTGCGTCCTGGATTCAGAATGGTGGTATGTTGCTTGCAAACCTTAAATCTCTCAAGTGCTCCCATTTCCCGGCCCAAACCGTCCAAAACACTCAAAAATGGTCACAAATCACGGGTTCTTGTGATAGTGACCTGATGCAAAAATTTGCTGGTAAATCAGCCCGACCATGTGTACATGGCAATTTTTGTGTGTCCTGGATTCAGAATGGTGGTCTGTTGCCTACAAACCTTAAATCTCTCAAGTGGTCCAAAGGATCGTAAACAGAAATACAATGGTGTTCGTTTGACCGTCCGAGAATTTATGAAAATTTGATTCAAAGTGGGTGGTGATGCCAACGCCCGGCCTACGGGGTGCGGGAGTTCAGTCCATTGTTAAGATCAGGGTAAAGAACCAACCGATGACATGGCAGTGGCTCGAGTGAGTCTTTGGTAACTCGAAACATCAGCATATCATCACCACAGACCAACAAACAGGGAACGCACATTGAATCGGTTCCAAGGGGAAGCAAGGAAGGGTTGCGCCGACACAATGATCTATCTGGCGCTTGAATTTCCAGTGATCGGCAGCCCAACCACTGTCAGAATTAGTATCGGCACTTCACATCCACATATTCCGCGGCTGGTTCACTCAATTGGTCATCGCCAGAGCTAATACGGCCTCGGTTCCAAACAGAAGGAACACGAAAACGCTAGGCTCAGACGTTTGGGCATTTGCTTGCACCGTTTACGAAGTATGCTCATGACCAGTCACCACATTTACCCGCTAACGGTGATTTTAGCTTCTGACTGACACTCCGCCCTACGCTTCATTACCATCTCAAACTCTTTTCAAAATTGCAGAGACCATCAACCACCATATCGCCGCCCTTGGAAGCACTTCCTGCTCAACCTGTGCGAATCCAGATAGGATTCGTGCCATTCTCGAGTGGTGTTGGGCTCCGCAGTCGGCCGAACGCCCTTCGATGGCAGAAGTTGTGGAAATGCTGTCGACTTAGAGTTTCTTGTCCTTCCTCTGTGCAATCAACTGTCATCGTACTGTCTATCGTGAATGCTGTTGTTGTGTCAAATCGAATATTATATTGCTCTTGCTATAACTTCTGGACTTAACCGTCAAATTAACCGTTCTTTAACGAAATGCCTCGAGATTCTTTGTATCTCTGTGTCCTTTTCTCCATCCCTTCTCCACTGCTAGCCGTCCGTCTGTATCTCCATCCAACATCTTCTCCTGTGCTTTTCATGCCCCGAGTCCACGACATATTCTCCCCATCCCCATCTCGCAACGAATCTCTCACTCAGACCGCCCCGTGGTCGATTACGCACTGTGCAGTCTGCGCTCCATGCGCACTTGACCTTCCACTTGCACTGCCCCATGTCCCAATCCGTTTTCTTCTGCCTACTCGGCTACTGCCGCCTGTTACGAGATCCGTGTGGTTCTCCGCCGTAGCACCCCATGAAGCTTCAGTTGTGTCCTTTATGTGTTATTCACATTTTCTTCTCTTCCAGGACAATCTTGTGTCTTACTTCATGGTGTTCCGGGCGATTAGACATGCCTTTATAGGTGCGAGTCGGTGGCCTCTTATTTTACATCTGAATCCGGTCAACAGAGGGATATTATCTGCGACTGCCTTCTCGGCCACACTAGGTAACCGGCCACTTGCATAATAGAAAACTTTGAGACGGTGAAACCTGGGATTTGGCCCTTGTAGGATGAAGCCCGACCGTCGAGGACACTGTATGTCAAAATTTGAGCCGAAGTGATGCATCTATACAAAACTGTGGGAGGTTTTCTGTCAAGGTTGCGGCGTGTGAACATCATTTCTTATCTCCGAACGGCCCTCGCGCTCGTCTTTTGCTCTTTTCTCTGCCAATTCTTCAATGATTCCCGGGTTTTTGGGCTCGTTCTCACCCCCGGATTCTGGGTAACTATTTCTCTGCATATCATGCATGAGGAAACTTCCCCTTCGCCTCATGGACCCGTCAAGAACATTCCGACCTGATTCTAGTTGGCGAAATCCGGCCACCGGTCTAGTGATCTACCTGTGCTTCCGACGGACAAAGTATTTGGGATACGTATTCGACACACCCATCCCAGCATTCTCCCACATTAATTTGATTTTTAGCTGTCCGCCTTCCCCTTCGCAGCCGGATGCTACCTTAAACCACGGAATTTCACTCACATGCAAAAATGGACTTTCTTGGAGGGTTTATGGGTATGCGGGAGATGTCCTGTCATCGTGGGTATATTGAAATACATCCTATTGAGTTTTTCTTTACCCTCTCTCGGGTACTCAATAGGTTCTGTCCCATGCCAGAGGCAACAATCCGTCCGCACCAGGTGCTGCAGCTGGTCGGGCAGCGGGTCATCCGCACCTCCTTGGTCTCCCAGTTGATCTCCAGATTGTGCTTCTGGAGCCAGGAGTAGCCGAGGATGACGTGCTGCTTCCAGAGCCGCGTCACAGCAAGCTGGATGCGCTCCGAATGTCCCTTGTAGTCGACCACCATGTCGACCACTTCGACTCTCGAGTACATCGTCAGCTCTCATTCCCACCTCTACTTCCCTCAGTCACTCGCGTGGCGCCACCATCTGATGCTGAGAACAGTGACATGACTGCCCCTCAAACCCGCGGCAGAACGCAAAGACAACCTGACATACGTGAGCTTGACCCATTGGATGCAGCAGCTCCCAACCCATCCAGGATGAAGCCCGGACCTAAATCTAGGCAGAATGTACCAACCGGGGCCAAAGACGAAGACCGAGGACTCAGCCGACGACAGCTCTGATGTCGACTCGTCCAGCACCCAGATCAAGTCGAAGGAAGATCACGGTTACAGTGCTTCCAGATAATGTCAGTGTTCGGCTGGTTTGTTGAGCCTTGCTGCCGTCGGACGGTACATGCCCTTTTTTGCGCAGTATGAACAAGAAAGCTCCTGCCGTCAAGACGGCTCGAGAAGCGGTAATATGACAGCCTTGAATCTTGAATGATACAGATGGCGAGAGGGTGATGAGGATGCTGAAGAGGTGGCGATGGACTTGAGACAGAATACCATACACTGTGGTCATGGACAACTGAGAGTTGCTCCTGTATCTATCACGCTGCACGACTCGGAGAGGCATATCAAGCAAAATGCTAATTTCGGTTGCGCTCATGGGGAATTTAGGTGGTAACTGGATAACAAGGCACTTGGCATTATGGGAGTAATGTTGCCTGAAGAGTTCTGCACAGGGCTTGTGAGGCATTGTGAGGATAAGAGAAAGACACCCGACGCGCGGCTGATGTGACCCCGTCGTGACATGATACATGACGCATCGCGACGCGCTCTAATTAGTATTTCTAACACGCTGCTTCAGTCAAATTGAGTTCGAAATCAGGAGGAAGACTCTAAGGTGTAGCATTTCCCAAGTTTTTCAATCCTTGAGGGTGAAAAGTAAAGGATTATAACAATTTCAATGTTTTTGACCAGAAAAGATGTTCCGATGCAATAACACTTGCCCAATCAAAAAGTTTAGAATTTCAGCCCTATGACATTCCTTGAAAACCATTCAAAGTCTCACGCGGTTCAAAATGTAAACCAGTAATTGCGCTCTGGAAAGCGCAATAATGCCTCCGAGCGCGATCTGAGTCGCTGTAAATGCTCGTAGTGAACAGGGTTATCCATTTCTGAGACGCGCAGCCTAGTAAATGGCCGTGGGACTTCATTGGCTTTGAAATCGTTTGCAAGATGTCAAGTCACGCAGTTCAAAATGTGGACCAGTAATTGCACTCTGGAAAGCGCAATGATGCCTCCGAGCGCGATCTGAGTCGCTGTAAATGTTCGCAGTGATCAGGGCTATCTATTTCTGAGACGCGCGGCTTAGAAAATGGCTCTGGGAAAATATCATCAGAACAAGCACCAAGTCGGGAAATATGATTATTTTCAAATTTATTGCTGTGGTGTGTGAAAGGCGTTGAACCTCGAGCCCAAGTGCCATAACAGACTTCGAATCTATTGTTGATTATAGTTTTCACAAGTTTCTGGACAGAAGTTGGGCTATATTCCCTGTATCGTTGAAATTCCGGTTACTTTCTCGCATAGCGAGTAGAAAGCATGATCACTATCCATTCTCGCAAGAACCAGATGGAAAATAAAAGGAGCCAAAAAGGGACTTGGAAAGACAAAAACGATGGCCAGAAGATTTATACTATGGCGGTCTAAATGCACATTTAATCGGCCGCAAAAGATTTCGGTGATTTCGGACATTCCGCAATAAAAATAGGTGTTTTGACGCCTTCCCCGCAAAAAAGACAGGCGTCAATCACTCGGTTCATTTTGCGGGGAAATCAGTGATTCCCGCAAGATAAAGTGCGACGCCCGCAAGATAAAGACAAGCCGCCCGCAAAACTTTTGTGTCAGTCCGCAAAACTTTTTTTCATATCTTTGAGCAATAAGTTTAGGCATATGGCGGTCTAAATGCACATTTCATCGGCCGCAACAGATTTCGGTGATTTCGGACATTCCGCAATAAAAAATAGGTGTTTTGACGCCTTCCCCGCAAAAAAAGACAGGTGCTAATCACTCGGTTCATTTTGCGGGGAAATCAGTGATTCCCGCAAGATAAAGTGCGACGCCCGCAAGATAAAGACAAGCCGCCCGCAAAACTTTTGTGTCGGTCCGCAAAACTTTTTTTCATATCTTTGCGCAATAAATGTGGGCAAGTTTTGATATTAAAGCAAAATGACATGAAGGTTGCTTCAGTCTCTACAATAGTTCACGCACGGCATGCTTTTGGACTCTGCGGGACTTGGTGCACAGATAAAGGGAAAGTCGCCATTGCAGTAGGACTGTGGTATTTTTGTTCTGTGTTCATAACACCCCCAGTCTGCCCTTCATCTCTTGCCACAGCCATCAACCGTGTACAGCAATGGTCCTCTGGGTTGGCAGCAGGTTTAAGTGATCACTCAACATCACCGAGATGGCCGAGCCCAAATGAAATCTGGCCCGAGAAACACCTCAACTCGCAACCAACAGGTGGCTGGTACGGTATGATTAAGCGAGTACGTCTTTAGCTTAACCTCTCTTACACACTCCTTCATTGCAGAAACACTTCTGTATCAGAGATTTCCAAGTTTCAAGAAGAGAGGGCTGTGATGCGCAATCACTCTCAACTTCTGCCCAAGATTCACAAGGCTTGCCAGGACTGGGCTTGGTTTTTCAACATTTTAAAGGGGTCCAAGTCCGCACTCCTACCACGCAATGAGCTGATCAGGTTAAGCCGAAATCAGTAAAGTAGGAGAATATGCAGGAAGTGCATGAACTAAATACAGGATTCGCATCCTTACTGTGCAGTGTCAGGCTTCGTTGAAACAACTATATATGCTTTTTTTTGCAACGGATCAGGGACCTCCTAATCTGAGTTTGACCTGTTATGAGGAATTTGACTTCCAGGTGGTGATCTATCCTTTTTGACGCAGTCTTCGGGGATCTCGGGTATGTTCGACTTTGCAGATTACACCAATTGTACTGTTTTGGCCAAGTGGGCAACTCCAGTCATACTTGCTCCCACCGGTGTTGTCACCCACTCCATCCCGCAAAAGGTCTCGAAGCGCCTGTTGCCCAATTCTCGGTGGTTGAGGTGAATGGTCAGGTTTAAGTCACATGAGGAGACTTGAGCAAATCCCCAAGGAAAAGAGGAATCTATACATGAATCGAAGCCAGCCTCCCAAAAGACCTCTGAACTGTGCTGGATATCGGCATTGAGGCCTCGAGCTCATCCCTGCCAGGCTCAAGATCACCAGTATTCACCGAAACAACAGCATGCACACCCATTCATACCCCACGCGCCGGACTTCTGGCTGCAGGTCATCATTGCCGTACTGGATCCCCGCTCATTCCGTACACCACGGGTCTTTCCTTACCATATTTACACCCAATTGAATGCTTGCACTGTATCTGAATGGGTCCCAAAACTTGCCTATATGAGTGTCCAAATGCACATTTAATCCCGCGCACAACACATGACCTAAAAATGTATTTCCGCGCTACACAAGGCCCTATAAGCATGATCCCGCACCACATTGAACCACGTACATATATTGCGCGGATTCGGTGAATCCCGCAATGCCGCAAAGTCGGAGTTTGAAAAACCGCGCAATGTCGGCATGTTGAAAAGCCCGCGCAATGTCTCGGCATGCTGAAAACCCGCGCAATGTCTCGGCATGTTCAAAATCCGCGCAAAGTCGGTGAGCAAACAAAACCACGCAAAGTTGAGCACCAACAAATTTGGCGCCAAGTCAGTTGCACACTTGACATTCACTTGGCTACTAGACAACGAGCTAACAATGTGAACCTAAAGATAAGGGTGAACGAAGGAGCCGTATGTAAAGTGAAAATATTGTCGTGGAAGTAATGCTGCTTTTGGATTTTCTTTGTACGGAGATCATTAGAACTTCACAATTCGATGGAAAATCATTTGGAGTTCCATGGATCAAACGCGGCCTTTGGCACGTCGAATCCACGCTTGAGGCGTGCGGTGTAAACGAAATTGGAAGGATCAGGAGGCAAGATAGTTGCAGATGAAGAAGCAATAGAGCTTGAACCGGAGGCAACAACTGACGAGTTGCGAAGTCCGCCTTGACTTTGGTGTTTCCGGCTGGGTGGTGCTGAGTAGCTGAACAAAAGTGAGAAAATTACGATGACTCTGGTCATTGCTACACAAACCTTCACTTGACTTGTGCCTCTTCCTGTCTTCTTGGTCAGAGGCATTAGACAGAAGAGTTCCCGAACGTTTGCGACGGCTATGTTGAAGCCGCGTGTACCCTGATGAAATTCTGTTGAGCGACCACAAAGCAGGTATTCTATCCACGATTACTTACATTCTTCATCGTCTAAATTCTTCCAGTTTTCTGCCTCCACTTCTCACTCACGGTTGTCTTCCGAAGTCGCTCCTCTCACGTCATTCGATAAATCCGACCCGAAATCAAGCTCCGATTCATCGGGGCCACAAATAAATCATGATCTTGCGCAGACATTCCGGACCCAGACGACCAAGAGGTGCGGCACCTGGTCGAGTCGTCAACCTCCTCGTCAATGTTCGTTTCAACCTTGATGTGATCAGCCACTTTCTCCGACTTGACCGCAACGCGGACCCTATGACGACGGGGTTCCGCTGTCGACAGTTCCGGTTCCTGCTTAACGATGTCCTCGACACCCGAATGATCTAAGTCCTTCACGGAATCTCCCGACAACAAGGGCTCTTCCGACTCTGGGGAGTCAGATGAGATGGATTGGGCTTTGGCTTTACCCTTTTTCTTTCCTCGCTGATGAGAGGCCTTTGATTTGGTTTTTGTCTCGGTGTCAGAAGGTGGTTCTGATGGAAATCTGTCGCCAGCACGGGCTTTTGCATTCGCTCCGGGCCAATCTTTGTAAACAGCCAACGGCAATGCATGGCGTGTAGCTGCATATGTTGAATTCAGGAACGGTCGATCGTACACGGGACTTACCGATTCGAACGGCACAATCGCGCCATCCACGGGCAGCAGATCCTTTCGCTTCTACGAGATCATCGCTGGAGAACGTGTCGCGCTTCATCGCAACGACCGAGAAACGGTCCTTCTTGACGAGAGTCCAATGGCGGGTCCCGGAACCGTAGACAATGTCAAGATATTCGAAAAGCTCGGGAAACAGTGCCCGAAACCAGTTGTCAATTTCTCTCTCTCCCCATCCATCGCCAAACTCGAGATCACCATCATCGCAACCCTTCTTCTTAGCAAGATGGTATTGAAACAGTTTCTCCATCTCCTGTGCAGATAGTGCTGAAGTTCGCTGGAGTTGACCATCAGCCTTTTCGGTCTGGTCAGCGAGACCTTGGTATCGGCTTACTTGAAGGCTACTCACATTCAAACCGCACACGAGAACTTCGGACTTTCCAACCTTAATCATCTTGACCTTTTTGGCTGCAGACTTTGACCTCTGAAGTATTTTGAGCAGTGTTTTTTAATGTACATCCTTGTCTTACCTTCCCTGTCAACACAGATGTTGCCGTTTCAACACTTCCTTTGGGGTGATAATTTTGATGTGCTTCACGGCGAGCTGCGTCGGCGAGACTTTTGATATTGAATCTTGCCAGAATATCTGCCGTGGTCGTGCTGTGTGCATGCTGGCGGTGGCGACACACACATTTTGGGTTGTCGGTTGAATCATCGGCATCTTTCTTTGTGAAGGAGGGACATGAACAAGCCTTGCCTCCCTTCCCCGAGCAAGGCATGAGAAATTGGTGGGTATTTTGTTGCTTTTCAGAGTTGATATGTGGTGGATCGAGTGGAAAAAAAATCTGCGAGAACTTCGACACGTGACTGTGCATTTCCAGCAGGCGCTCGGCACGAAATAAAAATAAATTACAGGTCAATATCACCATTTTCTACTGCCTTAATGTTGACCATTAGCTCAAGAGCTTGTGCCCAAGCAACCGCCCTCGGCCACCAAATGACAAAAGGAAGATCAACTTCTGAATCCTTCCGACTCACTTTAATGACCTCGATCTCGCTGTACATTCCATCCTCCCACTCTACCTCTGCAACTCCAAGTCCAGATGGAGTAATCCCCTCATCTTAAACCACTGTGAGAGCCCGAACAAATATTTCTTCTGCTTCCAGCGTTGAAAAAGGAGAGCTATGTTTTGGGACGTCAATGGGGTCATGACGAACATTTTGGTCTTGATCCTCCGCTATTGCCGCATCTAAGTTGTCTTTCAAATTGGTCAGAGTGGATGGGATTTCAGAAAGTAAAACAGAACATTTACCACAATCATTGTAGCGGGCAGTAATCTCGGGGTGAATATTCTCAAAATTGTCGACATATGTACCGTATTGGCTTCCCACTTCAACCCATAAGCGCTCGATTGGGGTATTGTGGGCTGAACTGCCCCGGGTCAGTTCGCACATGAAAATTCAAATGATTACAATTTACGTTCCCCATAGGAAAGAACCCCGATTTGGGCCTCGGTACTTTATCATCCAAACAGCTACCTCAATATTTTCTCCACCCCGATCACCACGACCTCGCGATGGTGCGCCAAAGTTTGTTCACGGCATCGAGGAAAATGTCGAGCACAGTCGCAGCCTTGTTATTTGTACTGGCTCTCAACCCGACAACCTGTAGACCAACAGTGAGTTCATTGTGAAATTTATGTCGGCTGATCTATCTTGTGATGAGCTATAATATTATTTTGCTTACAACCTTGGGTTCGGCTGATCCATCTTGGGATGAGCTACAATATTATGTGACCTATATCCTTGAGCTCGGCCGATCTGAGCGACAATATTATTCTGCCTAGCTGCTTGGGTTAGGCCTACCCATCTTGTGCTGAGCTATAATATTATTTTCCCTACATCCTTGGGTTCGGCTGATCCATCTTGTGATGAGCTACAATATTATGTGGCCTATATCCTTGGGCTCGGCCGATCTGAGCGACAATATTATTCTGCCTAGCTGCTTGGGTTAGGCCGACCCATCTTGTGATGAGCGATAATATTATTTTGCCTACATCCTTGGGTTCGGCTGATCCATCTTGTGATCAGCTACAATATTATGTGGCCTATATCCTTGGGCTCTGCCGATCTGAGCGACAATATTATTCTGCCTAGCGTGGGAGTCTGGCTTGAAATGGGTTCAAAATTTATCTGAATAGTATAGGGTCAAAGCTGAAAAGGCCACTGTGGCCAATGTCATACTAGGACTGGATCGATTTGTGGGCAAGCTAACGGTATGGGCGCGAGAACCCTCTACATGGCGCGGGTTGACCTTCACCTTACTGCGGGTTGTGACATATGTTTGGACATGGAGGCAAAGAGCCTAGCTCTGTTGGAACGTATCCAAGTTAAATTTCTGCGCAGGATGCTGGGTATTGGGCGTCGATCCTTGAAAGCTCGCGGGGAGCGCAGGGCAATAATTTGAAGCCTCGGGTTGTCTTTGCGCAGATGCATCACGCGTTCAGCCACAAGATGGATATCAGCTCCCACTGGGTTATGATCCACCGTATCGCACTCTTATCACGGGTTGAGCCTGCTCTTGGCTTTGATACCTTGTTTGATGCGTAGACCTGTCTTTCCAGGAGCGCACCACGAGTGGGTCGATGTGCATCGAGGCAGCGTCAAATTAAATCAAACCTGTTAGCGGGCCGTGCCGCTGGTCGGTCGTACCTGCTTTAAAGAAAGACGAGAGATTCAGAGTAGACCTCGAATGCTCCAGACTCACAGGTTGAAGTTCGGGGGGGAAACAGCGAAAGCACCTGCTCACAATCGCCTGACTGTGAAACTCCGTTACGCGCCATCGATGTCGGTAGGCATGACCCTGGGGAAAGGTGCAACGCACTCGATCGATAGCCTTTCACGGTCAAAGAGGCAATGAAAGACCTCGGACTCAAAGAGCCGGTTGCGTGGTTTACTCGTCGGGTCGAAACTGACTAATTTTCCCATCGGCGTGGTGTGATAAGTCCCCTCTTCTCTTATGTCCAGCGGCAGAGCTGACTCTGTTTCCTCAGGAGCCTCAAGCGAGAGCACAGCCAGGACAAGGGCGGTATCCTTGCGGACGACATGGGGCTCTGAAAGACCGTTCAGATGATCGCGACCTGTCAAGAATCCCCCGGCAGACAGCAAAGTAGTGCGAACAACGTTCATCGTGGTGCCAGCCGTGCTCCTTCAGCGGTGGAAGGACGAGATCGATATCAAGACCAACGATGTGTTCACCGTCTAGTTCCACCACATTGTTGTCTATCCCCTACCTGGACCCTGGATCTCCCAGCAATAATTTTACTCTCAAAATAAAGTACACATATCCAGGTACCCTGCGTTCAAGTCAGGTGATATTTTGTTCACGCAGCATGGTTTTACGGCCGAGTTTTCCCGCGACTTTTTGTTCTGTATTCGACAGCCCGCTGAGCGACAGAAGCACATTAATAAAATCTGGAAAATTGAACCCGGATAGATGGCATTGCGGACTAAACGCAAAATTGATCCGACCTATACAGCGAACGTGACTCGGAAGGAGGCCGGCCGGGCTCGATTATGCAGTGTGCAATCTCGAGTGGGGGCTACGTCTCAGCCGCCTTCCCTGCGACCGTGACTTCTCTAACGCATTGCACAGGGCGGTCAGTAACTCCTTTGTGGTGCAGTGCAGCTCGACCACACCTAATTCGGAAGAAGATACTTCAATCGCCACCAGCTGCGACCGAGTTGCTGGTGCGAACCATCTTTTTCTCCCTGTTCAAATATGCTCATCACCGCGTTTAACGCAGGCTTCGCAGCACGCATTCCAACACCAAGATATAGCACAATGTACGTCTCTGTCTTACATCGGTGCACATGTATAATGTACTGCCCTTGTTACAATGCTTTTTCTTCCTCTGTCTTGTTTGTGGGCAACCCTCGCCGTGTTTTCAGTGGCCTGCACGTCGTCTATCAAGCGATTCGGAGGGTGGGCTAGACGAGGGTGACTTAGTGTAGTTGGAGCATGTTGTATGTAGCCCAATAATAAATATTTCAATAAATACGAGCCAAGGAAATTGAATAAATGGCCTCGCATGAACGAGCAGACCACCGCCGAACTGAGCATAAAGCCAGCAGATTTGAGCAGACGTCAGCAGAATGAGATCAAAATCTCATCTGCTATATGCTCATTCCGATGCTCGCCTCTGCTCATTTCTGCTTCTAATCAGGTTGACAGATTCGAGCGGTTTTGGACATACCTCAGCAGACGGGGTTTTCACTGGGAATATTGAGCCAGTAACGGCTGTTCTTGTCAAAACCTTCAGAAGAAGAAAAAACTGGCCACGCCCTAAGTTCTGTAAATGGGTGTAATCGCATAGAAAATCCGCAGTCAATGGTACCCTTCCTTTTGTGTTTTGATACCGTTGTGATACCGTAATGAAATTCTTGCTGAAAAAATCCTGATTTCCGCTGTGGTGTTGGCAATACCGCCCCAATTGTTCTACCTTTTGGATATGTTAGTTACAGTTTGATAAGCTTGCTAGCCATCTGTACCGTTTATAGGATGATATATATTCTCTTTTCCGTTCATATTGTGGGGGTGTAAATATTGTACTCAACATACACCGCAACAGAATGGATCCAGGACGTAGATTGTGTATTGTGAGAGGCCATTGACTAGAAAATAGGTTCAAGTGTTTGATACCAAACATTCAGGTCTTTTGCAACATTATCGCCATCACCATACTGTAGCTGTCCTGGCTGAAATCACGCCGAAATCACGATTTTTCGACAACAATTTTGTTACGGCACCAAAACACAAAATAAAGGACACCATTGACTGCAGATTTCAGCGCGAGTCCAACGCGCCATATCCCAAGGCAAGTGCTGAGGGTTTAGTTACAGCTGTATACCGGATCCTGGTAGTATGAATGACAAATCTAGATTATACAACTGCCTGCTACTGTATCAACTCAATCATGGGCATGAAGTGCATCTCAATGAGATCAATTTTCACTGCTCCAAGCATTTGATGGAGACATGATGAGCAGCCATCTTTAGCATACAGATCCAAACTTCAATCTGATATAAGGGTTTCATTGCAAATTGTAGCCTTTACAACCTGCATTGTTCAAAACACAATGTACTCAAATCCTGACCAAAATGGTTGAAATAAAGCTTGAGTTTGTTGTTTTACTATGTAGATTTCGGTTTCCAATATTCATTTCGCACTAGTGGTCCTCCTTGGCCCCCAATTGGTACAAAGGTCGAGAACTGATATTTGATAATTTTGATCATTCTGGCTATACAGTGACGATTATTTTGGCCTCTAACTGTTGGGATAATGTATCATGAGTATTCTGTGGCGTTATATGGAGGTATACAGCCTTGAGACACTGTAAATGAGCTGAATATTCTTTTAAAGGATGATTCACTTCAATCTCAATGTGGTTGATGTGATTGACATGTAGAAGCCCTTGGACACTATCTGGATACATGTTGAATGTATTACATCAGTTAATGGAGCCAGTCTGACCATTACTACCCACAGAGTGGATCAATGTAATAATTTCCTAGATGATCAACAGTAGTTCTATATTCCAATAAAATACAGCTGGAATGTAATCACAGTACTCAGATGGCCTTGAAATATTCAGGTACAAGGCTCTGATGAAGCCCAGCTGACTTTGTCCCTCCCATATCATGATTGATGTGGAAATCAGTAAGACTGTCAATTATACCTCCATTAAACTCTGTTCTCTGGAGGGCCCAGGGACGAAGATGTAATTAGTGCGTGTACATCGGGAGAATTCCTGGAACCGGCGTTCATGAGTTGGATCGTGCCGTGTAATGCTACCTACCTACCTACCTACCATCATGGGTACCTCTTGGCGGCAATAACGGCTAGCCGATCACGTGCCGCCGGTTTTTGTACAACTCAACGGGCTGCATCTGGAAAACCCCTCATGGCTACAGCGTACGATAGAGAGCCGCGTAGAGCAATAGGCCTTGTAGAGGCAATAGCCCGTAGAGCATAGAGCCATAGAGCCACATAGAACTACATCGTGGCACGTGGTTCTACCATAGAGGCCTGTAGAGACCCGTTCCGCAGTAAAGAAACATTTTTCGCATGGATATTCACATCATATCAGGGGGACATCAGGCAGGGATGATGGGGGAGAAAACATATATTCCGCTCCAATAATACAGGTGGGTATAGTGACGGTAGGAAGTTGTGACTGGGACTCGAGCATATACGCTGTGGATTCCCTCTAGGATCAAGCCTGTCGTCGGCGACACCTGCACCCCGCTTCCGTGTCCATGCAGTCTGTGCTTCCCTAAAGCGGGAGCAAGACGCTCGTTTGATGGCCGGCGATTGCCAGGCAGTCGGACCCAGAATACTTCAACGCCGTTTAACTTCGGGTGTAGGACCACTCATCCTTGGTCTGGACCTGGATCTTTTCGATCTGTCCGATCTACGGTCACTTATAAGAGATGCAAGAGAGAATCCAACCCAGTCAACCCAGGCGTTTGCTCGCCTGGACTTTTTGGCGGCTACCCGTATGCGGCATCTAGCGCGCTTTTCGTGACTTACTAACGACCTCTCAAGGTGAAGGGGCTGAATGGATCGGCAAAGCCGACCCGAATTATCCTCATTCCGGATCATGTTCGACGTTGGTGATGTGAACCAGAAGCGGGATACCACCCGAATTTTACGCCACCTGGCTGTCCTCGGTACGATTAGGGGCTTGAGAAAATAAGATGTGTGGATAATCAATGACGGATTATAGGTGATCTCATATCGGCTTTGAACTGGCGGGATACTGTCGTACTCTTTAATGGGTTCGCCCGTAATTCCAACGGGTTCACCGACAACTTCACACACTCCTAAATTGAGGGCGATGTGTTTGACATCTTTTGTTTGCTTTCAGAGGCCGGTATGTGCTATTTGAGTGCCAAGAGTTGGTTTATATATATATACGAGTGCTAGGTATGCGCCACTTTAACGACCCTCCCATCCCATGCGTAGGAGTTTCAACCACAATGACGGCTGATCGGTTGAAGGGATGTTCGACAAGATTCAAGTGGCTGACAGATCACAAGGGTCTCAAGGATGTCCAAAGATAAGAGAAAGCTGCAATTTTTTCCCCCCGAGGTGAATACAGTACTACTTGGGGTCAGATGGCTCAGTGGATATGCCATCTGATCTGGCCAGCCAATGTGCTGGTTGCCGTAATCTTTATGATACGGTCGCGGGTTCGAATCCCGTAGCAACCACCAGGAGGTTTAGTGGGTATTGCGTGTCAGCCGAGTCCCACAGTACCGTCTATAAAAGACAATGGTCTGCGTAAAAGCATTCCTTCCTGGAGTGGTGGTCACTCAACAACCCAGCAGGTCTCTGACCCCTGTTGACCCCTTTGTGCGGTTGTGTCCGGATGATTTGATCAGTCCGACTAAGTAGGAGACGGCATAAGCCTGATCGGAACAACCTTTCGCACCTCAAAAAAAAAAAAAAAAAAAAAAAAGTTTCTAAAGAAAGACAAAGCCGCCGGATCAATCCATGATCGATGCCGGCCACGCCATCAGATGATAACCAGTGCCCGTGTTCCCGCCGCTTTCCAGCTTTCGAGCCGCTTTCCCAAAGGATCACATTGCATGGTCTCAGGAGTCCGTGATTCCAGCCAAAACGTAGAGCTTGGGATTTCCGCCTGGACTTGTCGGGCCACAGACAGTGTGGCAGCGGAGGCAACTGTATCAATTCGGGCGGAAGGTTCTCATTTCGACTTGTGGGAAGATCGGTCGGTCCTCTTCTCCGCACATTAGTGGCTTTTTCGATGTTCCACAGGTCCATCAAATGCGGGATTTGGCTGCCGGTTCACCTTAATATCAGCGATGCCACGCATCCTTCTAATTTCGCCGCCGACAGTATGCAACTGTCCGTCAATTGTCGGTCCGTGGCCGCCGTCGACAGTTTTTCCTACCCATACAAAAGATGCGCCTCTGGTTCACATAAATACGCGGTGGAATTCAAGGGTACCCTGGCCGACAGCGCCGGGCCGATGGTGCTTGAAATTTTGGCTACAAAATGGCGCCATGTCGAGGAAGGGAGTTGGGTCATGAATATGTGGATCCCCTTCCCTCGGAATCTCTTTGCCAAGAGGGACACCAGGACCTTCGATGTCAATACGAGTATCAAATTCCGGAATCAGACTGCCTTTAGCGCGACGAGAATCAGTGTGTCGTACCTAACGAAAGAGCGGGACATGATGTAAATACTTGATGGTTTTGTAGTCCAACTTCCTCCGGAAAAATGACTGTATTTACCGCAATGTTGGACTTGAAATCGTTCTCAAATATGGAGTGTCAGATTTCGATTTTTGGTGAGCGGTGGTTCATAAAACGCAACGAATTCGGCAGGAATACGGCAGGCACGCATGTTCATCAGGGTCGTTCACGGTCCCCTTTTTCCAGCCATTTTGTGATGTTTTGTGAAACGTATATGCGCGGGTTGTAGGGTATGTCTCCCCCAATGTTAGTGTCTGTCTTGGAAGTTGCCTCGACCCACGCACTGTGTTTCTCTTGGGCTAGCTGTTTCCCTTCGAATGAATCTACTGTTCGGCTGTTTGAAGAAGGATGAAGACCGGGGGTAAACTTCCCTTTGGTACTCACTGGTTTTCGAGATCAATTTTACATCCAACCATTACGCACGGTATTGGTAGACCGTAAAGTCGAAAAATGTCATCATAAAGTATTCGGACGAGGTCGAAAGATCTCCGGGAGGCGATGGAATATACCTGCGGAGATAAACGTCAGACTGACCGAATGATCTATAACCATATCCAAGTGCCACACCAGAACGTATGCGTGAGTACCATCAAGGCCGAGACAGATAAGATCGTAAGAAGGGCAAGTTCTGCGTATTCATGGACGGGTGGCTCTGGTGGGGGTTCTAGGGAAGGCTGGGTGTAGCCGGAGTCGTGAGGAACAGTGGACGTATCTCGGTCACATCCATGTCCAGCGGATGCCCCAACCACTTCGCTGCCTTGCATTCCGCCGCTAGGCGCTTCAATAAATCTGAGCTCGTGCCTCTGTCAGGAGAGAATACTCCACCGCAGCCTTCTCCGAGCACGCTCCACCAGCGCATTCCGATTCTCGTTCCTGAGCAGCAAACACAGGCACCGTGTTACCCAGACCTTTACCTATGTACCCGGTCGACGCTGGCGGGTCGCAGCTTCCGCGTTAACAGTTGCACGTTGCATTCACACTGGCCAAACTCAGCGGTGCCGAGATTTTGCCCTGCTTGTCTTTCAGTGCGTCAATGTCGTATTACCCGCTGTGCAAGGACAGATACCCGCGCCACTGGCCGCTGCCCTGTTACACAGAGATCCCACGGGTCACTTGAGAGGGCAGCTCGCAGCCCAGCAGCCCCTTGTGCAAGGCACACTCAAGTCATGCACGTCCCCGGCATATTTGAGCGGACACGCACGCCCCCCTTCCCTGCACAGGGTTTACAATGCCTCCTCCGGCCACCAAGCATACCCCGCCTCCACGTTGCCCACGTAGCCTACCACGCCTCGCTTTCATACGCCAGCGCCACGAGACGGCAATACAACAGTTTAGATTGACGACACTAATCGCTTCGAGGCGTCGTACACCCTGAAAGACAATGTTTAGAAGCTGGAGCTCTTCATAACTGAGAAGGCTTCTGCACTTCTTCCCTCCGTGCTGTCACGCAGCCCACTATCGTTCCCTCCCACTCAATTTCGCCGGCATTACCATCTAGGCCTCCAAGTTCACGTTCCGCAATCACGTCGAGCTCGCGCAACGCCGAGGCATCAAGGTCACCCTCGCGCTTTCGCGCATCTCCTCCCCCACCTTCGTCGTACCCCATGCTTACACCCGCCAGCTCTTTCAATCGATTGTCGCTTCCCGTAGTGTCGCCGAACTCGGACACTCGGCGTTCGGGCCCCGCGTGGATCACAAAGGCGCTAGGGAAGGTGTCGAGGCAGAAGGCTCAACACAGGCACGCTCCGCACCACGGCAAGGACACACTGGACTTCCATGCCAATATCCTCCCGACCACGACCACACCGTATTCGAGTCCGAAATCGTGGCCGCCACCCTCGGCCTCTCCTCCATCCCTTTCCTTTCCCACCTCAAAAATATCATCCTTGGCATCGACAGCCAGTGTCATCCGCGCGCTACAGCACCCCAGACAACAGCCCGGCCAATATCTCCTCCTGGAGCTCATTCACGAATTCGACCGCCTTAAATGCCGAATCCCTGACGTCCACCATCCACTCATTCCATAAACCCCTCGCTAACCTTTCCCGCCGCAATTTGAGCCTAATCATGCAGATGTGCACCCGGATGATTGGACTAAATGCGTGGCTTCACAAAATCCACGGCGCCCCCTATGCCCAACATGCCAACGCCCCGAGGATGTTCCTCATTTCCTCTTCTTTTGCTCCCGCGTTAACCCCAGCATGCTCTCCTCCGCACCATCCTCGGCCGCAAGCGCTTCCTCCATCGGGCACCTACTTACGACCGAGAAAGGCATTCGTCATACCCTCCAATTCATTCACACTACCAGCCGCCTCCCTGCCTGCCATGATACGATACCCCTCCGAGCCCAATTTTTAATCCCTCACCCATGCCTTACTTCATTACATATGCTCTTCCCCCGATCTCGCTACCGGAACCCTCATATTTAGACATTAAATACAACCGCTACCAACACTCATTCTTCCTACTGCAGACAACCGTCGAGCGTACGAGCCTCACTCCGCCACTCCGAGTGTTCGAGTCATACTAGCCTCCCGCGCTCCCTCCGCGCCCCCTCACACGCCCTGCCCGACATCTCACTGCGTTCCGCCGGGCCGGAGGCAGACCCTGTCTCCCGAGTTCTCCAAGCGCCGAGGGCCCGAGACCAACTTTGATCTGATCAACTCAGCACCGCTCTGCCTCCCTAGTCCGAGTTGCGCCTCTGCCACTTAGCCCTACTCTGCCTCTTGGTTGCAACACACCGCGGCAGACCTCTGCCCACCTTCTGGCTACACTTGTTCCTGGTTTCCACCTTCACCATCTCGACTATCCACGTGTACCCGTACGGCGTGGAAGCAAACTTTAAAAAATGATTCGCGAAACCCTAATACTGATGCTCGCAAAGAGAGGCGGTTCTATTCTTAATAGGCGAAAGTTTAAACCTGATGCTTCAGGGATTTGAGCTGCCGACCGTTGCCTTTACCACGCTTCGCTTCAAGCCAAATGATTCAAAGACCTAGGCTAGTGCGGGTAGGCACACTGTGCCTACTTCACGGAGGCAGACTTGTCTGCCTTGGTCTGCCTTGGTCTACCGAGTTGGCTCGGCACAGCCCTCTGCCTCTGACCTCCCGGAATGCAGTGTCTCGTGCCGTCCGTGCTGCTCCCATCAGGAAAAAATCTCCTTTCCAAATTTGGTGGTAATTTGGTTCGCGGTTTTATATTCAGCCAATCTGGGCAAATTTGGGCAAAAAAGGCCAAATTAGTTGGATTTCCTGGCTTGGCATGTTTTGACCTTTTGGTTGAAGTTTATTCTTACTCCGGAAGATCGGGTACCATAGCATCCCATTCAGCCCAAGTCAGAAGGCTTGTTCCAGAGCTTCAACCTGTGATTTGGCTCAAAATCTGAAGTCTCGAATCAATCGAGTTGGTAGAAATGTCAAAGAAATGTTCTAAGTCCGTTGGCGAGCGGTGCCGTAAGTAGGGCGGCTCAATCAGCCCGATCAGACACGAGCGATCACGAGGTGGTTGAAGACCGGAAACGGGAATCGTAGCAACATACGTAAACAACTCTTCTCTTTTCCCCCCATCTCGTCGCTCGCCACTATCGGCCCCTCCCACCTTTTGACATCCTCATCCTAGTTTACACACTCAACCTGGTTTCCTCTGTGCTTCAGCACATTTGGGCCTCTACGATGCCCCATAGGTGCGTGTCATGACATGGACCTTGACAGGGACTGACATTGATCCAGGGATCGTGAACGCTGGGTTACTCTGTCTATCACAAATACAACGGTAAACGTTGTGAGTGCTCTGTATGCATCCTAAGTAGATTTCATAACTCATCAATCTCCACAGTATACCGCAGCCAACTATTTTTGTTCTTGGGTGCGTCACTACGATTGTTTACCCTCGTTTCTCTTTATGCTGACTCGCATTTATTCCAGGTCTTTCTCAGTGCTCCCACTGCTCTCCTGGGCAGAGCAAGGAGGTTCAGGGCACCGAGTAAGTTATACTCCGAAAGCTCTTGGTGCGTGCCTGTTTTTTGCACCATGAGGCGGCATCGCAACTTTTTTAATTGTGCTACAAACTCGGTGACACTCCCAGTGTATTTTATCTTATCCCGGCTTGATGAGTTTAAAGGTTGTGCTAAGCCACTCCATCAGACGCCAAGCCCCGCCGGTGCTTGTACCCCGCCCTTCGACCCTTGCTCCATTAGGGTGAGTTCAGTTTTACCTGTTTCATAGGCTTCGAGTTCCGCTTGCATCTATTCATGTTCCATATTTGATAGATGTAGTGCAGCTCCCCGGTTACCTCGGCGGTGAGTATAATTCAGCCGCTCCTGACGCAGTTACCCACTCAAGCTCGCAGTCTTTTGTACAGCATGCACACAGTTCCGCTGCGTGTTCTCCGCCACATTCCCCTGTGGTTACTGACGAGTATCTATGTTCCGTTTCTCCATTTGAATTCACGCTGACATGTGGTCATAAATTTCTCGGATTAAATTCAACAGGTCTATTGAGTCATGGCGGGTAAGTCACAACTTCTCTTGGTTGATTCTTTTGGTAATGCTCTCGCAGCGGCGATGTTTCGGCCCCATCAGCAGTGTGCTGCAATACATGTTACTTGGAGTCGTGCCGCCCGCCGTTGGCGGCTGGTAACAATGTAGTTGAGTTCACTATCTTGCTCCATCTTATTTTCTCCTAATGCCCATTGTTCCAGGCCGTGTCACTATGTTACTGCTGTTCGTCCTAGTACAGGTGAGTCCAGATTCATATTTGTGTCCCACTCTTGATGGCGAACGACTTTCCTGATTCTTATTCTACTTATTATGTGTGCAGTAGTTGTATATGTGGTAGTCGTAGCTATATATCTGCAATATAATGGTTTCTGTTCTCATCTGGCACGAATATGGCGCGAATACCAAACAAATCGACAAGAAACTACAGTCTAATGCTGCGCAAAAGCTAGCAAATTCGGGGAAATCTGGGCATATTTGGCGCTAAATCATTTTAAAGGTCGCAAAAAAGCAAACTGAACAAACACAACTAATTTGGCAGAATTGGACCTTTTTTCAGACCAATCTGGCCTTTTTCCCAAAGGAGGTCTTTCCTGATGCCCCAGGTAGCAATCGGGCTGAGCCCCTACCCGACCGCGTTGTCCACGTAGTTAGTCCATAGAGTCATAGTCGCTTACAGAGCTAATTGATTCATCATCATCATTGCTGAACCTTTAGGTTTGGCTACCCAGGGGAACTTGGGCTTAGTTCTCTTTTGCTACATGTACAAACAAAGATTTAGTCATCCAACATTGATCATTCCAAAAATAACTCGAAAGAAAGCGGGTAAGACGTAGAAATAAATCAAAATGCCTAGTTATGTTTTTCTATATCTTATCCACCTGAATCTCATGGTGCAAGCCCATTTCATTCTCTGGAACCAAAGAGATTCCCCAAGTTCGATTTTATGTGATTAGTCATTTCTGCTTTATGTTCGGAACGGTATCCGTTACTTAGTCATTCAAGCTTACCGATCACAACACTCCTTGCCCCCGGCCCTGCTTCTAGTCTGACAGACATATCTGTGCATTGTACTGTACCAGTTCAACCATCACACCACTGGAAGATCCGCGATGCGTACACCCTAAACCAAAAATTAAAATTCCTTGGGATTGGGCCTCTTCGAGGCGGGTGCTGAACCTTTAGGTAGGGGGTAAACACTAAGTCGACATTCTCACAAATACACACTATACCAGCTTTTTAGCCTGAGGTTCAACAAATTATTTCTTGATTTGAAGAGCTTGAAACCATTACATCGGATAAGCACAACGTGGAAATACTACCATTCTCTAATGCAATGAACATGTTATCTGTACAAGTGGATAAGCAATTGAGAAGTATACGGGTTCAGTGCCCGAAAATTGGCAGAATTCCCAATGGAACTTCAGATCCACAAAAGATGAGGGCTTCCACACTGGGGCATGATCCCTGCTTTATGCCCGTTTAATCTGTTGCACCGACCTGTTTTCTAGAGGTCAAGCCATTGGCCTGGACTAGTGAAAGTCACAAACAAATGGGGCATTTTCTTTTGCAAGCAGCCGTTGTATCCGAATTGATGAAGCAAAAGCTGTCTGTCTGAGTGAGAATTATGCAAAAAGTCTTGTCAAGTTGTCCTGTCCCCCTTCTAGGTATAAGCATGACGACACAAAGATTGAGTCAAATAATAGTAACCACTGAGGGAAACCGGAGTTCTGAGCAGGTAAACCATTCAATGGATGCTAATGGTCCAGTTTTGCCAGAAAAATTGTGGGAGAGACTTGAAAAATGCCGTTGACCTGTGCAACCCGGAGACCCGAATTGAATTTTTGTTTTAACCCACTGTCAGAACCTCTACAAGTTCAGGTCACAAAGTTGAACCAGTAACCCAGTTACCAGTCCAAGGCAGACACCAGGTCAGAAGCCAGAGAAGCAGTCACAGAAAAATTGTTCAAGAACATAGACACATGTCGCCAACATCGCACGAAGCATCAGGAGCCCAGAGGCTTAGGGTTATGTACGGAGCTCAGAATCAATCACCCATTCCAGAGAAACACGGCGGGTTCAAGTTGTGTAGCATGGCCGTTGAACCAAGTGGATACAGCACATCACAGTAGCTAGAGGACATTCAAAACGCATACAAATCCTCCCTCACAAAAATCTAGGTCATTTCAACATGCCTAGATGCCGGTAGTCCAAATTGACCTCCAAAATGACCCCCAGACCCATTTCACTGAGTATAAAATATTTTTGCAACTTTCTTTCTATCAGTAATTGCACATTGATTAGCCTGAATTATCTAGCTACTTCCCATCTCAATCCGTGCAGAATCCATCGAGATATGGGCAAATCAGTCGCAGGGATCAGAAAATGCCCAAAATGGCATTTTTCTGATTCGCGCCTTCGGTACTGACAAAGGCTGTAATGCATGCCGCAATCGAAAAAATCGGTTTGGACTTGAATAAGGACAAAACTGATTACTTGAATGGAGTGGGGCTCGTGAGCTACACATTGATTGAATGAAGTGCTTTTATTATTATTCTCTTATATAGGGGGGGATGGGTGAATAATAAACAGAATACGAAACGTGAAAAGCTCCCACTGAAGCTAAACTCCGTCAGAACGTGTACGTCTCGATGACGTTGGCGGCGACGTCGGCATGAGGAGGGACGACGAGCGGCCCAGGCTCAAGGCATTCGTACTGGAAATGGCCAAGCTTGTGGCACTTCCAGCAAGTGATGCGCGACTTGTCACGGTACGTGCGAGCGGCGAGCGCGGAAGGCATCAGGTTGGTATCAGGCCGTTATACTCCAGAATCAAACTGATATCTGGCAACCCTTCTAGTATTTCGCATCCTACGAACAAATGGGCAACCGCAGCATCAGCCGCGACGTGAAGATAGCGGCCATAAATCTCTATGAACAAATTCTTTCAATCAAACAAATTCTAGATTGTGTCGGCTTCTCTCGTCGTACCTTCTTTCGTTTGTCGGACTACGGGTGATGTTGTGCGGTCGCGCAGGCGATCCGGCCGCACGAGAATTCTCCACTACGATGACGTCCAGTACCTCCTCCGCTTAGTCCGCCACCAGCCGGATTGGTTTCTCGACGAACTTCTTGGCTCTCCTTCGTCACAACAGATTCATTTCTATGCACTACACAACCATCCACCGGGAACTCGAGCGTGCAGGAATGTCCACTAAACAACTCAAGGTTATTTATTCCAACCGAAAGAAGTGAGCCCGTGCGCCTTGACCTCGTCCGTGAGGTCGCGCAATATCCCTCGGAATACCTAGGATTTCGCGATGAAACCTCTAAAAATGACAAGACCCCTGCCCGCCACTTCGGACGCGCAAGGAAAGGTAGACGTGCTATAAAACGCCAAAAGATAGTTCGTGGTCGGCGTTTGAGTGCCACAGGATCCCTCACTTCGAGTGGGATGCTAGTTTGTACGGTTGTCGAAGGATCTATGCACCGTGACCAATACCTCGAATTTCTGGAGCACCAAGTTGTAAGTGATATGTCGTCCTTGTCTACTCCACTGATATATTCCTTGCTTGGAAGCTTCCACTTTGCTCTCCCTACCCAGGCCCGGCCAGCGTGCTTATTATGGACAACGCTCGGATACACCACGGCCCGGAAATTATCGAGCTTTGTGAGCGCTTTCGTGCCCTCATTTTGGTTTCCCATGAATCCTAATCTGAGCTCATGATACTTATCATTCAGGAGTACGACTTCTGTATCTCCCCCCGTATTCACCAGATTTCAACCCCATTGAAGAGGCGTTCTCCAAAATCAAGGCGTGGATTCGCCGCAATAACGACATATTCACCGACGGCGTGTATGATGAACCCCATGCGCTCATTTATGATATGATGGAGGCGATGAACATCATTACAGAGTCGGATGCCATCGGCTATTTAATACACGCTGGCTACCTCTAGTTGTGCATTATTGTACTTACCACCGTATTTTTTGTTACTGTCACATCACGAGCTTTCTCACCGTCACGGAATATACAGCTTGTTGGACGCCTTTATTGCTGTGGTTTTCTTGTCCCAGTGTTTTTCCCATCTCCAGACAGAGAGTTACAAACGAAATTTCGCTTCTGTAAGGTTAGCACGGCATTTTACATGTTCAAAACGGATAGCCAGCGAATTTCCAAGGAGAACTGTCGCCTCAGATTCCCAATCCCTGCGTTTCTCAACCGTTGTCAATTAAACACATGCAATCAAAGTGGCACAGCACCGGGGTTCCGGGTCCGGATTATTTTCCTAGCAAATCCACGAGGCGAAAGCAAGGCGCAATTTTGTGTCCTGGCCTCAGTTAAAGCCTGGTCATCAAACTGAATTGCTGGGGGATAGCCAGCGAATTTCCAAGCAGAACTGTCGCCTCAGATTCCCAATCCGTGCGTTTCTCAATTAGCGCGACGCCTCGCAAAAGCTCCGTCGTTAATTAAACACCAGCAATCAAATTGGCACAGCACTAGGGTTCCCAGGCCAATTTTGTGCCCTGGACTCAGTTGAAGCCCGGTCATCAAACTGAATTGCTGGGGAATAGCCAGCGAAATTCCAAGGAGAACTGTCGCCTGGCAAACAACGCTGCATCGCCTCACTTTATGAGACCTTTCAGGCCCCGCGCGTAAGAACGAGGGCATCTATGCCAAATCCGAGCAGACAGTTTTGCTCAGAATCTCCCTGGCTATCTCCTGCCAATATTCCGTGAAAGATGAGGTTTTCATAACAGGTCACGTTTGAATGCCCCGCGTGGTGATTCGGCTCGGATTTTCCGTCACTGGCGCCGGGGAATCAGCGTTTGAATGCCACATTGGCAAACAACGCTGCGTTGCCTCACTGAGACCTTTCAGAACACCTTGTTTGCAATCTCATTTTCGCTCATAGCACGCTACAAAAATTCTGAACCGACAGAAAGTTCCGTACATCAGACTTTTGACATTTTCATTGTGGTGTTGTACAACACCAAAAAACGCCAAAAAACACCCGAAAACGCCTTGAAACGCGACAACAGACAACGCCCACAATTTTCATCAAAATTCTGACAACGGCTGAGAAAGATAAGCCGATAGCATCAGAATAGATGATGATCCCGCCAACTTTGGACCTCCCTCAGAACGTCCATCACTACCCGGGACCCTATCCCCAGTTTCCACTCCAACTACTATCCACACCTCTCAGGGGAGCACCTTTTGACTTTGGTGTACAACGCGAAATCGCCAAAAAACACGTGAAACACCGCAATCAAAATGTCAAATGGCTGATGTATTGACCAGGGCTAGCTGAAACTGGATAGCGCTGGGATATTCCTGTTCCGTCGCAGGGGGCGTTGTGTGCCGATGAGATATTCAAACACTGATTCCTCATCCCATTCTCACCCCTTTTCACCATGTCAGGTCGATGTCAGGTCCTCAGGCCTCAGGATTTGTTATTTTTTCAACAGCTATCCATTTCATAACATGGTAGTATTTTCTTGGAGGGTTCAAGGCGGAATGAAAGACATGAGAATGGAGTCCTCAGTTTCAAAATTAGCAGCATGATGCGTTGGGGCCTTTGCTCGAAAATTGAAAACGTCTATCGTTTCCGACTTAGGTATCATCCTCAAAAAAATCCTTGAACGCGGCACAACCAATTTGTATGTTAGGCACTCATGTAGAGAGTGTTCCTCAGTGAAAAGGGCGACATTCGTTTTCGACGAGTGTTTTTCAATGGGAAAAGTTTACGTAATAAGATCCTGACCCAATCGGTGATTTATTTTGAGTAGTTAGAACATTTGTATTGTCATTATTTCTCTCCGTGGAATTACTATGGATCCATTCGAGGTACCAGTAAGTACGCCCCGTGTCTACCCGCGTAGCCAACACCTCTGTCTACGGGGGCCCGGAACGCAGTGTTTGTCAGCTGGTGCAGGGAAATCGCTACGGTAATAAACACTGTGAGAAGGATCTGTCGTGAATTTCAAGACTTTTGTCTTGAAATTCAAGTTTCACAATGTTCTGTCATGCTTCACACCATGAATTTCAACATTCAGTTCATGATGGTAAACTTGCCATTTTCCCCATTTCTTTCCTGACAAAAAATCATACTCTTTCATCATGAAATATCGTCGTGAAATTCTGCGGGGAACGTCCAAGAGGTTAGCTGAGCTGGCCCTAAAGCATTATGGCATCTGCTCCACACTCGGAGATAAATGAACCAACCCGCTCCAACCGCTCCACAGCTCTCTCTCGCTTCCTACCACCACCATCTCCCTGCGCCATTGCACCCATTCTTCCCCTCGGCGTCACCAGGTTCACTGCCGTCGCCCAACCGTCGCCTTCCTGCCGCCCTCATCGTCGTGCCGCAGATGACGGAACTCTACAGCACCGGCGAACAAGGCTGGTCCCTCTGTGCTACTCGCACCCTTTCCTTAGCATCCAAGTGCTTGTTGTAGCGGACAAGGTATGCATCGTATGTCGCTTGTATACTCTCCCACGTCCGCTCCTGGCGCTTGCAGTGCGCTTATGAGTCGGGGAAAGCCAACCCCACTCGGTGTCAACCGTCGCCGCGAGCGGGTGACAAATGTGGGAAGGCTCGAGGTAGAGGCCCGGGCCAGTTGTGGTAAGTCAATCGTTAAGCTTTATTCCTGCATGATCTTGACTGCTCAGGTCGTCGCAACAATCGCGTGGTCACGTCTCCACCACCCGAAGACAACGAAAGTAAGTTGATATTTGAACTGTGTCATTCTCAGGGACTCATATATCCGTAGGTGGATGTTGATGTGGATGCGAATGGCCCTCAAACTACTGAGAAAGACCCCGGTAGGCATTATTCACTCAACTGTTGCCACTCTTAAGTTCGCGCAGTGTCTCGCGATACCTCCTTATCGGGCTCCGAGTCGGGTAAGGACGACCAGGAGGAACACACGAGGAGCGATAGCATCCTCAACGACGAGGACGACGATGAGAACGCCGACGATGCAGGATCGCTAGCCGTAGCAGTGGATTAAATGTATTTTTATTGAAAATCATGATATTTTTTCACGAATTCTTGATGTTTTGTGCTGGGTTTTTTGCCAGTTCATGCAGCGCTACCGTACGAGAATTAATCGTGATGAATTATTTTGAATACATGATGGAACATCCTGGAAAAAGCGTCGTGAATGTTCCCATAACCACAAGAAACTTCAAGACTCAGGTTCATGATGATGGATCGTGAAACCTTAGTCTTATGTCGTGAAAATCAAGATGAAAGCACATGAATTTATTGATGAAAGGTCTTGAAAGACGCGAGGAATTTCATGATGCTTTGACCGCACAGTGCCAGTGCACCATCGTAAAGGCGTTCGTCCTGTCATGGCGCCCAGAAGTTATTGGGGTACCACGGCTGAACTTGACACTTTTTTCCGTCAGTTCGGTGAAGATTTCCTTGTGTCTAAGGGATTTGGATGAGCACATACTACGGGAATGTCCAGAAACGGTTGAAGCACGGGGGAGGGAAAGCGATGGTATGGGGTTGCATGGCCTCAAAGGGCTTCGGACGGCTTGTGCGCGTTGATGGGAGGATGAACACAGCACTGTATCTGGATATATTGGAGAGAGAACTCCTCGGAACCTTGGATGACCACGACATCGACCGGTCCTCGATCTATTTTCAACAAGCACGGTCAATACGAAACTTTCTGTCGGTTCAGAATTTTTGTAGCGTGCTCTGGGCGAAAATTCCAAACAAGGTGTTCTGAAACAGTTAATTTCAGTCGTTTCACTCTCATCGCAGTGCGGCTGAGACGCTATCTGCGTATTCTTTAGATCGTAACCTAGCGCTCATATACCACAGATACAAGATCTACGACGACTCTCGAGCCCACGCTGGATCATCCCACTCTTACAGCCTTCATCGGGCTTCTCTTCTGCAGATACCACCTGCCACGTCACACGCCCGGTCTGGGCCAGGCGCTCCGTCCGCAGGGGTGCAATGGCCACGTCTTCGAAAGACGCAAGCGCTTGTCCCGTCCTCGACGGACCCAAGACGTTCCCCATCTGGAACATCCGGATCGTATCAGGGAAATTGCGGCGGGAAAAGGTCTACGACACCCTAAATGGGAAACCGTCGGCGACCCAAGTCCCACTTCCCGGAGATGCAACTGGCACTCACCTCGACACTTGGCAGATCCGAGACGAGAAGGCACATGGCATCATCATTGACCACATCTCTGACCGCCTCGCGCCCAAAGTTTCACCTCCCTTCTGCTGCGGAACTCCACGCCAAACTCGTGCAGATCCCTCAGGGTATATATATATATATATATATATATATCCAATATTGGTGTCCACGCGTTCTACGTCTTCTCGGGGATGCTGAAGCTCCAGTGGGACGGTGTCAGTTCCATTGAGGACCACATCGGCTTGATAAACGCCGGTGACAACAAACTCACGGCTATGAAGAAACCCCTCAACAAGGAGTTCCGCGCCTTCTTCCTCCACACCCTTCCCACCTCTCTTAACTTGGAGAGCTTCAAATCCTCCCACCATCCAGCGCATTCACGGAGAGCACGGCGATGCATCAACGAGGAACACGATGGAGGTCACTCTGGTATACCAGTCCCTTGTCCTTGTCCTTCGACGTGTCCATGGAGAGCACTGAGATGCATCAACGAAGGACGCGTGTGGCAAGGGCGAGTGGCATAGAAGACACCAGGGAAAACCTCCCCAGGAATTTTTGCGAATCTTTTCATAAACTTTTTTGAAGGGTTGAAATTTTTTGAAATTTTCGGCAAATTGTGTCAATGTACGTAAATTGTGCACATAAAGAGCACATTTTCGAATCCCGGGTTATAATTTTGTCTACTTTTTCAACCATTAGTGTTGAATTTTTTGCATGTCTCTTCGATTGTCAGAAAGCAGGTTTCCGATCAACAAAACATGTTTTGGAAAAAGCACTCGAACCTCGAGGCTATCCCCCAACAATTCAGTTTGATGCACGGGGTTCAACTGGGTCCAGGGCACAAATTTGGCCGGCGAACCACGGTACTGTACCAATTTGATTACGTCTGCTTAATGAACGACGGAGCTCTTGCGAGGCTTCGCGCTAATCGAGAAAGGGACGGATTCGGAATCTGAGGCGACAGTTCTGCTAGGAATTTACGGCGAAACTTAAGTATCGGCCCCGACCTTAACTAGCCATAAGCCGGGCACATGGCCATAGGGATTAGAAGCAGGCAAGGCCTGCCACGCGTCGTGAATACTGGCCGAGGGGGGTTGGCAGGAGGTACGCATGGGTCCTGTCAAAGCTGTATTTGCTCCAAAGTAAAGCTGCCTTCAGCCGACGCCGGCCAGTCTCAAGCTGCAGTCTTCAGGGTTTGCAACCTGGCCAAGTGGCATCCAGCTGAACTTGCATGACAGGGAGGGTAATGTTGAAGATGGCGATGATAGAGTGTATGGGCGATATAGCGTGCAAAAAATATTTTTGACAAGTTACCAAAATGGGCCAAAAATTTTGACACCTTCGACCGGTGTATACAACTTTTAAATCATTTTGACTTCCAGTGACAACTTCATTGGACCACAACTTTGCCAACGTACAACTTGCAGATTATGTAACTTCGGCAAAACACCATATGCGACCAATACATGTTCAGATTTCCTGAGAGGCAACTTGAGATTTACATCATTTCACAGGTTGCAATTTTAGAATGTTACAACTTTCCAAAGTTGCAACTTTCTTGGAGATACCGTCTAGGAGACAACTTTGGACTTCAATCCTGATATAATTTATCTGTGTAAAGGCGTCCAAATGAAACTGTTGCACACTGCTTCAAGTGTCTGTTGAGCTGCCTTTCATTGCTGAGAATGGTAATTTAAGCCGGAATATCCACTGACATTCCGGGTTCAACGGACAACTAAAACTGTATAAATGAATGGGTGACAGATATTGCAGAAATGATCCAAAGGGAACTTCCACGCGTTACACAGATAGTGTCCCATATTATGAAATCTTCAGATCCTGGTGTGCCACTGTACTGAACAGAAGGAAAATCAGGTCTCAATGTTTCGAATTCTGAACATGGTGGAGAAACTGTCATTTTAAAAAGTTGAGCAGCGCAAAAACCTCTGGGGAAGAATCATATGGCTTTTCTCCAACAAGGCAAAGGTGGATTAAAAAATTAACCCCCCAACTTTGAACGGGTGAGCACAAGGCCACGGAGAAATGACCGCAATATCCCGGCACATCTCGGACCAGCTCGGGGCTGTCCATGCGGGTTTGTGAAGTTCTTCAACACATCATTTACTATTTGTTTGTCCACTCTAAGATATCATACATATGTGGCCTCATCCATCGGATAAATCTATTTGGCACCCCCAGTTGCCAAAAACACCACGGGTGCCAGCAAGGGGTGCCAAATAGCATAGAAGGAATTATAAGACAGATCTGATGGCGGCTGATGGCGGCCTGGGGCGGGCTGAAGTCGGGGTGCTCCTGGCAAGCCGTTAATGCTCTGATAATCATGAGAATAAAGAGAGCTCACCGTTCTGCTCAATGTGATTTTTTTCCCATCGGGTATGACCAAATTTTGCCAATTTCATGGCTTGAGCCTGAAAAATTCCCCCAGACAGACCAGAAAAAAATGAAGGAAGATAGGCAAAGCATTGTAGGCTGCACCAACCATTACCGCTGTTACCTCAATCGTTTTGACCCCCCCATTCAGCTCAAAATGCATCAGGAAAGGTTTTGTAAGGTCCAACTTCACTGTTTTTGCCCAGCAAACCGCCGAAGAACCTCGAGGAGCAGCGAGGGAAAAGACAGAAAGACAGATGAGTCTACATTCATAAATTCTGCTCTGTGCCTGCATGTTCTTGCTTTATATTCAGTCCACAATGACAAAATGAACTGGGTAAAGGTTGGCAAAGCACTGATCTAGCTTATCTTATCAATTTTGCGAGGGGGTGCCACTGGCACCAGAGGTGCCAAATAGATTTATCCTCATCCATTGGCTGAACATCACTATGGTCTATTTCACAATTATTACATATATTTAAGTATACCCTCCATTGTACCACCAGAGTGACATTATCCCGATGTGGTAGTGGCCCACGGCCCACTGGTAGCTTTGTGTGATCACACCAGTTGCACGCGAGGTCCTCCTTCATCACGGTGAAGCTCCCATACTTTCCTTCCCTCTTCTGTCGCAAATACTACTCACATTTCATTCTTCCATCATAATCCTTTTCTCCACAACTTCAATATTTTCTCCATGTACGCAACGACGCATGAACATCGCGTAGAACCATGCATCATCAAATCACGCGACTGTGTTGCGCATCTTACATCTCACATGTTGAAGGAGTGCTATTGCCCACTGATTCATCTTGTATTGGATTAGGGACATACATATTAAGCATATCTGCTGTTTTACCATGTCTTCTCTTGCCCACTCACTTACATACCACAGTCTTAATTCATTTAGGCTGACGGCGAGACTTGTAGTCATCGCAATTTTGACACTTTGCTTGTGGATGCTTGTACAGGCTCGTACAAGCTTGTAAAAGATCGAAAAGGGCCGCAGGACCGCCAGACCACAGGCTATGTCTGAAACCCCACAAGAGATCAAAAAAAGAAAATTTCTGACCCATCCTATTGTGCTCTGGGGACCGTTTCTGTGAACTTTTTTTTTCCACACCAGACAAAAAGACGAAAAGGTCACAAGACTTTTGTCATTTTGCTGATGTATCCAACACATCAGCCATCTCGGACTGCACTGCGGATTGAGATGTAAGTGGCCTGGTCAGCCATCCGACAGCACCGTGCAGTGGACTCTCCCTATTCTCTCTTTGCACTGTTCCCGGTTGGTTTGATGGTCGCGATGCGAATTACTGTACCATTTCGACCGTAGATTCATCCGCTGTGACCTGTGACCACTTAGATTCACCTTTTGATTGATTCAATTTCCTTTTTGGGCGATTTTTCGGTATTTCCCGGTGAATTTTAGCAGGAAAATGGCCAAAAACCACGATCCCAAAAGCCAGTGACCTGTGACGAAAATTAAATAGATTCAATTCGGGTCTGGCTGTGACCTGTGACCTGAATCTACGGTTGAAATGGTACAGTAGCTTGAGGTGAGACATTTTATTCACCATGGACTCTTTACATATGTTCTTCTTACTTTGTTGACTCTGGATGTATGGGCTCTAGTGGCACAAGAGTATGTGTTGTGCCCATCCCGATTCATATAAATTTTGCATCAATGGACATTAAGTGGGGACCGGCACCGCCCTTGATCGGAGCGGCATGTTTGTTCTTGTTTGCTTTCAGTCACCGCTCGACTTCTCATGTTCCTTTGTGTACCGGCTTCCACAGACAGTCTACGAGTTAGCTTTGGCTGGCAAAAATACTTCAATATCTAGGTGGCCCACCAAGAAAATTACAAATTGAATAAAAAATAGGTATATTACTCCTCAATGTCCTCCCACTCCGCATCGTCACCAAAGGAATATCCGTATTCATCCACAATCATGTCTTCGGTCGTTGATGGAAGGTCATTTGAGAGTGAAGAATCATTTCCCCTTTAATAAATGAGAATGGGCCGAGAAATGACCAACTGAAGTATCGCCGTGCAAGTTCCCGGGTCCGAGCCTCTAGAACCAATTGCCGGCGCACAGCGACCGTCGCCATGTTCTTCCACAGAATTTTGGCGAGAACAGGATCCTTCAGCCCGTTTCGGTGCACCGCCAGCTGATCCTTGAGCAACTGCGATGACATCGCGTCAATTTTGCTGATATCAAACTCGAGCTGCGTAGCCGCCAGTCTCGCCGCCTTGGATTTCTTCTTTGCGGCCGCTTTCTCTCGTCGTTTGTGACCTCTCTCTGCCTTCTCCCACTGAAATGAAAGCCAGGCTCTGCGAAATTTTGCCTTTGCCCCACTCGCACCATCCTTCCTCACCTCTCGCATGACATATGTTTCGACGGCGGCATCACAACATTTTTTGATGAACGCCTCCGTGTTGTTCTGCTCGGCCCGCGTCTGGTTCGAGTAGGAGGCGGCGGTGCTGTTCGGATGGTATCGCATGTGGACTGTGAACGAGCCCAGCTTGCCCTCGTTGCGGTCATTTGTGGATGGAATGAAGAGGACTGAACGTTGCCAAGCGGTGAGCATGTCAAATGTGCCACCGACATGAAACTCGGGCGTAAAGTGGATCCACCCTGTCTCCGTGCCTGAGAACATCGAAGAGATAACCAGCGACAGATTCGGGAGGCGGGGACGGAGTTGAGCGATCATGGCGAACAAGAGTTCATTCAGAAGAGGTCGTCCATCGATTGTGAGTAGTTCCAGCGGTGTCGTCGGATCAAGCAGGATATAAGGATGAACAGCAACATGCGCACAGAACACGGGTAATTGGCGGTGAATATCAGTGAGAGAAAGCAGGTTAATGGGTTTCTCCTTTGTTCCGCGGACTGTTGCCATGTAGGGCCAGGAGACAGAGACGCCGTAGAGATCCAAGGCCACGTCACAGTTCAAACCTTTCAGGATGTTGTGCTCTACGTGGTTAGCTTTTCCTGAATCAGTTTTACCGTCGATAATCTCCTCCACCAGTTCCTGAATAATTCCATGGAAGCAGACAACCTCAGCGGCTGCATAGGTATAGCATCCATAACGGGTGTTTGATACATCTGGGAACTTGGAAGGCTCGTCCAGATTGAATAACTCGAGTTTGCGCTGGTGGATAAAAATCTGACTTCGATCTTGATATTCACGCTCACCGTCCTTATGGCGGAGGAGTGCGCCAATCAGCTGCAAAAGTTTGATGGCACCCGAAGTGCTGGACTCGACGGCAGCCCGTACTGTCGCGCTATTCGGATCCTCGGAGCCAAGACTAATCGCTGTCGCGTTCGCTTTATTCGCCAGGAGAACGGGAGGGGGGAGATCGTGGACGGAGTTGACCCTCTGTACTTCGGAATACCAACAGCGCACAACATTGAGGTCTTTGTGGCAACAGCACCCGCCGAACAGGTGTGTGCAACAGTTGCTCTGCTCCTCAGTCGTAAGAGATTCAAAATTTTCTTCTCCGAGTTTCCGCTCGAGGACTTGTTCAGACAGCCGGGACCGTGCCTCCGTAGATCTAGTCAAGAAGAAGAAGAAAATCAGAGAAAGAGCCGCAGAGGTACACCATGGCTTACAGCGCGGCAAGTTCCTCAGGCGAGATCTTCCCAGCGGCGGCCAGATTATCGTCGATGATCTTGAGCATGGTTGTGAGAATATGGCTCGTGGCAACATCGGCGTCATCCATTGCAGTGCGACCTAAGTCCTACATCACAATATCCTTCTTATGGGCGGCGGAAATTTTGAATTCCTTCTTCCCGTCAGCGGCATGGTCCTTTCCTTCACCGAGCTTCTTGCGCCAATACTCGTTCTTATCCATTATCCTTCGTTCCTGGACTGCCAATGGGCTCCGACTATAGACATCTGCGATTCGATTCGCTGCTTCCATGGGACCGTCAAATTGCCGCTGAGCAGTGTGGTCGAGTGCGGGGGCAACTTCGACGAAGCGTGTTTGGTGTTGCCACGTAGATTGGTCTGTATCGTCGACTTCAGGGTGATAGGATGGGACGAGAAGACTGATATGCCGTGATTCAATGGTGATACCACGGAGAGTGGTTCCATCTGAGCTCTCTACAAAGCCTAACACGGACATTTAGAGTTCAGGAGTAATCGTGGTGTACGGGACAATCACCTGGCGCATTCATAATCTCGCGTGCAAGCTGTATTTCACCATATTTTCCACCTTCATCGACAACACGGCCTACGGTCCGTGCACTCATGAATCCATGGTGAATTTCGATGCCGAACGCTCGAGCACAACTCTGTACAGCAAATGTAATCTTCCCGGCGGAGCATCCGGCGTGTGTTAGATCTCGGGATAGTGCACGCGCAGCCGCAGTGTATTGGCCGTTCTTGGTCGGGCGCCATGTCTGCAGCTTTTGGTACGCCTTCCGGCTCTCCTTCAGGGCAGATTTGGCTCGGTCTGCTTTCTTTTGAAGCGCATAGACAGTCTGCCGGGTTGTTGTCAATATGGACTGTTTCTGTTTCAGCTCGGATCGAAGGGAGAGGATGGTGATGTCGCGGGAATGAATATCCGTTCTAGAAGCCGCAAGTTCGTGCTCCAGTCGTGAAAGCAGCTGAGTTCTTTCATCCAGGGTATCCTAGAGGGCAGCAATTTCGGTCGAGATAGACTCGGCTCTCGTATCACGGTCATTCTCCAATCTCCGTATACGTTTCTGCTTTTTTCGCAGCTCGTCCGAGAGTGTCGCGTCTGCTTTCCTTTTGAGGGTGCTGAGTGATTTGTGTGCAAGGGATGTGGCCTCATTCTTCGTTACAAGAGCGGGATGTTCTTCCTGTAGGGCATCGAAGTCGTATTGGAGTCGCCGAAGCGAACATTCAAGCTCAGGGATGGTGACTTCGAGCTCCGTGATCCGTTCGTCCTTTTCCGATATCTGCGCGGCTAGAGTCTTCCTTTTACGAGAAGGTGGGTGCACAGGGGTCTCGTCATCACTCGGGGGCTCGTTCTCGTTGTCGCTGCCAGATGTCCGATGGCGAAATTGCCGAGCATGAAGAACGGAATTCTGCTGCTTGGTGCCCCGAGGCATGCAGAAGAGGGAGTTGCCAGTCAGTACCACGAAGCATGAGTGTCAAGTAGGTGAACCAGACGATAAGACGCGTTATAAGCTGAGAGGAAGGTCGAAAAGAAAAAAGACGCGTCCCAATTATTGATGTCACACATATACAAACACGGGTGACCGTACGTGTTTGATGGGTCGGCGCAAAAAGCCTAACTTAAGGCTTTTTTAATTCTGAATGAAATGCCTCACTTCTGCAGACAAAATGATAGGTAAATAGCTCGTCGTGAGGGTCCTCAGACCAGATTTCTTTTTTCTGCCTTTCCGTTCAGAAATTGCTCGAACTTCTGATAAATTGCCTCCCATTTCATGTGTTAGAAAAATTCGAAAGTCCGCTCTGATGGCACTATTCTAATACTAATTTCATTAGGACCTTCTCATTGGTCCAAGGGGCTGAAGTGACAAGGTAAAAAGCCTTAGGGTTTGCAAAACTGGAACCGAGCGCCCCCGCCAACCAAACAAGAACAAAGCTGCCGCTTTGATCAATGGCGGTGCCGGTCCCCACATTAAGGGGATTCTTACCACCTACGCTTGAATAACCAAGTCCATTGCATGGAGATCGGAGAATAATTTCACTTTTGCGAGCTAATGAATGAAGGGAAAAAGCCCCAATTGATGTTGCTCCAACGAACGACTCGGACGTGGAAGAAAAAGCTACGAAATCAGGTCCATGCGTAATGTTTGCTGTGGTTATGGTCATCACGCGCATGTTGATCCCGCTTCGCCCACTCTCTTCCTCTCTTCATCGACCACTTTCTCGTCGCCCCCATATCTTCCCTCCAAATGATTCAAGACATTCAAGGCTACATTCGTCTGCATTTTAGGGACGAACTGTGTCAACCTGGCCGATATCAAGCACTCCGTGACAAACTGGCCGACGACCTGCAACCTCGGGATTGGCCTTCAAGGACCTTCTCCTACGTATGTATTTGCTATGAACCTCAAGGCTGTCCCAACCTCAGGCATCAAGACTCTCAAGCGATCGGGACTTGAGCCCTTTCTTGGCAGTTCACTTCCGCCCAAGCCCTTGCCGAATTGGCGTTCAAGAAATCAGCGGACATTCAAGGCAATACGCAAGCTTATTCAAACTCCTACCATAAGGCAAGACATTGTTCCTAAGGACCCACGTCAAGTACCCCAAGCTATCCACGCTTCCCGCACGCGCGTCTGCAAGACCCGATGTCTCGTCTTCAACGTACTTCTTCGTCCAACTTAAGGAGGACCGCCACGAGAACCGCCACAAGAAGCGGTGCCGCTCGAGCCCCAGCTGGCTTCACTGGTATTGTGTCGACAAGGTACATGCATGTTACGACCTCTGCTACTTCCTAAACGACCTTCAAGGTGCGTTATCCTTCCCTTCCTTTTTTTGCATTCCCGCGTCGCTGATGCTATCGTGTTTGAGTAGGTCCCGCAGAGATATTCTAGATGCTATGGTACACGCGAGCCACCGCGCAGGCTGGTAACGAACACTGTCTGCTTCACCGGGACATCCCCTGGGCGACTTGGATACCGGCGGTGCGCTCCGCGATGCTCTCAAGCAGCAGAAGCAGACAACAGCAGGAGTAGACCAAGTGCATCATCCTTCTGCCTGGCTGCATGATCAAGCGGTATGTCCCCCGTCTTCCCATTTATACTCGTCGTGATCAAAAGTAAATATCTATCAATGCATTGTGTCATAGCACGTGCACAAACTTCAACCACCAACCACCAGCATATGGCCCGCCATAAAAACGACCCCCAACTCGACTCTCCTCGCAAGAATCGGTTCATAGGAGCAGTCCAGAGCCATGGAAATGTCACGCGTGCCGCTCGAGACCACAGCATAAAACGATCGACTGCCCAAAGGCTCTGGGAAAAATTCCAGGACACTGGCTCGACGGCCAATCGCCCTCGGAGTGGACGCCCAGCCACCTTCTCCACCCCGAGAAGTCTATCATCGTCGATTACGCCACAGAAAACCGCCGGAAGCCTTTTCGCGACATCGGCAATGAAACCACACCACGTGTCAGCGACAGCACAATTCGGCGGGTCTTGGCCGACAAAGGCTACCATAGACGCATTGCCAGGAAGGTTCCTTACCGCTCAGCCGCTGTCAAGCAAAAACGGCTTGCATGGGCCCTGGAACAGTCCAAAACGCGGTCAGCCAAATCTTGGCGTGACATCGCCTGGTCCGATGAGGCTTATGTCTGCCTTGACGACAAAAAAGGCCGTGTGTGGGTCACCCGCAAGCCCGGGGAGGAACTCCTGGACGAGTGCTGTGAGGCTGTTGTGCCGCAGAGCCCCGTACGACTCATGGTGTGGGGAATTGTGATGAAAGGTGAAAAAGGGCCCTTGGTGGTTCTCGAGTATCCCGGCGGCCGTGGTGGTGGTATGACGGCCCAACGGTACATCAATCAGGTACTCGAGGGACCTCTCTTGGAATTCTACAACAGTAGAAAGCAGAGGCACCCCGGGTTTCGCTTCCAGCAGGACGGCGCGGCAGCGCATCGCGCCAAGGTCACCAAGGCCTGGCTTGCCGAACATGACATCCCCATTTTCCCGCATCCTCCGACTTCTCCCGATGTTTCACCCATCGAATGTGTTTGGCACGTTCTCAAGACCCACCTCTGTGATTACCAGCCTCGCCCATACAACGAGGCGACATTACGGGCGGCAATTTTCGAGGTGTGGGAGAAAATCACCTGTCAAGAAATCGATCAATTTATCGACCGCATGCCGGCCGTTGTTGAAGCTGTAATTGAGGCAAAGGGTGGCCATACATCCTACTGAATGTGTTCATGCACTTTAGCTTGGAAAATACTACATATTGTGGCCTATAATGGCCGATTGATATTTACTTTTGATGACAACGAGTATACTCGCTTTCTGATGGTGTCTACCCGGACGTGATAACACCGAAGGTATCTTCAGCAACCTGTCCTCGGCTGCGCACTATTCTTTGTCTACAGGGTCATCTGTGGCTATTGTACTTCATCAATGTACTGTAGTTCGTATATTAATTCAAAATTTATTTATGTATCTCCTTCATATGGTGCACTAGAAAATTAACAACTCTCTTCACCTGGGATCTCGCATATATGCCAGCTGAGCTGCCAGCTGGAATCCAGGTCCGAGCTGGCTCCAGCATGGACCCATTGAGAATTCAGCTGGAAGACAGCTTTCAGGAGGCTGGTTCCAGCTGGTGTCGACATGTATCCACCAGATCGTGTTCAGCTGGTGACCACGTGTCTGCACTTTGGCGGTTTAGGAGACTTGGAAAACACTGCATCAGATGTTACGGGAGGAATACGGTCCTTGCAGCACTGCCTCCCTCAAAAATGAAAACCCTAGGCTGAATGACGAGGGCGGCAACAGGAAATCTGAAAAGGCAGTTTTGCTTAGAATTGCGCTGGCTATCATCACCACTCAATCAAGCTCAAGAAATTAGGTCTCCATACCAAGTTACGTTTTGACGCTTTGACACGATTCGGACCGGATGGAATGAAGAGCTTCAGAGCTGCTCACTCAGTTTGCGCGCACAAGTGATGCAAAGTCTGAGGGGAGACGGCTTGAGAGTACAGAATATATCCCTCCCAATTAATCGCCAGTCTTAGCAGTACTTCATCTCTTGTCATGAAACGCAGAATGCTGCGTCGCCTCTCTGGCAGCCTTCAACAGTCGAACTATGGGATTTCACTCTTTGGGCGACAGGGCGGGCAGTCGACCGCGACATGTTCATAATGTATAAGCAAGAAATGCGAATGTGAACATCCCGCAACCCGAAGGCTTCAATGCTGCAATGGCCCCGTTGTACGAGCACCGGAGTTCTGGTGTTTGCTGGGCGAGGTTGCGCAAGGACGCCGGATGGGCTGCAACAGCAGTCAGATAATTCCGATGCTTCCCCGGCATGTAACGTCTCATCTGCTGCATGAATTCAGATGCGGATTCCATAGATGTAGGCACTGGCACATGATCAATCCCGAGAAAAATGTCCAGAGCATGCATGACGCTGCTTTGACCACCCGATGGCCCCGCGAGGCTCAAATACTGCGAGTTCATGATTCCTTCATATGTCGAGAGGGCATTGCAGGCGCTCCCCACAAAACAAGGACATATATATCCCTATAGAAGACATGTGGATTAACCCACTGCCTTATTGACTGGATGATATCTGAGATATCTTTCATTGCCACTGTCAGACGAGAAAGAGAGTTGAAGGCGGAAACAGAGGGATTGCCAGAAAACGTGTGCACGAATTGCATGTTTTCCGCGCACACTTGACTTGACTTGACTTGACTTGACTTGACTTGATTTCATTGGTTATCGTACCTGGCCATAAGGGCTATGCGACAGTACCTACGTATGTAGTGGTTGCTACGTGGTTGCTACATCTATGTGTATTTTTATCGGGGTCTTTTTGACGGAAGGAAAGAGAAAAGTACATAAGAGCCATAGTGAGGGAAAATACGGTGTTTGAGAGAGCGAGTGTGATAGGAAAAGTGAGGCACATGTGAAAGAGATGAAGGACAAGTTGGGGGATGAGACGGGAAGGTATGGAGAGAGAGGTATTATGAGTAAGTAATGTAGGTAAAATGGAAAACAAATAAAATGAAATGAAAAGAAGATGAAAGAAAACAGGGGACGGGAAACACTGGTAATGCAGGATTGATCAGTTCGGTTGAGATGCCTGATGACGAATTGAATCAGTCTACTAAATCATTTCACTCCCGAATCAATTGACGAACCGCAAATGATGGGGTGTTTTTAAGCAGTTTGTATCCGAATCGAATCCAGGTTCAGGGCAGGCTGGGAACCACACGAGCAGATTACCACTGGGAAGGTGAGGTAAAACACTGTCTATTGCATGCAGCTGTCCTGTTCGCTTCTTGAGATCAGAAAATTGAATACACGAACAACCCGCAGGAAAGCGGCATAAGGAATCTGTGATAAAGTTAGCAATTCTTTGAAAAGATGGCTCGAACGCTGAACACAAACAGGAACATCTACTGTCTTAGAGTTACTCCGGCGTCGGATTTGGAGCTGCACATCAAGGACCTGGCGAGGTTGATCTGGATCAAAGTAGAAGCAACAACCATAGATTGAAAGTAGAGATGAATCGTTTAATTTACAGTTTTTTTGGGAGGAAAATTTTTACCCCCCATGTTTTACAAATATTTTGCTTTCAGAATGTGTAGAATCCCCCTTTCCTTTTTTGGCCGTAGTTGCATATCACAATCTAAAGCGGCTTTATCTAGGCACCTTTGATGCCTATCCAACCCAATTGTTTTGGATCGTAGAATCACACTCTTTATAAAATAAGCCTGTCCGTCTGAAGCCTTTTCAAACTCCGCTTTTGGGAGATCAGGCCCGAATTTACTCTTAAAATTGAACCTAAAGGTTCAGCGCCCACCTCAAAGAGGCCCAATCCCAAGTCATTTTATAAAGAGGGAAATAACGGCAGAGTGGCGGCGGGATCATAGGCAAGTCAGCTAGACTCGTTACCAGTCTGCCGTCATGACGGCAATTCTTAGTGCAAGCACTATGCATGACGGCAGACTGGTAACGAGTCTACGTGATTGCCAAAGTGGCCGTTCTGCGGAGCATAAATTCATTTGGAGTTGAGAATTACATAGGAAATGCAGCTAATCAAGTAGTGTCAAGATAAGAGTCCATCCTCACCGCCCCGCCTCCGCGTCGTGTACACACATTCAGCATGTCAGCCAATGGTGCAATCCTCGGCCGACTCCCCACCCCCTTTTTCGCCACCTGGCTGGGCGGAGGAAGAGCAATCGACGACGCAGAAGATGCGAGCGAGACGGCAGTGGGCGACTCGCCGGAGCTGCCCGACTCACTCAGCGGCGACATGACCTCGTCGACGGCCATCGCATCCCCATCCTCCTCCTCCTCCGCCCCGACCTCACGCAACGGCTGGTGCTGTGCCAAAAAGGTGTCGCTCGCAGTTGCAGAAGCCCCTGTCTCCCTCCAAGTCTGCAGTAGCTCGCCCCGGCTTTTCGTCAACTCCCACTGGTCGACGTACTGCCACACGCGTTTTCTGGGCGTCGTGCCGGTAGGGGTGTCCGGTTGTGCGCCGTGCTCGGCCAAAGCCTTGATAGCGTTCATTGCGGATGAGAGCTCGTTTCTCGATATCTTGTGATACGTCTCGGTTGTGCTCGATAAACTGGTTGTCTAAACTATGCGTGAGCAGGGCCAGCGTGGACAACGGATGAAAGGAGCTGACCTCCGACACCACTCGTCCGACAGCGCTCTCGATGTTCCGAGAAGTGGACGCGAACCCTCGTTGGAGCGACTTGTATTCACTCTGTACTTCGACGCCCAAAGAGCTGGTTGTCTCGATGCGCGCTCTTTTTGCGCGCGTTTGCTGATCAAACGCTGTTGGGAATCAATTAAATGAGCAAAGTCGAAAAAATGAAGCAACATACCAGTGCTGCAAGTCGTGTTCATATTCTGCATCTGAGTTTGCACCTCTGTGGAGTACGAATCGATGGAGCCGGAAATCGTGCTCTGCAGTGAACCCAATTCACTCCTCAGCTTGGCCTTGGATCCAGTTAGCGTCTGAGGAGCCGTCAGTATGAGCACCTGCAACGACCAGGACAAGGCAAACCTTGAGCCCGCCATCCCTCGTCCTCTTCGCAAATCCGCCCTGCTCCTCGACGCCTCTCGCGAGCTCTTTACCCTTCGCCGCCATAGCCTCCACGATCTCGCCGTGTTTCCGCTCAAACAACTTCATCCCCTCCTCCGCCTTGACATTCCCATCCTGCAGAATGCCCGCGGCATCCCACAGCCCCCGATCGTGTTCCTTCGTGAACTCACCCAGCAGCCCCGAAACGCGCTGAAGGAGCTCGTCCTTGGCCTTCTCCCCTCTGAGCTTCTCATCCTCCAACATCCTCGTCAAAAGCTCGTTCTGGTTCCTCAACCGCGACATCTCGGCGGCGGCGGCATTCGACGCCAACATCTTCGCCTCGACGACCGAATCGCGTTCGGCTTCAACAAACGAGCGCGCCTCTCGCACAATGTTCTCCACCAAACCTCCCATCGCCTCGAGCGCCTTCTCCGCCGTCGTGAACGCTTCGAGTCCCGCATCGTTGATTTCCATGCACGTCGTTTCGCAGCTTCTCTTCAGCGTATTGGACCACGACGCGAACCCCACGCGGAAGGCTTCGCGCGTCTCCTTCAGCGTGGTCTGCACGACCGCCAGCGCCTCGGCCTCGGCGGTATCCTTGGCGTGAACGACCGCGAGGGCGGAATGGATGCACTTCAGCTGCTGGTCGACGCGCTCCGAATGCCCCGTGAGAGCCTCGAGCTCCTTCGCCTCGAACTGCTTTGCCTCTGTGCGCAGCTTCGTCGTGCTATGCGACGACGCCTTGAGGAACTCCTCGAGCTTGCGGGACAGCGCGATGGTCGCGGCCGACATCGCATTCCCGTGCGTCAAAGCAGCCTGCGAATTGGTATGGAGGATGCTCGACCTGCGTTCTGTGATTCTACGTAAGGAAAGATGGTCAAGAGGCACGCGAAGCAGACTCACCGAGCTTGTCAAAGAGCCCGCCGACGTCCTTGACGCTGTCGCGTACAACAGTCTTGAGACCGAGCGCCACGCCATTTAACCTCCCTTCCGTCTCCTGGTGCGCCTGTCGGACAACGGTCTCCTCCTCCAGCGCGCCCTGCACGAGCTCCAGCTCAACCTGCTTCCGGTCGAGCACCTGCGCCATCTCCTTCAGCTGGTCCCGCGTGTCCTTCAGTTCGCCCTCCCTCTTCCTCAACAGCGCAATGCTCTGCTCGAACTCGTCCCTTACGGTGCGCATCTGCCCCTCGACGATCTCGACCTGCTTCTTCGCCTCCTCGAGCTCCGTCTGGCGCATCTCCTGCTCGGCGCAGAGCTGTAGCCACGTCTCCTCGCTGAAGAAGATGCCGTTCTTCTCGCGCGCGGCGAGCACATCCGCCTTGAGGCGCTCGATCTCGACGACGTACTCCTTGAGCAGCGAGTTGCGGGTCATGCGCTGGTTGAGCTCGGGCTTGTTGCGGATCGACTTTGCGCGCATCGCGTAGTCGAGCGTGGAGAGCGTCTCCTCCATGTTGGAGCGCGCGGGGGAGACGGTCGCGATGATGCACGTCTTGGTCCGCCCACCGAGGGAGTCTTGGAGGAGGCGCGTGAGTTTGGATTCTCTGTACCAGTGTCAGTACTAGTATTCATGTCGTGTATTAGATAATAATTGTTACGCACCGGTACGGGACGTGCTGCGCCTTGTCCACGAGCGCGTTGATGACCCGTCCCAGGGTGAGCAGACTCTGGTTGATCATCCCCGCCTCTCTTGCCCTCTTGTTCTCCGCGCCCGAGCGGCCGATGTTCTCCGAGCCCGCGAGGTCGACGAGGTTGAGCTTCCCGATTTTGAGCAGGTCGTCGCCGATGTGGCCCGCCTCCTTGATGTGCACTGTGATGGAAAATACCGAGTGCGAGCGCGAGGAGTGGTCGTTGAACTTGGTGGCAGCGATCTGGCGCCGCTCGCTGCCCTTGGTGAGGAGCGCGAGCGCGTCGGCCGAGTCCTTGACGGCGATCTCCTCCAGCCCCTGGATCAACACGCCGTGCTTGGACGCGTCGTCGAAGATCTTGAGCCCCTCGGGGGCCTGTGGGGCCCGGGTGTCCTTGCCCATACCCATGGGCTGGGTGCTTCCGGTGGGTGCGGAAAGCTCGGTGGCAAGGAGGTCGCGGAGCTCTTCGTTGTAGAGTTCGACGTAGGATATCTTGACGCTGAAGTCGGAGGCGGAAGACTCCAGGTGGTGGAAGAGGCGGAAGAGAACACGGGGGATCATGCCTGCGTTGACGGAGGGATTTCCGAGCGGCGTCGGGGCGATGTCGCCCTGCATCGTGTAGCTGTATTCAATGTTAATTCTTTCAATACCCCCAAAAAATGAGCAGAAGCACGCACGTCTTACCCGTCCCTGTCTGCCCGTAAGCAAACAGCGTGCAGTTGTAGCCCATGACGACCTCGTCGAGCATCGGAGCGACTACTTCGTGGTATATCAGCGCTTGGTCCGCCTGTGGGCCAAATGCAATATCAAATGGATAGGTCCTAACAGGGGGCAGGGTGACCACACCCAAGCTAGACTGAGGCAGGGCAGCCTCGATGGAGAGCTCCTTGCTCTTTGCGCCGTTTAAGGACACGATTATGGGGGAGTTGTCTGCCATCTCGCGTTCTGAGCGGCGTCTGCATCGGACGACGACCTGGATGTTGGTCTCAGCGTCGTCCGTTGACTTGCCGAGGACTGAGCGGAATCTGGGGGGCGGCGGGGGTGCCTTTGCGCGGGACGACGGCAGGCGGCGGGTGGCCATCGAAGTAAAGTGGACACGGGAGGAGTTTGGGAGAATTGGCAAACGAACGTCGTGACTTTCTGATTACTTGATGTGCCTCCCACGCACGGACCACTCAGTCATCCGATCGCGCCGATCGCGCATGATGAGGTACCCGCTTGGCGTAAAGGCCTTTTAGGCCGCGGCCGTTGCCCGCACGACCGAGTGCAGGCAGAAAGCAACCCTTAGATTTGAGGTACTTTGGCAAATGGGCGTGATGTAATGGTGCCGAAAGCGGCCAGGCCCCAGACACGTGCAACGGAAGCGATCCATGCGCTGAGACGCGTCCACATCCCACTCGTTCCTCGATGCCCCGCCGAGGATTTGGTATCGCCAGAAAGCGCTGATGAACCTCTTTCCTCGAGTACCTCTGGGCCAGGACTCAGCCTCAGCCTCACTGCCACTGGCAGTGGCAGTGCCTAGTGTTGCCGCGGCTCGGCTCGCGTGACAGACCGGCTTCGATCATGGCTCGGCTGCCCCTGTGCTCCCACAAGTTTTTGAGGGATGTCTATGTTATGTGGCATGCTTACAAGAACCATGGCTTCATTTCTTGCCAGGTAACATGGGTGGTACCTATAATGTATGGCGCGCTATGACGCACAAGAGCGAACATTTTGCGCCGCGGCTTACGGCTCAAGCTGTGATCCGAGCCGTTCCGTATTGGCCTCCTTAAAAGAACCACAAGGCATATTATGTGACACTAAGTATCTTATATTGTGCATAGGACTTCTTTGTATATCTGGCCATACTGACCTGGGTGGAATGGATCTTTACACTCGCATGAACGCACAAATGTTGAGTTGTGACAGGGTGTGACGGCTTGAGCCGCGGCAACACTCTGAGGCTCTGGTCCATAGCCTGCCCGACATCAAAACTGTTACATGCCCAAATATCTCCCAAAAATGCCGAAAAAAATGAGATGTCTTCTGTGACAGAGAATAAGTATTTCGGAGGTGTACGAGGCCTGTATGTGCAGCTATACGATAAGGTATATCGCTAAAGGGCCATTTGATGGCCAGTTCAAACACTTTGCGTCCGGGGAGAGATTTTCCGTGTTCCACACGCCGTTTTTGCGAGGACTCAATTGATAAAAAATGTTCCCGACACTGTGGAAAGTAAAGGTACTACATCTCAGTGCGTAAGCACTAATTACACAAAAAAAAGCACTACAAATGATGTTAATAATCGGTAGTGCTTTTTAGGGTACTGCCTTTGAGTACTTTTTGGGTACTACCACTGGATACAATACATATGAGAACTTGTGAATAAAATACCTGAATTGACCCCTATCTGTCACTTAACGGGGGTAACCTTTTGACAGTTACAAGACAGACCTCCGCTTCGCTCCGGCATCAAGACAACGAATTAATTTTGAACTGCAGCGTACAAAACAGTAATGACGTCATATATGTAGTCGACCATTCGTGGTCGAGGAAAACTGGTCAGAGAAGAGTAGGCAATAGCTTCACAGATTTGGGAGGTTAGAGTTAGAGTCCAGAATCAAGTTGGTGGGAACGGAAACTGAGGGAGGCCCAAGGACAGACAGCAGTCCGGAATCACATGCCGTAGAACTGTTTTTTGAATTTTTTGGAGAATAAGAGGCGAAACTGACCCATAGTCTCCGCAGCACCGGAAAGAAATGAGTGTCCTGTGACACAATGAGAAAATAGAATTCAAATCAAATTGAACCGCACTACTACGGACCATGATGGTGCATGTTCGAAATCAAGAGCTAGTCCAGCGCGGGCAGACTAATTTCCTGGAACGATTATCTCAACAGTAGAAATTGACGGGAAAAAATTAGCACAGAGGACAGAAATGTTCCTGGGCGGAAACAGCGAGGCCATTTATTGATCAAAATTCGGAGCTGAATGAATTCTGGAAACACAACGTAAGAACCGCGTGGTCTGGAAGACATTAGAAGAGATCATGAAACAGACTACAGCATTGAAATCTTGTCCAGAACCCTGCTGATTCGCGATGATGATCGTCGTAAATGATTCATAAACCCGCAGGAATGATAGAACTCACCACAACTAATGCCGTGAATTAATCCTTGCTATCTGAACAAACCAGACTGGCAGATCCAGGTTGGTTCCCTGTTTTGCAGCAAGCAGTACGCGTCGTAACATTGCGCAAGTCGAGGGCTAATCCAGCACAAATGGGACATCCATAAGCCCCGTAGATACCCAGATCTTGAGCTATTCCGTGGGAGCACTTGAGCCAACATTTATCCCGGCTTGAGAGTTTGCAAACATGCATCTGAGAGGAATCCACACTTGACGGATTAATGCAGATAAATATTTGAACAATATGGCCGTCCGTTGGTGGTAGGGGAAGAGGGCAAGGAGGAGGCCATGGGAGAAACGGAGCAGCAGCTGTTTAAGTAGAAAGAATGTGATGCGGGACTACGTGGCTCCCCGGCATGATAGTAATCTAATTGCAACTGCGGTGAACTGCGCGCTGTACGACTGCGCGGAGGTCAGCTGTTATTGAAAGGCTGTGGTACTATCGATATATTGGGCATGCGAAGGCTCACCGGGAACTGTTGTGGGGACAGGAAGTTCAGATCAAAAGGAGATGGATGTGGTTGAGCAGGAGAGGAAGTCAAAAGGATTGCAACAAATGGAGAAAATCACAAACAGGTACAAAGAATCGCCGAGGATTTCGTTAAAGAACGGTTAATAACCCAAGTTCGGCTTAGGGGCTGGGTAATCTTTTCTGAGAAGACGACTAAAAGGGATAATTCTGCGCTTTTGGTATGGCTGAAATGTGCTGCGCTGTCCGGGCCATTCTGCGGCGAAGTTTGCGCAGTGCGTAGTTGTTATGATGGGGATACCTGCGCACGCGAATGGGACAGGAACACAGGTCTTTCAGAATGAGAGGAGAGGAAAAAAAGAATGGAGACAAACCTGTATGGGACAAATGCACCGCCGAGGAGGCATTTGCTTAAAGAACGGTTAATCTTTTTGGACCCGATCAAGAGTCTCGGCTGTGACCGAACGCGTCTCTTCTTTCACGACGCGTCACGGTCTCTTGCAGCATTTTCTTCATACAGCATCTCCATCAGCCATCGTCCCCCAGCTCTGCTCTTTCTCAGCCTCAACCACGAGCCACCATCCGTGTTTGGCTTGCCGGCAACGTCAATCTTGTCCATCTTTTTTTTTTTTCTGTCGTCCCGTCACTTGTTCTTGGTCTTCCACAGTTGTTTCTTCTTGGTCTCCCTGGAAATATTGGCCAGTATGGACAAATTTCTCCCATTATCATTTCTCCAGGTGTGTCTCGTATGTGCTGATTCGCGAATAGGCACTTAATGATGCCGCAGTACGTCCAAATTTCTAGGTAGCCACGCCTCCATTGAATCTTGTTGAGAAGAGAAGTATTATCACCGCAAACTGTGCGAACCAATTGATTCGTCAGATTACCATGCATCACAGCATGAATCCTCGGATTCCGAATCCGAGCCCGAGCCTTCTGTTAAACGTGTCTCCCGTCAAATTTCCCGAAAACCTACCACTTCTGAGCCCGCTATCGATGACTTGCCCAGCATTTGTCCAGAAAATTATTGCAAGGATTCCCTTCCATCTCAACCGAGTCAAGCACTCGTCCTCTTATTTTCTCAACAGCGCGATCTATCGGCCGAGGACGGTAAAAAATACTCCTGGGTACCTGAACCAAATCTGCAAGTCCATCAAGCTCAAAAATCTCCCTGCCGTAGCTCATGTACGCGGATGGCCGACCTCGGTCGATTTTGATTTCATCCCAGGCATTGAGGACAAAACAAGATTCGTGTGCGCTCAAGATGTGGTGATTGATCTCGGAGACTAGGATTGATCTAGACTCGAACCAGTCGTTAGTTGTCAATTTATGATAGTCGATAAATAGGGTGTGTCAATAACAAACGACTGTCTTTGGGAACTCGCGCCGTGGACTGGTTCGAGTCCAGGATTGATCTCCGCGTCCGAAAATCTCCGAACGTCGGATACTAGCCCGAACATAAAGCAGAAATGACTAATAACTAAAACTGAACTTGGAGAATCTCTTTGTCCTCTGTGAATGGAAACGGTCTGGCACACAGGCATTTAAACTAAGGCCCACCAGATATATCGAATACTTATTTTTGTCTTTCTCCTAAAATGGGCCGAAATCCATCTTCTCCTGGGTAGCCAAACCTAAAGGTTCAGCAATAATAATATCTGAACCAGGTTCCCCCCTCCAAAAGAATGCCGCCCTCGGCCGATCCAATAATCCCCTCCCTACAAAAATGAACTCACATGCTCCAGAATAAACCCCTGACCCTCGAGCGATGCCGTGCCACGCAGCTGCTCGTGCGCGAGATGATACTGTATTATTAATTTATTTCGTTCAATTCGTACAGCACGTGACTTTCAAAAATCCCATAAATCGAGAAAAAATTATTGCCGCAATAAAAAAAAGTCCGGTGTGACGCGTGACATACGAATTGAACGTGGTCTCAAATTGTCGTTGACGGCACATTCAGTGTTTGCGACAGCCGTTTATTACTGTTCATTGTCATGGCCATCGACAAGGACAAGAAAGGTGTACCACTTGCGTTCCTCTTTTTCCCTGCACCCACAGGGAACCAGCTGTCTTCATCCGTATATGACACAGATATTCTCGCCGAGCTTCTGAACATCTGGCGAATTCGCTCGAGAAGTTTCGGGGTGGTAAATCCTTCTATGTGCTGGTGGCCATGACAGACACAGATTTGAAGGAACGGGCAGCCCTCATTCGCGTGTTCCCTGGGGTCGTTCTGTCTGTAAATTTCATCTTCGCCAATCGTTGCGCAATCGCCGGAACAAGGTTGTCACGGGAAAGTCAGCCGAATCGGTGGAAGTCAAAGCACGGCTACGCTTGGTCGAGGAGAAGCTTGGAGAAGCTTGTATCCTCGACGACACTGGAGTCTTCCATCGCCACTATCGGGGACGTGATGCGGGTTTTGACATCATGGATGGAAATGTCGCATGGAGCACCGGCCGAGAGAGGACTCCTTCTATCTTTCCAGGTATTGGCTCTCATTCGACCTGTGGGCGGGGTTGGTCCGATTTCGGGCGTTATACAGCTGCAGGAATCCTGGGCTGCGAATTCGACGGTGTTCTCCCCGCAACCAATCATCTCGAGTCCTTCAATGGGCTACTCAAGCGCAAATATTTTCGTCGTTGGCAACGCGGGGGTCGGGATTTGCGGGTGGATGTTCTTACCCGCGGTATTTGAACAGCGGCGCATGCAGCATGCAGAACGGGATCACGTGGAGAATGGATCCTTTCTTTACCCGGGGGAGAATCGCTTTTACGGGCCAGAAGGAACACATCCCAGAAGAATTACCTCCGGTCGCATTTTTTGTCCCCGATGCTTCTCGGCATGGTGCTGCGGTTGAATTACTCGAAAACAACCAGATCTCGATACCTACTTTCGATGCGGGTACTTTGTCATTTTGTTGGTATTCATCTCTCGCGACGGAATTCCATGCAAATCAGATGATGTACGAGGTCGAGATAAGGACAAACGGCACTGCTTCGCGTGTCTCCCTTGTCTCCACTGTGGAGCTTCCAATCTACGTACATATACTGTTTTGTCCTTCTACAACACACCAGAGGATTTTCGCATTTTCAAATCCCCTTCCCATACTTTTTGCGCACAGTTCGGCGGCAGGTTCTACTATTGTGGCCCATTTCCTTACAGTTCTTGCATTGGTCTAACATAAGTGGGTGAGTCCAAAGTCCAAAACCTGGGGAATCGATAAACGCACATTGCCGACCTGGTTCCTTGAGTGTGTGATCAACATACCGCAACTTTTCTAAGGCAAGACAATAGGTGGACAGCATAATTGACGTGAGCGCTTCGCGGTGGCTCTGTGTCCGGACCATGGATAGATAATGCTGCAGATAAAGGGTTATTTGAGCGGCAGGTTTGTCTTTCTGTTTTTTGTTTTTTGTTTTTTGTTTTTGCTGACCTTGCAGACCTCCACAATATACAATGAAGGGTCAAAAAATTCGAAAGGCAATCTGCTGCACCAGTGTGTCGGAACGGGTCCGACACGAGGACAGCACCTCTTTTTTTCGTTGACCGTGCAAACCTCCACAATATATAATGACGGGTCAGAAAATTCCAAAGGGAATCTGCTGCTGCACGAGTGCGTCGGAACCGTTCCGACACAAGGAGAAGCACCTGTGTATTTTCACCGACCTTGCAGACCTCCACAATATACAATGAAGGGTCCAAAAATTCGGAAGGCAATCTGCTGCTGCACCAGTGTGTCGGAACGGTTCCGACACGAGGACAGCGCCTTTTTCGTTGACCGTGCAAACCTCCATAATATATAATGACGGGCTAGAAAATTCGACAGGGAATCTGCTGCTGCAGCAGTGTGTCGGAACGGTTCCGACAGAAGACAGCACCTCTTCCATTTTTTGTTCACCTTGCAGGACTCCACAATATACAATGAAGGGTGAAAAAATTCGAAAGGGAATCTGCTGCTGCACCAGAGAAGATGGATGAGTAGGGACGAGAAGTCAGAGCAAAGGTGACGGGGGAGGCAAAAATTAAGAGAATCAGGGTTTGCCAATGAAATTGACAATACCCGCGAAGGATCGGCTTCGCGTCTCTTGGTGCAGAACAGAGATCCATCAGCGGGGCAAGCATCGCCGACTAGACAGAAAGAGATTGTGCCGGTGGCTAGGCCACACAGCTCAATCTGATCCCCCAGAACCCAAACAGACGTCGCAACTTTGCAGGTTGCAACAACCTTGACCCCCCAGAACCCAAACAGAGGTCGCAACTTGGCAAGTTGCGACAACCTTGATCCCCCAGCTGTCCTGCCTGAAATCAGGATTTTTTGGGTGAAAATTTTATTTGGAAACCAAAACAAAAGATGAAGGAGACCATTGACTGCGGATTTTCAGTGCGAGTAGAATTATTCCCGCTCACTAGCTCCTGCCGACAGTCCTGAGCCTCCTGTGAGCATTCCAACACCATGACCCGGACCCAGGTCTAAGTTGGACAAGGTGAACTGGGAAGATGAAGTCGGGAGCTGTGTCCACGGGGGCTTCGAATGAGGCTCGGGCACATGGCAGCAAGAACACTCTGCAGATTTCTAGTGTTGCAGTTAAGGGTTGGGCCTTAATTAAGGGTAACCCTTAACAAGCCCTTAATATTAAGGCTTAGGATGGGCAAGAAAGCCACTTAAGCCTTTGTTAAGCCTTAGGAAGCTGGGGTACCAGGAGGTTATCTTTGGTCAATGGTCGGGAGAGTCCCTCTCCATGATCCTACACTTTAGTTCTCCCAAAAATGTCCGCTCAATGTCGAGATATGATGAGAAAACTGAAAGACGCGATTTGGTAACTGCTACTACCCCTCAGTTTTAACCGGAAAATCAAATGAAGGGTAGAAATAGCTGGCATAATATTATACCTCTGAAAATCTGGTTGGCTCCTCTCTAACATCCAGGTCAGATAATATTGTGGAAATATTATTATCGCCGAGGAGCCCAGGACTTGGCCGAAAATCCGGCGGATTTCAGGGGACCCTAAACTCTAGGGATTAATCATACATAGGGGGCCTAGAGTAGATTCCTTATTCCTATCCGAAAATTGCACTGGTGGGACATCTTTGAAAGGGAGTTCCTTTCCCAATTCCTGCCCAGTACTCGCCTCATTGAACCTAACCTGTTTATCCTCTTTAGGCTTGCGCCAAGTAGCCACATCAGTTTTATCAACATCAGGCTTTTTCTGCTTTGCCTGGTTCTCCGGGGATTTAGCAGACACGGACTTTTGTTTAGAGCCCTTGGTCCCCTTCCTTGAGCCATCTAGAAACCCTCATTGTCCTGGGAGTTGCCCGTTCGGGTGGCACCTGCCCGAGTGTGTACCATAAACTGCTGCATTTGCTGTGAAAGCAGAGTTATTGCCTGCGCAAGTTCATTTGGTTGCGATGGAGGGGCCATAGAGGTTGGTTGAACAACCCCTGTAGGCTGTTGTTGTTGGACAAGTTGAGTCGCCCTTTCTCCCTGATTTTGGTTCAACTGAGCAGTCAATTGAGCTATTTGACGCCGCAAGTTTGCCTCAGTAACCGCTCTACTCAAGATCTCATCATCCCTTGGGTCGTAATTAGTGCCATTTGAGAATAAAGCTTCCTCCATATCAGTAGAAAGGTTATAAACTCCAGCAACTGTTCCAACTAAATTCTGAGCTGACTTCTTGAGGTAGCCTTCCACAAATTCCTTTTTAGAGCGACCATCTCTGGGCACAAATAGAGGAGTCCCATCTGGAAGGTGATCTCTCCCTTGGATAACTTTTAAAAGTCCTTCCTCAAGGTGCTTTCGACGATGTTCACAGTTTCCAACCATATGTCCTTGTAAGCGGCAATAGTGGCAGATAATTTCTGCTATAGTCATAGGTATATTGACAATTTGAGAAGTAGGGACCTCTCCATGTCTAGGACTATTACTATTGACCGATTTCATGAACTGTTCCATTTTCCGTTGATTTAGTTCAAATTTATCCAACATTTGAACCTGCCATTGTTCCATTCTTTCTATGGCTGCCTCTGCCCTCTTTTCCAAAACTGAGGTCGCTGCAGTCACTTCAGATTTAATAACCTTTCAATTCATTCCTTCAGTCCCATGAGCACTATTCCCAAAATCATATTCCTCTCTGTCAGAACTACCTCTAGCCAAGTCCTTTGCAACAGCAACTACCTCCTCAAACAAGTAGTGCTCTGTCTCTCGGTCTTTTAGCTGTTTGGCACAAGCTGCAACGGCGTCTGCATCATTAGGGTCGACAGGAATCGTATTCCTGACTACTTCATCCATATCCAGACGAGACCAGATGCGATTGACAAACTCCACATCCAATTTTTCCATAAACCGAGCAATAGCTGACTTATTGGTCAACTTTGCAGGTATTAACCGTTTGACCTGACCTTGCATAGGTTGAATCAAGTCCATAAGCTCATCCTGGTCTTCCATTGAAATACTTCTATTCGCAAATTTAGCCAATAGTTTGTTTAGGATCGAAATAGAACCCCTTTCCGAATCACGAATAGATAGATAGTGGTTTATAATGTCCTTAACAAAATCCTCGTAGCTTCCATTCTGATAAGAAGGTAAGCTTATCCATTCCTGTTTTGAAGTATAATCAGCATAGCTGACTAACTTTCCCTTCTTTTCATCCTGTGGCGTCTTTGCCTTATCCATGAGAGAATCCATATGGTCCAGGAACTGCTGGAGTTCATCTGGCCGATTTGAGTCGAAATGCAAAGCATTCCGATCCCATGCCTCGGATATTTTAACCGTAGTATTGCCATGATTTGAACAGGGAATGAAGCAACAATAGGAGAAGAGAGAGAGTCAAGAAATGGGTTTGAAATCTGAAGAGTGGGAGGAGTCGGTGTAACAGGGTTTTGTTCTGCCAATGGATCCGAAGAAATATCCTCTTCACCAAAATTTTGTTGTAGTACAACACTAGATCCCAATCCACTCTGGTCAGTCAGGTGTTGGGTTTGTGAAGCCCTATGCTGCTGTTCCAAATTAGCTTGTATCCGATGTTGTGTTTTTTCCGCTGCACTAAGTCGTGCAGTTTCCGCTGGACTTAGAGTTACCTGATGGTTCCTCTGACCAGTTGAGTTTTTACTAGCTCTGGTTGGTACTGTGGTCCAATAGGATCCAGTCGCTTCCTCCCAAGCAGTAGGTGTCCTGGAGCTAGGGCTCGACAGGTTTGCAACAATACAACGTGTTCAACACAAAGGTTGTTAAGGCAGGTTTTCCAATTTGTTTTTGAGACTGTTACCCCTCGCGGTGGGCTCCAGATGAAACGATGCACCAAAGTGCAGCAGTGAAATCAAATACAAAGAGTTAGACGAAGTCTACACTCCAATATATCCCAATCCAACCACTAACAACTTCAATGCCGTGTGTGTGTTCGGGGAGGTAGGACAGGCATATCGTCCTTCAATCTCAAAGAAACCTTAAATCCTTGCCAATTCACACAATGTAGTGTAATGATAATTGCCAATTTATTTATTATCCTAGTTACTACCACAAACTACCCACTGTTGGACTTAGGCAATTTGGCACAAGGCCACGCAGAGTGTAACCAAGTTAATCACACAAGGACTGAGTCCTTTAAACTGGTATAGCTCAATAAAGACTTCAGACGATAGCCAATGTCTGAGAGGTCCGAAATATGCCAACAGGGGAGTGGGGTTCACTGTCGTATCTAATTTACATGCGGGTTTAAATACGATACTTTGCACAGCCTTGTGATAAATGGAAATATAAAGATCCACCCAAAACTCCGGGTGTTCTCTGCATGTGACCGTAAACTCTGAGCGCATTAGTAAGTCTATTCGGTCCCACAAAAAGTCCGAGTGTATCCAAGCCAAATCGAGTTATTCCCCAAGGAATAACACAGCCTTTTGAATTATCTCATATATCTCCATGACAATTGTGACTCATTAGGACTCAGAAGACAGCACCCAATCCCACAAAAGCCGAGAGAATTTCCACAGTTATCAAATAAGGTAAGTTAGTACCTGCATTGGATGTATCCTCTTCCAAATATTCCTGAGAACGAACCAAGGGTTATCCATTTGTTCTTTAAGCTGTATATGTGTTCCTTCCAATGTCCCATGTGTTTAATATATGGCCTAGCGTCCATATTGCACTCAAACTTGTTGCACCATCGGTACAACTTGCAGGAGTGTTTCTATAGCCAGTGTGATGAATATAATGTTTGAAACTGGTATTTCAACGCGTCCAGCAGCCTAGTACTCAGTCCTGGGATAGACTAGCACTCTATCATGACCTTATTGACAGGTTTATCAGTTTATCCAACTGAAAGGTCGCAAAATTGGGTTATTTTAGGCATGTTCAATTTCATGCCTCATCACCGTGTGCGGTCGTTTGTGAGTAGCAGGAACCAGCCCACCCGCATGAGCTGAATTTCATGTGGGCCAGCAGCATTCATGTGCTCGCAGCCGCAGAAGTTGACGAGAACTTCATGGATGCCGTTGGTATGCAGCATCACAAAGCCCGCCTCTGATGGTTCAGGGGCCGTGCAACAACTCAAAGGACTGTGACCGAGCTGCACGTGCAGACCTAGGCTTGCCAGCGGTACCTTCTTAAAGTATTCACCGTCCCACAACTCCTCACCATTAACGAAAGGCCGAGGCAAAAAAAAAACCAAACTCACATAAACGCGATGGAGCGGATTCTCGCGGTGCCTTTGCACTATACAGCGCTGACAGTAAAGCAAGCCTCCATGGCAATCCCGACAGCAATACTCGGGTGGTGTGCATGCGCAGCCGGGACAATGCTCCACATCTGTGTCTCCAGGTCCATCCCACCAGATGAACTCTGACCCATAGGCATCGCGCTTCTGATGCCAGTTGTACAACGACTTGTCCTAAAGGAGGCGCGCCAATTTTTTTTAAAAAGAAAAAAAAAAAGACAAGGCAGATCGCCACGTACGGTTGGCTGGATGAATTTTGCCTTGCGGGGGATAGTAGGGTCTGGTTCGTGTCCATTCTCGTACTCATTGACAGCAGCGGCCACGTCATAGCGCTTATAATCAAAAGCGGGACCGCCATCTGTGTGGGGGTGGTTTAAGGAGGTTCAGGCTTGGAGCTCGTCGTCGAGACGTTGCTTGGTTATTTCTTAATGGGGGAGGGAGGCACCACAAGCACCTCTGTCTGATAGGTCCGATGGCGATCATCAGAGATGTGATCCACGTATGTTGTGATATCCTCCTCTTCAGGATGCTTAGGCGGCATGAAGTCGGCAAGATTAAATCCATGATTATGGGTGGTTGTTCCAGTCGTTTTCCTGCCCAAATTCCAGCGCCACATGGGCCCCGCACACGAAGAGCTCAAAAAAAAGAGGAGGGAAGCGATATATAATTTCAGAGACAAGAACAGAATCAGCTTGGGATCCAAGCTGCGCCAAGCAGTGACGTGATGTCACGGCTCACAACAGCACGTGAACACTAACCAACTCTTTCCCTCCAATGACTTTCCCTTTCCCTCTGGCAACTTCCTTCATCCACGGTATGTATTAAATCATTATTTTGTGTTCTTCCAGACTGAACTCTCCCCATGATGTCTTTCCTTCCAGCGACTTTCCCTTTCCCTCTGGCGACTTCCTTCATCCACGGTATGTATTAAATCATTATTTCTCTCGCAGTACTGACCGTGTTCTTCCAGACTGAACTCTCCCCACGACGACCTCATTCTCTTGGATTCCCTTTTTGCTCGGGTGAGCTATGCCTTCTTCCCCAATGCTGTTTCTCAGTCCCTGACCATATTCTTCCAGGCTGAACTCTCCCCAACGCTCTTGGAGCCTCTTTGTCAGATCTAAAACCCAAATTCACAGCTCTTCTCTTCACGACACTTCCCAGCGCTCTATCGCTCTTCTCTTCACAACGCTTCCCGGTGCTCTATCGGTCTTTGTCAATGTCACTTGTGTTGCTGGGTAAGCTCTTTTTTTGGACACTTGTCCTATATACTCCACTCACTCACATAATGCCCTGGTTCATTTGAAGCTTGTTGTGGAGGGCAGGAATATCAGGTGGCTGGCCTCATCTTTCTGTGCCCCCAGTTTATGTCGTGTGTTGCTTGATTGTGTTGAATTCTAGCTGAACTTCTAAGCTATCATTCTAGGATTGACGCTTCGTTTGTCTTCCTCCGCGCTGCTCCCTGCCCTGATCATGGAAGCGAAGAGGACATTCCCGACCTGGTGCCGTTAGACTATGACTCTTACAGCTTGCCCCGCTACCACGCAGATGCACACAGCCCGATCTGCCAACACAACAGTGGCCAAGTCTATGGAACTGACGGTGAGATGGTTGAGTGCGAATGGGCTAGCAGGCGACTCGTCGCTGACGTCAAACCCATGGCACCTGGTGCCAAGAGGACCCACTGATGGATTTGGGAAAACAGAGACCCTCGCTGATCGATTTGGACCATCCTCTGCTCATGAGTGATGATATCCATTGTTTCACTTCGGCTAAAAATACGTCAGGCTAAGCTGTGAATGAACGAACATCTTTGGGTTTCGGATGTGTAGCCGCATAATCTCATGATGCCCCGTCTTTTAGACTGTATATTTTGCGTTGTACACTCGAGCAAGTTTGCCTTCGGGGGATCGGGGTGGGGACTCGGGAGCAAATACGCGTTCATTTTATCTTGTAGTATCTTGTAGTCTGAGCAAATCCAAGTCAATGCAATTGGGTTCAGTTCTATCTCTAGAGATCAAGCCAATGGACTTGAAGCCCGAGCTGAATTTGAGGATCAACTTCCAATTGAAAACTTGTCTGAAAGGAGCGCACGTATACATATACGTATAGTGAACTTCTGACGTGTATAGTGAACTTGTTACGGGCTCTAGCCACCAAATGTGCCTTGCAGCCACACCAACATGCAAGATAAAAATTCTGAGTCACGCATTGGGTTTCCATGGCCTTGAAAAGGGTCCCCAATTTTTTTGGAATTTTTGGTCTCAGTGTGAGTATTTGTAACGAAGATTGGGCGATCAGAGCTAAATCCATGTATTGATTCCAGTGTAACTTGATCCCGTCCTCACTCATTGCGCATTTCGTCATATTCTGGGCCATGAATCCCAGGTAGGTCTTTTGTATATCATCTCTGTGCCTACGCTCAACTCAGAGTCACTCTGGCCAGTTCTGGTACCGATGGAAATAGTGACCAGCAATCGCGTTCTCTTTGCACTGTTGCTCAAGTGAAGGCGATACGGTCCTATTGTGCCAGGTAATGCGGAGTCGTGCTGCCCGTCTTCTAGGTTCATAAGACCGGCAGGAATGCAGAGGTTCTGAAGGCGAAGGCGCGAGAGCGTATGGCTCGGTGTGTGACGGAAATCTCTTCACCACCAACCTCACTCACATTGGCCTAGGCAGAGACAAAAAGTATCCAAGGATAGCAACGCCTGAACCAAATACCAGGTGCGTGCCCGCGCTTCAAGCCAGCGCTATCGAGACCTGTTCATGTCGCTGCACCATTGTATCTTCCCAAATTCACGCTCTTTTAGAAATCGCGCCATCCTGGCCCAAAACAGTCGTTCACGGCGTGCGGATAAGTACATAGACACCCATGGCTTTGATGCCTGGGCCGCTGCCTATGTGAAGAGGAGACCTCCAACTCAAGATCCTTCTCCCACCGAAGGACCATCCTGCCTGCACACCGACCCTGCTGCTGATGACCCTGATGCGGAGCTCCACGAGTTTCTCGACAACTGCGACCCGACCACACATCCGGATTACATTCCAAAGCCTGGCGAGCAACAATATTTCCAGCGAGGCCAATGGCGCTGGTACTAGTCTCATTGTATGTACCAAGAAAATAACTGCTCGCATTTATACAAATTACATTTGACCGCAATGATACATCTGCCTCAAAACCCTTCGCTGATATTCACAGAGTGCCAGCTACGTGAAACAAGTCAGATTGCACATGCCAAAGCGAGAGAAAGCTACCTGCAGGTGCACATGCGTTGGCAGTGGCAGCAGCGGCCTTCTTCTTATGCCAGTGCTGCTCTTTCAGAAGAGGCTTCATCGTACCGTGCAGCTGTTCCTCCAACTGGCGGCATCAGCGCTCCTGAGAACTTTCCTGCAAGCGAGCGAGCAATCGCTCTTCTTCGGATGGACGGGCGTGGAGGCGTGCTTCAGCCCACTGGGTGGCTGCAGACCAGTGGGGTCGGTAACTGCTGGAACTGGATGCGTGAGCCGAGGAGGATGCAGGCCTGAAGTTGAGGGCGGCGCCTGTCTCAGGTTCGGGTGTCGTATATGAAATCCTGCCGTCATTCTGGACGGTGCCGACAGAGGGGCAGGATTGCGTTGGTATGAATGTCCAGATTTGTCCTTGCTCTCCAACAGGAGCGGCGTCAAAAGGCGATGTTGGATGATTGCTCCGATGAGCTTCACGCTCACGGCGGTTTTGGTGGAAATCTTGCCACCATGATCCTGAATGGAGGACTTTGGGGTACGTTTTGGGCATGGGCAGAGAAACGAGGTGTTTTTTGTGGTAAGAGGTGCATTGTATCACTTAAGTGTCCAGGCAAGATATATATCCAAGAAAATTGGCATTCATTCTGCTTCTACGCTAATTACAAATTAGAAGCGGCGGATGGGATTTTAGGTTTGAGGAGCCGCCTGAGTGGAGAAGCGTCCAATATTTCTGAGGAAGATGGGTGAGGGGGAGACCGATGCAGAGAAAGAAATGATATGCACTTGTTCAAGCTGACTCAGGAGCGAGACACTTACGCTCGTGATGAAACCAAGCTTTGATTTTCTGAGAAATAGCTGTGAGCAAATTAGGAGAAAGAGAAAGAGAAACGACTGACTCCTTCGGTCGTCATCATGACCAACGTGCGCCTGTCCACTTCCTCGTCGCTCAACATCGCGGACCCAGCGTCAATAACCATGTGGGATGAGGATCGCGGGTGATGGCCAGGCGCCAGGGAAATTCACGCCAATATTCTTCGAAGATGGGCCCCCAAAAGAGACGCAATTCTTTGCAGCGAATCGCCTCCAAAAAGCCACCGAGTTTTGACAAGAGGAAGGTTCGGCTCTGCCCTTCGAAACGGAACGTCTGGAGCCTGCAAAATACAGGGGGCGGTGGGGCCGGTGGAAAGGGGCTGGAGCACGCAGCATGAGGGTGGACGCAGTAGGAAGAGCAAGTGCGATAGCGAGTGTGTCCAGCGGTATTGTCAGCCATGTTATCCGTGATCTTGTCAAGAAAAAAAAGCCATTCCTTTATCCATTCCACATGATGTGCCCACGAGGACAGCACCAGCTCGTGGTCGAGTCAAAAGATGACTTCTGGGCTGACAGTTGAGGGCGGGAGGTGGCGCAGATGCAGGCGGATGCACCTAAAGGATAATTTATTCTGTGTCAACGGAGGTCAGCGGCATCAAATAAATTATAAAGCTGAGTATAAAAGCTGAGTGCAGCTGTGACTAACCACTGGTTTTAAAGGACGGCATGTCCGTGCATTCTCCTCACACGATGACCCAATTTCCCAACACCTTGCCGCACTTGCACACCTTGCTTCACTCGCGCGCCTTGCCTCCTCACTTGGAGAGCGCCATGCTCGTCGCCAGCACCGACTGCTTGACCTGTCCTATGCTGTACTATCCTGACGCCAGAATCAACCAGGTGCAACACAGCCAGGATGCCAAAAAATATTTCTACATAGTGAAAGAAGGCTGCGTGAGGGGCACCTTCACAAATGAGTAGGTTGCGCTCACCTGTTTGTTGAGTCTTGGGCTGATGGTCATTGGCAGCGAGGTTGCACGACTCCACACCACCTGCTTCAGCAGCACCAGCATGCGTGCTGTTGGCCGCTGGGAAGACACTGTCAACAAGTGGAACCAGCATTGTATTGCACACCATGGAGATGTCTGCCCCGACGCGCTCATCGCCCCATCGCCACCCGCCGCCCCTTCGCGTGCTCCCTCACTGGCCTCGTCGCTTTCCAGCTTCAGCTCGCTCTCTAGCGTCACCACCACCACAACCGAGCCAGATGGTTTCGCTTGGCAGCTCCCGCATGGCCAGCTGTCAACCCAGACACAGCCCAGCTGCGTCAGACTCTCCAATCATCCGACACAGCAAATGTTCTGGGGAGTTCCTGGCGTCATGCGTACCTTCAATCCCCGGTAAGTGGCATTTTTTGAAAGAATTGAGACGCATACTCACTGGATTTTGCTGCTCAAGAGCAGGGAATAATGCGTCCCAACATCTGGGGCCATGCCGACCAGCACGTTATGGCGGACTTCATCCTGTCGGGGGAGCAGTACATTTAAAGTTTGAATTAGGACAGTAGCGTAAAAATTACCAGTACCGCGTAAAAATGTCCCGTCTATAACTTCTTATTCTGAAATGTAACCAGTCGTGTTTGATTTTTTTTGACTTGCGAAGAACGGAAGATCAAAAGATATTGAATGTGTTGTGCATTGCACATGGGATTTCGCTGTGAAAGAGAGTTCGCTGCGTGGCGTTGCTGGATTGTGGCATGAGGAGCAGGTTGCAGCCACAACCTGTCGCAATATGTTTGGGGACCTGTCGTACGAAGGTGTGGATGTTATATTGCATTGACTTCAGGACGTGCGAAGGCGTGGAATGTAATCGAATTATATTGCATTAACTTTGAGGAAGAACGGAGGGAGCATGATGGTGCAGATGGAGGCAGAACATGGCACATTGAATTGAAATGGACGGTGACCTTGTAATGCATCAATTAATTCATCTGTCAAACGGTTTCAGTTGCGTTCAAACGAACGAACTCACCGCTCTCGCTTGAGCTGAATTTGCAAACCCACCGCTCTCAAATCACATTCTCGCCCTCTCATCCCTCATCCCATCCCTCCTATCCCCAACTCATTGATGCCTAAGCAACCAAGCAAAAAGAACGACAAAAGCCACGCAGACGCAGTCATGCCCAGACAAAAGCCAGGGAACAAGGGAGATTTTCATGGGCACCACGATTTCCTCATTGCGAAGCTGGCTGGGTACATGGAGGCGTTGAGGAATGGCAAGACCCGGTTGTTTTGGCCCGGCTTCTTCAAAAGATACTGGGAGAAATTCAATTGGCAACTTTCTCTTCAGGAGGAACCGGTCGAGGGTACGATATGGCCTGATGACAACTCATTGTCGGCGGACGACCTATACAAGAAAAGCAAGGCGCAACTCTTCTTGAAGGCGGTACAATTTCATAGTGGCAATGTTCCACATTGTGTTGCTAAAAATCATATTTATTAGAAAATTAAAACATGGTACAATCACCACTGTAGCACTATGGGCATCACAAACAACCTGTATACGCCCTGGCTCGCGTGCCTACACCGCCCTGACGAACCGAGCCTGAAACAGACCACCGACTATCAGTTTTACATGCGTCACGAGGATTATAAGAAGGCCGTTGATGACGAGTTCAAGATCCGCCACTGGGACGAACCCTGGCACAAGCATCTCGTGCTGTGTTGCAAGATAGCACGGGAGATGTTCGATCAAGAACCAGAGGCTGTGAAGGAGTGCATTCGAGAGGAGGCATGGGAGGAGCACAAGGAGAAGAAGCAGCAGTGGATAGACGCAGAGGAGGGCTTGCTGAGCGCCAATGAAGAGGACAAAAAAGAGTGAGTTGTTTATTCATCATGGGTGAGGTTTCCCTGCTGATGACAGTGTTTTCAGAGTGCACCTCCGTTTCTCTGCAGTCGTGTCACCATTGTTGAAGGCATTGCAGGCCTATACTGGTTATCACATATCGCTGATCGGCGGACGACTGGTTGGCGACAAAGTTGATCTTGTAAGTGTGCACGTGGGAATGACCAAGACGAAGGATGGGATGGAGAACAGGAAGGACTTCACTCATTTTGGCGCAATTCGTGCATTATTTGGCTGCAGCTGGTAAGCACTTTCACACCCACTATGTTTCGATCAAGAGGCTTACCTGTAACATTTTTCAGATGCGGAGCCATCCACGGACATGCTGATGCCCGCTCCAGATTCAAACCCTGAACGCCTGGATGAAAATCCAGCTGCGGTGACTGGCATACCTCTGGATCCCATTCCCACTGCGGCGACTAGCGCACCTCCGGCTCCCATTCCCACCTCCAATCCATTCGTCAACAGAGACAAGATGCCAATGCAGCTTCTACCCCCAAACACCTCACTACCGCTCCCATCCTCAGTCCTGGCTGCTCCCCGCACTTCTACGCTGCCGCTGCCCATGCGCCAGGCTACTCCTCCAGCCCCTGGGTCGATTGAGGAGCGTATGGCAACATTGGCAGTGTTGGAGTCCCCGCTGCAGCGCGAGTTGGAAGCAATGACCCCCGACCAGGGCGAGGCGCGTGTCAGGGAACTGGGATCCTTGAACACGATGACGTTGCAATGGGAGAACAATATGGCCCACAACTGAGCAGGGGCAAGGGGTGTGGTGGACTCTGTGGCGGTGGAGTTGATGGCTAAACAAGCAGAACCAAAGAAATTGGGCAAGAAAAAACGAGCTGCACCAACGAAGACAAAAAAGAAGGCCAAGCGTGCGAGGAGGAAACCGCCAGCGAAAGTGACACGGACACGAGTGGAAACAAAGGGGGCGAAGGTCGTGCAGAACCTCCCAGGACCTGGGCCAGAAATTGAGGCGCTGCGGCTGGGGCAGGTGCGCCAAGCAGTGATGGCGAGGGTGAGGCAGGTGTGGCTGTGGCATGGCTGTGCAGGACAATGCAGTCACACCAGCTACATCGGTGCCTGTCAATGTGGTTGTGCCAGCTGCATCGGCACCCGTCATTGGGGGAAAGGAGGAAAGGTCAGCGGTAGGTGCGAAGGCTAAAGCGGTGATGGTATCCCGAAATGGGTGACTGACCCTCAAAACGCTCTGAAAATGACGGGTTCAGATGGTGGTGGGGAGGAATGGGAGTCATTGACGAACATGTGGCTCAGGATTGAGGTGTCCACAAATTTCACTACAGTAAGCGTGGATTTAAATCGTGGATGGAAGGTGTATATTGATTGGATTTTTGAAGGGCAAAAGCCTCTCCTCAAAGGGTCATCCACAAGCTGTTGTCTGGTAGATTCAGCGCGTGCGTAAGGAGACACCTCCAATCTCCGACGTTGTGGAATTCGCACAGCAATGGCGCGACTAGTGGTGCCTTCTGAATCCCGAATGGTGTGTTGCTGACAAAGGTGAAATGTGCAGGGATGGCAGGCGCGAATGGGATGTGTTAAAGGTGCCAGGTGTAAACAGACTGTTGAGTGTGTTGATGTGCTTGAGGTGGTGGAAGTGAGCGCTCGCTGTTGGCACTGACGATGAAGGATGGAAGGAAGCTGTTGCCAACGTCACGTGGGTATTACAGCAGTTGCTCGCTGATGGTGGAGGTGCACTCCCAGCAGCGATGGACATTGGCGAGAGCAACGCGAGTGGGTTGGCCAGCACCAGCAGTGACGTGAATATGGGGTGAGAATAGCCCCTAAACGAGGCAGGGAACAGCGGCCAAAGTGCCCTTTTTGTTCCCATTTTGGTATAAACCCCTATCTTGTTCCTCTTTTGGTATATAGCCCCTATATCGTGCCGAATCAATGCCGTTTTCTTGATTTGTTGATGGTTTTAGCAGATCTTGCACAAACAAGGGAGCACTGCCACCCCGCCCTCGTTGTCGGAGCTTCAAATGCACACCACTGATGGTCAATGATGGCTCTGAGGTGCTGCTGAAGACCCCGAGGTGGCTGTGCACAATACACCCAACATAATGCATTACACTCTTGGGCATCAGTCCTCAAGATAACGGGTTATTGTAACTGTATGGGCTGCACAGCCTTACTGCTGTGCATTGCTGCGCATTGTGACAGGCACAGCCTCGAGGCTGTGCATGACATTGTGTATATAAGTAGCCTAGTCTAGAGCCTGAGTCCCCAGTTTCTTACTGTTGACTCAGGTTAGTTGTCTTGTATCTCTCTTCAATTCGAGTTTCTCGCTGTTGACTCAGACCACTGTGCTTGCCTGATTCTAACAAAATCACCTCAGCTCTCGTGGACTCCAGTTGCTAAATGATACCTGCAAAGTTGGGAGTGGAGCAGTCCATAATATCACCCAATTGGTGTTTATGCTGCAGGCAATGCTACAGGTATTGTTCGTTTCTTTTGGCTCAAATTTTTTGGTGCCAACCACCAGTTATAGGGTCACTGTCTGTATTTTTACCGAGGAGGTTGCTTATGCTGTTGGCCTTGTAGCTTGATTTGTTTCGGTGTGCATTGACAAACTAGAAAACTCTAGTGATGTGCAATGTCAAGATCTGAACATTACACTTGAACAAGTAAAGGGCATCCAAACCCACTGGCGATTGCAGCAACCCTTGCCGTTGTATTGGCCTATTCGCCACTGTATCTACTCCTTGATAGGCTATTCTCCAATCACAGTTACAACTCCAGACTTTTCACCCTTCAGGTCAGTGATTGGTTTCAAAGGTTGATTAAATATCTCACCTTGAGCTTAGCTATGGATGGCAAGAGGAAATGCCTACTGCGTCAACCTGGACCATCCATTAGGACAGCTAGAGCACATTCTATGGCTGTTGATCCTCTGTGTCCTAGCATACAAACTGCATCTAGAGGACGTACAATGCCGCTTCTTTGAGCATCCTGATGCCCAAACTATACTCAACCTGGGACTATCCCATCATCGTATGAGAATGCTCTTGGTTAGCTTCTGTCCACCTATCCTCTGATACTGATTTTAACTGACATGCACTGTAAGCATTTGCAAGTGATGCGATGACAGATGAGGAAGTGCTGGGAATGGACGACAATGAGGATGACGATAACTATCCCACAGTTGCTGCTCCACCTCGAATGTCTTCTGAGCAGGGTGAGCTTTCCGATGAAAAGGCAGAGGACTGAGACTGGAGGGAGCAGTTCATCTCTAGCACTGCCAGTATCAACAGCACCCACTGTGACTGGCTCCAAGATGCCCAAAGCCAAGACCATTGTTGAGCCATCTACCTGCACTCTACAACCTCCATCTGCGCTCTGCATTCCTGAATCAACTATTCTGCCAACCAAGTGAAAATCACAGTCAAAGCCAAAGCCCAAGGCAAAAGTCGAGGCAAGATCCTCTGTTCAACAATCAATGGTTGTGGGATGGATGGTGGTTTCCAGCACTTGGGAGCTTCCAGTCGAGCCTGAAACAGTTGCACTTGCTGATGCTCCCCGCATTGATCAGACTGAACTGCATGATCTGGCAGACAAAGAAGATATCCTTGAGATTCTGTATTGGGTTTTACCCACCCAGTCCTGACAAGCTAGGGGCTGAGCTTTACACCAAGGAAAGGCTGTTTTGTTACTGGCTGTTCAAGCAGACTGTGTGTCATCATTTCCTCTGTTCTGATTTTCCCTTTCTAATTCATAGCAGCACAAGGAGATTGAGCAGTTGCAAAAAATCCTCAAATCACAGCCAAAAACTACAGGAGGGGTAGCATACCCAAACAAGGCAGAAATACATCAACATGTCCATCCAATATCTCAGAGGTACCACTCGTCATCAAAAATCAGAGATGAGCATAGAAATCCCCTCCTCTCTGACTTTGTCCCCAACTCCGAGTTGTCTTCCATTTATCCAATATCTCAATACAAATGGCAGGAGTTGACAGGTAGACAAAAACAAGAGCTTTTGCACAACAGATGTGCTCTTGTGGTCAGCAACCAACCTTACAAGCACGACAACCAGGAAATTGCCTTTGATGTGAATGGTTTCATAGACTTCACATATCTTGATTGTCCTGCATTTGTCCAAGGTACACCATCCTTCTTCCTTCTTCTTGCTGACACAGCTCATAACACCAACAGATCTTGGTGCCAGGATCGGTGGCAAATCTATAGTGCCAAAGGCTGGGCAACAAAGTGACTTGCTGTATTGCAGCAGAGAGAGGATTACTCAGGAGAAAGCTGCTCAGTAATCTGGAGTACCACCAGCTCAAGGGCAGGCTTCTAATCTGCTTTCCAACCACATACCAGAGAAATAACTGTAACTCCATTCGGGTGGAGGTAAGTGTTTTCTCAAAAATAATTCTACATCTCAGAGGACAGCTCAAACATTGCATGTAGCCAGATTGCATCACATGAGTTTGCCTCCAACTGGCTTCGGGGCCTTGGACAGGTCCCCAAGTTCACGTTTCCCTGGGATGAGTTCAAATAGTCCATATTTGCAAACAAGGGCACACTGACATGGGTACACTTTGATGTGCTCTTCACAGTCTGTGTGCACTTTATCTGCAATGATGACTTCGCATTCTGTGGTACATGTGATCGTGCTGTACCCTCGTCCTGAAAGCCTACACCTGTTCACTCTCAAATGCCTTTGAGTGCGATGCATCTTCCCTCAGTCCACAGTTGTCACACAAAAATTGGGCAATCCTTTCATGCATCTTCTGTAAAGGCTGGCACTCTGCCCATAGCCAAGGAGAGGTACATCAACCTTCCTCTGATGGATTTTTCTGGGATGATGTGCGAATCTTTTCAGCAGGGGACATATCCAAATGCAAAGCCTTAATGGGGGCTCAATCATATGTGGTAGCCCCTGCAAGGTGAGTTCCTCTCAGTTCTGTCTTTCTGTTAACACTGTCCTGCAAGCCTTTTTGATGCATAATTCATCCATCAACTTCATCCCGCTGTATGTACTATCATCCCATACACTGTGTCAGAGCCATATGTGATGCTACATGTGCATGGATCTCCAATCATGTAAACCCTCAGGAGAGACTGCTCCTGGATACATACCTTGCATCCTCTGGACTTGTTTTTGTCACTGTGGAGCACAGCATATTTCCTCTTTGTTATATCCTGAGCCACGAAGGGGATGAAGACTGGAACCGGACCAGGCTGGAAACCGGAAGGTGACTGGACATCATGGAGTCAGCCATTCTCGCAACACCACAGCTCAGAAGGGTGAGCAACTGACTAGCCTCAGGCCACGTGATACTGGAAGAGCTGAAAGCCTAGGAAGCCGGACGAGAATGTAGAACAAGTTCGGAAAAGGCATAACAGCAAGAGATAGCCTGAATCAAATACATCAAGGTGATGACAGGTGATGATTGGGAAGAGGCCAGGTGATAGCCAGGCTGGACCAGGTCAGAGCTGGTATAATGTGGGAATATATGCGAGGGAAACCGATAGAGGATCGGACGAAGGCTGGAAGTGTATCAGATGGAAAGCAACGACATAGATGAACAGGGAGTCATCACAAAGACCGCTGTCATATCCCAAAATTGTTGGGAGTAGAGATATATTCATCTACCACAATTCCTATTGTCAATAATATCACAAAACCATCACACACATTGAAGGCATCATCTCAGTTGGAATTCATGATTGAAATCACTGATTAGATTGTGAGACTTCCCGAATAATTTACAGGCAAAAGACTGAGCAAACACTTGCAACATGCACTTATGTCCTCTCACGACTGTTATCTTTACGATTTACAATATATGGCAGTGAATTTTAAGCTAACATTGCGGAACCTCAATGAGGACATACATTCCCACCCCTGATTATGACCTCATGGTCTGCCTTTATTGTATGACCTCATCATAGGATGTTCATTATTCAGCACACTGGATTTAGCTCCACCTGCTCCACACTTTAGTCTACATAGCTGTGTTTAATTTAGTACCCCTCTTGGTATCACCCTCTCTACTAGTAATTTGAGTTTGTATCTCTGCTCAAATACACCTTTTTATTCAACTGTCTGCCTCAAGCCGCTTGAATATCAACTTCTGAGAAATAAACGAACTTACCTCTTTCAGTGAAGTCTCAGTCTTGAACTCTAGCGTAGGAACAAGAATCAGTCAGGCAAAGTTAGCCATATTTGTATTTCAGATTGCACACATAGTTGCTGCAATTGGTACAACCCATCGTTCAGATCACACATACTGGAATTGCTGTAATTGAACTATGCAAGTCATTCAGATTACACACACTGGAGTTGCTGTAATTGAATTCAGTCACACATACGAATACGAATTTGTTCAGATTACACACACTGAAGTTGCTGTAATTGAACCAAGCCAGTCACGCATACAAAGAACCATTCAGATTACACACACACAGTTGCTGTAATTGAACCACAGTCAGTCAGACTTTGTCTGCAAGCCAAGTACGTGAATCAGTTTGAAATTGATTAACCTTTTTGTTTCTTATAGGAATTTTAGTATCATCTAGATTGAAAGGTTGATCCGCTCAGTCTAAGAATAACACCAGTTGATTGGAATATTCGATTTATTGGTCTAGCACATTACCCCTTCAAGCATTGAGGGATAAGCCGAATCTTCAAGGTTCCACCGATTCTCTTGTAGAGCTAAATTTATGTACACACCGCGAGAGAGTCTGGACCCAGACGGTGACTGCAGGGGCTGGGTAGGCTGGACAAAGCATGGGAATAGACTAGAGGTGAAGATGACAACCTCCAGAGTCGAAATCAAGACGAGGTGGAAAAGGGTGGAATCAGTCAATGACAGGAAACATGGAATAACATTAATTTTCAGGATAGAGAATACAACGAAGTACATAGGGTTTATATACATAAGTATACGTGTCGTATTCCTAATAAAGTAATGTCAAAGTAACATCCTGAAAAGGGAATAGAAGTACGAGAGGAACAAAGTAAAGTCTAGATATGGAATAAGTGAGCATATGGAATCGTATAGACAAAGGATGAACAGAAATGGATAGAGAAGCATAATGACATAAGATACCGATGACCTGGCATCAGAGCCGGCCTTGGGCCGGTCACATGTGACCGGTGTGACCAGAAGTTGAGCCGGACACGCAAAGGTGACTTGCACAGTGTCGGAAGACAAGAGGGATGAGCATAGGTGAGATACCGATAATGAATGGTACCATGGGAAGTTGGGATGGGACCGGATAGGGAATAGAGTACTGGGTGATGATGTAATCCGGAGCCAGTACAACCGAAAAGTCCCAGTGGCAAGCAGAGGACAAGCGAGAGGAAGGGATAGGCCAGATATGGCCAGAACGAGGAAGTGAGTAATGTGAAGATAATATGAATGAGTAACACTCAACGACCTGGCCAAGTACCAGACGCTGATGTAATAAGTAGCTGGTATGTCGAGCAGTCCTGGACGGATCCAGGGATGACCAGACGAAGGTTGGAGAGTCTGGGAATGGCCAGATGGGAATCAACAGGAGAGGTGAACTCGATGTGAAGATAATAGACAATGGATAAGACACATGGATCTGGCTGAGTGCTGGATGCTGGCATAAGCATCGGCCGGTACACCCAGCAATCCCAGATGGGATTGGCAATGGCCGGACATTGACCGAGGGGTGGCAATACAGCCAGACTGAGGATGTGAACTGGATAGGGAAATAAAAGGAAACGGGAAACACTCAGTAATCCTTCATTGCGTGAAAGCCCAAGACCCAAGATGGAGTGATGAGAACAAGATGACAGGGTTGTGGGAACCAGATACAGATTGACCAGATGTGATCGGAGTGAAGCTGGCAAGAAGAGTTGGAAAAGTTTCGAATTTCTGTGCACAGATATAACACTCTTCAAGCATGTATAGGCTTGGCTCGGAATTGTGCTTTGCAATCCAAACACCAAGAAGAATCCTCTGTCATATTGTTTGAATGGCCCCATTTGCCACTCGCCTCATTCCACACCTCAGTTTATTTGCGCTCAATCTGGAAAACCCGAATTTTGATTCTTAGCATTCCTCTGTATTTTTCCTACCACTGCCCACATCCCCTGCTGATATTTGCCTTCCTGCTCAAACATCTGGACTGGGGGGCTATTCTTTTTCTGGATGGGTTCCAAAAATACCCACTCTCACTTGGCCGCATCTAGCATCTACTTTCATGGGGGGTATAGGGGGTAGGGTATGGTATGGCATCTCAGAGAGCAAAGCAACTGTTCCATGGATTGGTTATAGTCTGGTATAGGTGAGGGGAGTGCAGCGACCACACAATGGAGTGGATTTGGAGAGGGAACAGAGCGTAGATGGAGAGAACTCAGAGAGGGAATGGAGACGAGATGAAGAGGACTGGTAGGTCCCATATGCAGTGGGGCTAGAGAGGGATTGGAGATTCAATGGAATGGACTGACAGATGGACTCAGAATTGAAGAGAAGGTCACTTGAGGATGGAACGCAGTGTGAAAAAAAAATTCTGATCATTTTTGTTTTTCACTTGTTTCTTTCCCACAAATCTCTCCCTTTGCACATCTACTTTTCTCGCAGCTCAAGAGTAGGGGGGGGGGGGGGGGGCTCTGTGAGGAATCATTTATATATTTTACTTACTTTTATGTGTACTCTTTAGCTACAAGTCATGTGCTCATGTATCACCTAATCTTATCTATCTTTTACTCAAAACCACCATCTCGCCTTGCCTGGCAACTCATCGAGTACCTCTGAACACAGAGGCACTGGGTACTAGGCACTAGGCAACCCCTGTCAGATTATACTACACTATACAATTATGACCATTTCACGCTGGATTACAACACTGATAGTTTACTCAGATCCTATGAATATTTGAAGGATCTAAAGAGTCTACTGCTAAGAGAGCACAAATATTTGGCCTCTGGTAATCTTCCGAAGAGTTAGACTGTCAGATTAGAGTCTTTCACACGATATAAAGTTGATCACCCTGCCACGCTGATGATTACCCTGTCAGTGCACTAGAAGCCTTACAGGCAAATGTTCCCTGCTGCTCCTCCCACACGTGCCAATCCCCATTCCCAAATGTTGTTGAGAACGTGTACAAACATCTGCACCCCAAACATCAACTTCCAAAATAAAAAGAAACCCTGCTGGATCTCCCAATGTCCAGAGCAGCATACCACATTCTACACTGCCCTTCCTCAATCTCTAAGCTGCCATGCTGTCTGAAAACCCACACATCATCTACCTCCTCCTGAAAACAAAAAGAAAGAGAAACTGCACCCAATTTCCAAACCCCCTGGGGTACCAGTGCCCAGAGAATCCAGGAATCATCCGTAAGAAGTTAGAATCCTGAACTGCACCCATTGTCAAGAACATGGGTGAAAAAGTGAAGGTATTGCTGTTGAAGTGTGGGACTTCCAGCATTGTCATTCTCTTGTTCTGTTTCTTGGACACTTAGTTTAGACATGTGAAACACTTGGTATCCAGATGGATCTAGTGGTTTCCATGATACCTGATTGTAGTATCCATGTGCACAGCCTTCCTATTGTGCATTGTGACAGGCACAAAAGCCTCGAGGCTGTATGTCATTGTGTATATAAGTAGCCTAGTGTAGAGCCTGAGTCTCCAGTTTCTCACTGTTAACTAAGGTTAGTTGTCTTGTATCACTCTTCAATTTGAGTTTCTCACTGCTGACTCAGACCATTGTGCTTGCCTGATTCTAACACAAAGCCAATAATAAGCAAGGTCAAGGTGCTTCATGCGACCATGATGCTCTGGATTTTTAGCAACTTGGATAGCAGACTGGTTCTTTATGAATGAGGAGAAGGTCCAGACACTCCATAGCCCAATTCAAATAGCAGATTGCGCACCCACTTGATCTCCTTGCCAGCATCTACACTTGCAATGTATTCAGCCTCTGTAGTGGACAGAAAGACCATAGTCTGCAGTTTGCTCTGCCAGCTAACAGGAATGCCATTCATCATCACCCAGTAACCACCTGTGCTATTGCCAGACACCTGGCAGTCTCCATGAGCTGCACCAGAGTAGACAGCAAGAGAAGGTGAAGCAGAGTCTGTGTCAGAGGCAACTCAGGCTCTGGGTTGGATACAGAGAAGTAGGTGGTGAAGGGATGTGGTATAGATGATAATTTTCGGTATGTAATGTGATAGTCAAGTGTGCCATTGATGTAGTGTATGAGGTGCTTAACAGCATCCCAATACTTTTTATCTGGATTGCTATTGAAGCATGCGAGAAGTCCAATGGTATAGGAGATATCAGGACGAGTTTGGGGAGCCAGATACATCAGAGAGCCAACAGCAGACAAAGTATATTGGTCCATACTTGCTGGCCTCTTTTAGAGTCTGAGCACCCATCTCCTTGGTCAAAACAAGACCAGGAATCATCAGAGTGTGAATAGGCTTAGAATTGGACATTCCATATTGCTCAAGCATGTTTACAGCATATTGGCACCGCGAGAGATGGATGTCTCTAGTCTCGGAGTCATGCTCAATCTTGATCGCCAGAAGCCACTCTGTGGGACCTGCATCCTTGACTTTGAAAGTAGAGCCAAGTTCAGCAATAATTTGGTCGATTTCAGCATTGCTCTTTGCAGAGATCATGCCATCATTGATGTAAATGCAGAGCATGATATGCGTCATGCTACATCAACAGGTAAAGCCCATAGACTGGAGCATTGCACTAAGCTTCTTGTGCTATTGACAACCAGCCTGCTTAAGCCCATAGAACACAGTGGGACCAAGGTAGGGAAAGAAAAGGCAATTTAATGGAACCAAGGGAATGAAAGATGTACACATAATAAAGAAATCCAAACTCTCCTGCGAAGTGGCATGCCTGTACCCTAGCAACAAGTCCATGCAAGAGATCATGGGGCCATGCTCAGAGTCATGAATTGATGGACTTGGTGCCAGAATACATGAGCAGGTAGGCTGAACACAGTGGGACTGAGGTAAGGAAAAGAAAAGGCAACATAATGGAACCGAGGGAATGAAAGATGTACAAAAGAACTAAATTTGAGATGAAGATGACACCCATGTGATATGCTCAAACATGGCAGCCAGGTATGTTGCTGTAAGTGGCATTTGGATATACCATGCCACAAACGTGTGGCTGACCTGGGACGTGTTAACAAATGAGGATGAGAGTGAGCAGCACTCAAAAAGGGTAAGAGAATGAGCAAGATATAAAGAATGAATGAATAACAGGCAGGAAATCCCTTCAAGAGGAACAGAGACCCCACTCCCATGAATGTAGGAAGTTTGCCACTATCGGTGGGCAAGAGTGACTTGGACAATGACTGTCAACACTGTGCACATTGCTGGTAACAGTGACCTGTCAGCGCCTTTCCCTGACAGCCAAGTGGCCAACAGGATGTGCTGGAGGTGCACAATAGGAGGTGCACTGGAGAAACAATGGGCGTGCACTGCCAAGAACACCTCTAAAGTGCGTCTCCTAACTTCCAGCACATAGGAAAAGGAAAAGGAAAGGAAAAGAATAGCAATAATAAACCACATGCACCAAGCTCTCCAATGTGCCACTGACAAGTGCTGAGCTTCGAGGTTCTAGGGCACCAATATGGATGGCTTCAGCAAAAGGTTAGAGGCAAAGATTAGAGTGGAGGAAAGTGCCCTGGGTAACATCCAGCATCGTGTGAATGCCAAGAAGAGGCAAAGAATAGAAAATTGGGTGCACCTTATGTATTATCTGACAACCATCTTTGATTGATTGCCACAGATCCTTTCCACCCATCATCATCACCATTCAGCTTGACAGCCATTCACCCTATTCTCTCTATGGATGAGCAACAACTAACTCTAAAACACAAACACAGCATGATAGCTCTAAGCTCAAGCTCTCAACAACAACAACATCCCAGTTCATCAAATATCTGCCATTTTGCTATAATTCTAATTCATTGACACAGCAGAGGCCCCAGCCAGGGTGCAGGGTTTCAGTAAAAAGAAGGCGGCAAGCAGAGAAGCAAAGGAAAAAAATGAAGCTGGGAAAGGTAAACATTTCTCCCATACATTTGGTTCAGCTCAGCCCATGCAGCTTAAGCTGCATTGGCCAATGTTCCCCCAGATCAGGCACCTACCTGGGAGCTCCAGACATACAAGTGCACCGCTATCCACTGCTTTGTATGCGTGAAGAAACAAAAGAGTGCTGGCCAAGGCGAAACATGTCAATTCAAGGAGTTCCACAGCTTCTTGCAGCATGGGAACAAATTACAGCCGTTGTCAGTACCGAAGGCGTGAATCAAAAAATTGCTGTTTTGGGCATTTTCTGATCCCCGCCACCGATTTGCCTATATCTCGGTGACTTCTGCACAGATTGACTTGAAATGTAGCTAGATAATTCGGGATAATTCAGCCGCTATTAGTGATAGAGAGATATCTGAAAAAATCTTTTGTTGTTTACCATCTGTCATATCAGGCTTCTCCAGCAATGGATCCTGAATGCAGAGCCCAAATCTGGCCCGAATGAGCTGAATTTTTGGGAGGAGGCATTTATATGTGTACTGAGTGAGATGATAGAGCCAAATTATGAATACATTACATACCTAAAGCCATTCTTTGTTTGCTACCCAAAACACACCCCCGAATGAGACAGGAAGGGCAGGAAATAAATTCCTCAAAATTTTAGCTCTATCACTTCATTCAATAGATAGATTAGTACCCCCTCCCAAAAATCTAGGTCATTTGGACAGGATTCCAGCTATGTAGCCAAGGTCTATTGCCCGTAAAACCCAGTGTGACATATAGTGCACGATAAAATATTTTCCTTTATGTCTCTCTATCACTAATAGCGGCTGAATTAGCCCGAATTATCTATCCAAGTTTCAAGTCAATCCCTGCAAAACTCATTGAGATATAGGCAAATCGGTCGCGGACATCAGAAAATGCCCAAAACGGCAATTTTCTGATTCGCGCCTTCGGTACTGACATCAGCTGTAATTAAAACTGACTTTTGCCCTACTAGCCTGATATCGGACATTGAGTTTCGTGGGCAGACAGAATTTAATGTACAGCTTGAGACAAAGCATATTCAGGTAATCAAGGTGAGGAAGACCCTCATTCTGTTAGTCACTGTGGGCTGATTGATTTTGAATGCAGACTGCTATTCCACACGCTTGAGCCTTCTCTCAAAAAAGAGCTGGAGCACATCAAGAAGTTTTTCCCTCTTCACAGACCGGCTGGTGAAGGGGTCCACGCCACATGCAGTAAGCATAGAAAGATTGTGGTGTTAGGATACTGCCTGATAATTAGTAAAGACTCTTGCTTAACGTCTATATTCTGTGTTTCATGGCTGTGCCACAAATGTGGCCATGAGGAGTGTGCAGAGTGTTATGCTGAAATCACCTATATGACTCAGCTTAGCTTTGATCATCCTGACTGACGCACTTGCATCAGCCAGGACCTGGATATTGTTTTTATTGTTCTTATTGTTCCTACTGTCTCTATTGTTCCAGTAGTATATAAGTAGGCTAGTTTAGACCTGGGTCCTCAGTTTCTCACTGTTGACTCCAGACCTCTGTGCTGCCTGTTCTAACAGCTCTTCCCTGTCTAACAGTGGATCTGGTACATTCCAAGATTGGATTGCAGGGAAGATAGGTGAGACTGGTCTCGTCCTGGGGGAGTGTTGGAGTTTGTGTTTGGACTTATCCATTCTCGCATTCTAAGTGCAATCCATGTTCCCTAATACAGATCTTATTGTCTTGATTCTGATCTTATTATGTTGATACAGATCTTATTGTTCTAGCCATCCTTATTGTTTCTGTACATATATAAGTAGGCTAGTGTAAACCTGAGTCCTTAGTTTCTTACTGTTGACTTCAGGCAAGTACTTACTTCACATTTATCTAACAGAGTTTCTTACTGTTGACTTCAGACCTCTGTGCTGCCTGTTCTAACAATAACTAGTTAATCTGGCAATTCAAGGTGCTGGTGTGACGCTGCTGACTTCTGGGACTCTTTTCAGTC